>JAPQNM010000008.1:12576573-12579073 GCA_029783475.1 Metacarcinus magister | reverse complement strand
CACACACACACACACACACACACACACATCCTTTTTCCATAAACCTGAATTTCTTCCTCATTTTTTCGAAAGCTATTAGAGATATTGGAAATATAATTGCAGCATCTGATAGACCTAATTAAACTCTAAAACTGTCATTATGAATATTTGTTCTATGACTAATAATTACGCAGTAAAATGAAACCGTATATTTATATAAAAACATGACTTTCCTCCTCATTTTCTCGACAGCTATTAGAGATATTGGAAATATCATTGCAGAATCTGATAGACCTAATTAAACTGTACAACTGTAATTACGTATATTTGTTCTATGACTCATAATTACGCAGTAAAATTAAACTTTATATTTATATAAAAACATGACTTTCCTCCTCATTTTCTCGAAAGCTATTAGAGATATTGGAAATATCATTGCAGCATCTGATGGACCAAATTAAACTGTACAACTAATATTATGAATATTTGTTGTATGACTAATAATTACGCAGTAAAATAAAACTTTATATTTATATAAAAACATTAATTTCCTCCTCATTTTCTCGAAAGCTATTAGAGATATTGGAAATATCATTGCAGCATCTGATACACCTAATTAAATTGTAAAACTGATATTATGAATATTTGTTCTATGACTAATAATTACGCAGTAAAATTAAACTTTATATTTATATAAAAACATGAATTTCCTTCTCATTTTCCCGAAAGCTATTAGAGATATTGGAAATATCATTGCAGCATCTGATAGACCTAATTAAACTGTACAACTGTAATTATGAATATTTGTTCTATGACTCATAATTACGCAGTAAAATGAAACTTAATATTTATATAAAAACATGACTTTCCTTCCTCATTTTCTCGAAAGCTATTAGAGATATTGGAAATATCATTGCAGCATCTGATACACCTAATTAAATTATAGAACTGATATTATGAATATTTGTTCTATTACTAATAATTACGCAGTAAAATTAAACTTTATATTTATATAAAAACATGACTTTCCTCCTCATTTTCCCGAAAGCTATTAGAGATATTGGAAATATCATTGCAGCATCTGATAGACATAATTAAACTGTACAACTGTAATTATGAATATTTGTTCTATGACTCATAATTACGCAGTAAAATTAAACTTTATATTTATTTAAAAACATGACTTTCCTCCTCATTTTCTCGAAAGCTATTAGAGATATTGGAAATATCATTGCAGCATCTGATAGGCCTAATTAAACTGTACAACTGTACTTATGAATATTTGTTCTTTGACTCATAATTACGCAGTAAAATAAAACTATATATTTATATAAAAACATGAATTTCCTCCTCATTTTCTCGAAAGCTATTAGAGATATTGGAAATATAATTGCAGCATCTGATGGACCTAATTAAACTGTAAACTGATATTATGAATATTTGTTGTATGACTAATATTTACTCAGTAAAATAAAACTTTATATTTATATAAAAACATGAATTTCCTCCTCATTTTCTCGAAAGCTATTAGAGATATTGAAAAAATCATTGCACCATCTGATAGACCTAATTAAATTGTACAACTGATATTAGGAATATTTGTTCTATGACTAATAATTACGCAGTAAAATAAAACGGTATAATTATATAAAAACACGACTTTACTCCTCATTTTCTCGAAAGATATTAGAGATATTGGAAATATCATTAACGAATCTGATAGACCTAATTCAAATCTACTACTGTCATTATGAATATTTGCTCTAGTACTAATATATACTGAATTTTACTTTTTTTAAAATTACTTTCTTCCTCATTTTCTCGAAAGCTATTAGAGATATTGGAAATATCATTGCACCATCTGATACACCTAATTCAACTGTACAACTGTCATAATGAATATTTGTTCTATGACCAATAATTACGCAGTAAAATAAAATCGTATATTTATATAAAAACATGACTTTCCTCCTCATTTTCTCGAAAGCTATTAGATATTGGAAATATCATTGCAGCATTTGATACAACTAATTAAACTGTAAAACTGTCATTATGAATATTTGTTCTATGACTAATAATTACGCAGTAAAATGAAACTTAATATTTATATAAAAACATGAATTTCCTCCTCATTTTCTCGAAAGCTATTAGAGATATTGGAAATATCATTGCAGCATCTGATACACCTAATTAAATAGTACAACTGATATTATGAATATTTGTTCTATGACTAATAATTACGCAGTAAAATTAAACTTTATATTTATATAAAAACATGACTTTCCTTCTCATTTTCCCGAAAGCTAATAGAGATAGTGGAAATATCATTGCAGCATCTGATAGACCTAATTATACTGTAAAACTGTATTTATGAATATTTGTTCTATGACTCATAATTACGCAGTAAAATTAAACTTAATATTTATATAAAAACATGACTTTCCTCCTCATTTTCTCGAAAGCTATTAGAGATATTGGAAATATCATTGCAGCATCTGATACATCTAATTAAATTGTACAA
>JAPQNM010000008.1:12572269-12576473 GCA_029783475.1 Metacarcinus magister | reverse complement strand
TATTAGAGATATTGGAAATATCATTGCAGCATCTGATAGACCTAATTAAACTGTACAACTGTAATTATGAATATTTGTTATATGACTCATAATTACGCAGTAAAATTAAACTTAATATTTATATAAAAACATGACTTTCCTCCTCAGTTTCTCGAAAGCTATTAGAGATATTGGAAATATCATTGCAGCATCTGATACACCTAATTAAATTTTACAACTGATATTAGAAATATTTGTTCTATGACTAATAATTACGCAGTAAAATTAAACTTTATATTTATATAAAAACATGACTTTCCTTCTCATTTTCCCGAAAGCTATTAGAGATATTGGAAATATCATTGCAGCATCTGATAGACCTAATTAAACTGTACAACTGTAATTATGAATATTTGTTCTATGACTCATAATTACGCAGTAAAATGAAACTTAATATTTATATAAAAACATGACTTTCCTCCTCATTTTCTCGAAAGCTATTAGAGATAGTGGAAATATCATTGCAGCATCTGATACACCTAATTAAATTATACAACTGATATTATGAATATTTGTTCTATGACTAATAATTACGCAGTAAAATTAAACTTTATATTTATATAAAAACATGACTTTCCTTCTCATTTTCCCGAAAGCTATTAGAGATATTGGAAATATCATTGCAGCATATTATGAATATTTGTTCTATGACTAATAATTACGCAGTAAAATAAAACCGTTTAATTATATAAAAACACGACTTTCCTCCTCATTTTCTCGAAAGATATTAGAGATATTGGAAATATCATTACAGAATCTGATAGACCTAATTCAAATCTACTACTGTCATTATGAATATTTGCTCTAGTACTAATATATACTGAATTTTACTTTTTCTTAAATTACTTTCTTCCTCATTTTCTCGAAAGCTATTAGAGATATTGGAAATATCATTGCACCATCTGATACACCTAATTCAACTGTACAACTGTCATTATGAATATTTGTTCTATGACTAATAATTACGCAGTAAAATAAAACCGTATATTTATATAAAAACATGACTTTCCTCCTCATTTTCTCGAAAGCTATTAGATATTGGAAATATCATTGCAGCATTTGATACACCTAATTAAACTGTAAAACTGTCATTATGAATATTTGTTCTATGACTAATAATTACGCAGTAAAATGAAACTTAATATTTATATAAAAACATGACTTTCCTCCTCATTTTCTCGAAAGCTATTAGAGATATTGGAAATATCATTGCAGCATCTGATACACCTAATTAAATTGTACAACTGATATTATGAATATTTGTTCTATGACTAATAATTACGCAGTAAAATTAAACTTTATATTTATATAAAAACATGACTTTCCTTCTCATTTTCCCGAAAGCTATTAGAGATATTGGAAATATCATTGCAGCATCTGATACACCTATTCAAAATGTACAACTGTCATTATGAATATTTGTTCTATGACTAATAATTATGCAGTAAAATGAAACTTAATATTTATATAAAAACATGACTTTCCTCCTCATTTTCTCGAAAGCTATAATAGATATTGGAAATATCATTGCAGCATCTGATACACCTAATTAAACTGTACAACTGTGATTATGAATATTTGTTCTCTGACTAATAATTAAGCAGTAAAATTAAACTTAATATTTATATAAAAACATGACTTTCCTCCTCATTTTCCCGAAAGCTATTAGAGATATTGGAAATATGATTGCAGCATCTGATACACCTAATTAAACTGTACAATTGTCATTATGAATATTTGTTTTATGACTAATAATTACGCAGTAAAATGAAACTTAATATTTATATAAAAACATGAATTTCCTCCTCATTTTCCCGAAAGCTATAAGAGATATTGGAAATATCATTGCAGCATCTGATACACCTAATTAAACTGTACAGCTGTGATTATGAATATTTGTTCTATGACTAATAATTAAGCAGTAAAATTAAACTTAATATTTATATAAAAACATGACTTTCTTCCTCATTTTCCCGAAAGCTATTAGAGATATTGGAAATATGATTGCAGCATCTGATACACCTAATTAAACTGTACAATTGTCATTATGAATATTTGTTTTATGACTAATAATTACGCAGTAAAATGAAACTTAATATTTATATAAAAACATGAATTTCCTCCTCATTTTCCCGAAAGCTATAAGAGATATTGGAAATATCATTGCAGCATCTGATACACCTAATTAAACTGTACAGCTGTGATTATGAATATTTGTTCTATGACTAATAATTAAGCAGTAAAATTAAACTTAATATTTATATAAAAACATGACTTTCTTCCTCATTTTCCCGAAAGCTATTAGAGATATTGGAAATATGATTGCAGCATCTGATACACCTAATTAAACTGTACAATTGTCATTATGAATATTTGTTCTATGACTAATAGTTACGCAGTAAAATGAAACTTAATATTTATATAAAAACATGAATTTCCTCCTCATTTTCCCGAAAGCTATTAGAGATATTGGAAATATCATTGCAGCATCTGATACACCTAATTAAACTGTACAACTGTCATTATGAATATTTGTTCTATGACTAATAATTACACAGTAAAATGAAACTCAATATTTATTTAAAAACATGACTTTCCTCCTCATTTTCTCGAAAGCTATTAGAGATATTTGAAATATCATTGCAGCATCTGATACACCTAATTAAACTGCTGGATAGACACCACTTCTAAGAAGGCCACGGGAGTTCGGGTACCCAGTGGGAAAGGTTCCCGCTGGATAATTCTGCACGCCTGCACCAGGAACCTAACCCTTCCTTACCTTCCAAGCTAAGAATGTCGGCGACTATCACGATCAGATGAACGCAGAAACCTTTGAGAAGTGGTTCAAGACACAACTGTTGCCGAATATTCCTCTATCTTCAGTCATCGTAATGGATAAGGCACCCTATCACTCCAGGAAAAGCGATAAACCACCATTAGCATCAAACAACAAAGCAACCATAAGAGAATGGCTGGAGAGGAAAGGTGTGGCAGTACCCGATGGTCTACTGAAAGTTCAGCTGATGAAACTTGCGGCTGAACACACCACTGCTGCCGATACAAGTTACGTCATCGACAGGATGGCCTTACAGCACGGACACAAGGTTGTACGACTGCCACCTTATCACTGTCAGTACAACGCGATTGAACTGATATGGGCTCAACTTAAAGGCTACATATCAAAAAGAAATACATTCAAGAATGCAGCCTTAAAGCCGCTCATTTATGAAGCAATAGCCACAATTACCCCAAAAAACTGGAAAGATGCCATACAACACGCCGAAAAAATACAACCAGACGATGCAAGAAGAGACGTGGTAATTGATCATTTCATCGACTCCTTCATTATCACCCTCACTCCATCTGATGAAGAGGATTCATCATAATGGCTGTCATGCTGCCAGAATAGAGGATTAGGCCTACCGAGGAAACCTCTTTAAAAAAAAAACGCACTGTGACTATTACCTCTTGGGTGGCGAGGAAACAAAGTCAACATTTCAGTATATACAAATGTAAAGGTCGATGTATAACCAATGTGTGACAAATTATAAAGAGAGAGAGAGAGAGAGAGAGAGGAGAGAGAGAGAGAGAGAGGAGAGAGAGAGAGAGAGCGAGAGAGAGAGAGAGAGAGAGAGAGGAGAGAGAGAGAGAGAGGAGAGAGAGAGAGAGAGAGAGAGATAAGAATAGTACTACTGAGATCGCAGCAAATAGAAATAAGAAAACAACATAGGGAATGAGAAAGCATAACACACACACACACACACACACACACACATACACACACAAACACACACACACACACACGTGTCACGCGCTCAGGCAAGGCTCTCTCACGTAGGCCTCGGCTCAAGTCACTCACCAGCCAATCAGAGCGAAGGAGATATGGCAGTGTTGGACCCATGGGAATACTGTATTCTGTCCCACCAGAAAGCTCTGCTAAGATCTGTCGGACTATAGTTTCCTCTTCATCTTTTTTCCCCTCCTGTATGTGTGTCTGTGTATGTATATGTATGTATGTATGTGTGTGTGTGTGTGTGTGTGTGTGTGTGTGTGTGTGTGTGTGTGTGTAGTATTCATACACTATATGGTTGTTTACAATTTTTTCCTCTTTTTTTTCCTCACTCTTCCTCGTTATTTTTTCCGTAATTTTTCATGTGGCTTATTT
>JAPQNM010000008.1:12562269-12569769 GCA_029783475.1 Metacarcinus magister | reverse complement strand
TTTGTTAAGAGGAAGAGGTTGTGGCTGGAATGGAAAGGGAAAGAGGAAGATTTTTAATGTTCTGATTAGAGAGACAGAAAAAAAGAAAGAGTGAGAGAGAGAAAAAAGGAAAGATAAAAAATAAATATAGTTACCTTACACCAATTATTCTGTTCTTTCTATCATATATTTTCACTTCACCTTTTTTTTTCTATTATTTTTCTTTTCCTCTTCCTGCAAAACACCGGTTCCCTTCACAACACACACCTGGGAGTCCGTAATTACGAGGCACAGGTGAGTGACCGTGCGCCCGCGATACACACTCCTGGAGCCCAAAACTGACTAAATTGGACCTAAGAAAAATATCAAAGTTTATTTTTACACGAAAATTAAACGTCAAAGGAAGCCATTTACCGGAATTAATCCCTTTCCAGTCTTATTTATATTTTTCCTTATAAGATAATCGATGGAAAATTACCTAAATATCGTAATTAGGGTGTTATTATAATGTAGAAAACGCTAAGTATATTATGAATGAAAGAAAAAAAACGACGAAACATCAATAAGAATGAGTGGAAGAAGAAAGAAAAAATAGCAAATGGGGTTGTAGTATAGTAGTGTAGTAGTAGTAGTAGTAGTAGTAGTAGTAGTAGTAGTAGTAGTAGTAGTAGTAGTGTGTGCGCGTGTTAATAGGCGTTACTAAAAATAGAACAATAAAAATACACCAACACTCACTACCACAACCACCATAATCATCATTACTCATCACCACCCTTCTTCCAATCACCTACCACTATCATCACAAACATTACCACCACCACCAACACCACCACCTCACATTCCTCTCGTCCCTCGCTCAACCTTGAAGAAGCAGTGTAATTTTCGAGGGCCGGATAGCCTCCCAAGACGGGCAGCAGGACTGGCTAATCACTTCAGGCTGTCAGAACCCGATTAGGAGCAGGAGGAGGAAGAAGAGGAGAGGGCACTTGGCTGGAAAAATCTAGGCAGGAAGAAAAGGAAAAAGAGGAGGAGGCTGACGTAAAGGAGGGAGGAGGTGAAGGAAGATGATGGAGATGTAGTAGAGGATGAGGAAGAGAAAGATGAGGAGGACAAGGACGAGAGACAGGAGGAGATGAGAGTTGAGACAAGATGGTCGTGGTGAATGAGAGAAAAAAGTGAGGGAGGAGGAGGAGGAGGAGGAGGAGGAGGGAAAAAGAAATACGTCTAAGCAATGAGTCTCAAAACTGCGAAATTATGCTGGAAGATAAGAAAATACAAAGGAGAGAGAGAGAGAGAGAGAGAGAGAGAGAGAGAGAGAGAGAGAGAGAGAGAGAGAGAGAGAGAGAGAGAGAGAGAGAGAGAGAGTCACAACTAATCCTAACTATCTTCAAACATCTAAACCACCAAAGACGCTAACCTTTTGACCTTTCCTCCTCCTCCTCCTCCTCCTCCTCCTATGTACGCCCTTTCGTCACTCATTTTCCTTCCCTCCAGTCTTTCTTTTCTCCTTCCATTCCTTCCCACCTTTCATATCTCTCTCTCTCTCTCTCTCTCTCTCTCTCTCTCTCTCTCTCTCTCTCTCTCTCTCTCTCTCTCTCTCTCTCTCTCTCTCTCTCTCTCTCTCACTTCCACTTACAGGACGATGAGAGAACGAATTTTAATCTGGTAAAAGGAGGAGAAAGAGGTGGAGGAGGCGACGATTTCACCACCATTGCATACGACCTTTGCTCCTCCTCCTCCTCCTCCTCCTCCTCCTCCTCCTCCTCCTTAGGATTCATACTTTAAGACTTTCTTCCTCGGATTCTTGTCGATTTTTTACTTTTTATGTTTGCTGTCTGCTATTACTCGTATTTCTTATGTGTCATTTGTTGGTGCTAGTGTGTGTGTGTGTGTGTGTGTGTGTGTGTGTGTGTGTGTGTGTGTGTGTGTGTGTGTGTGTGTGTGTGTGTGTGTGTGTGTGTTCTCCCTCTCTATCACTTTTTTTTCTTTCTTCCCCACAAATGCAATATCTTACTTCTTTTTCCTTCCTCCTTTCTTTCATGGTACTATTTTTAATGTAATAGCTTTGTTTTTTTCACTGTAAACTTGTATCAATTAACTAGATATCAAAACTAGTCATTAAAATTATATAAAGTATAATAAATTAATAAACTTTTAACTCATTTCGAACTTATTCCAACATCTATATATAAAAAACTATGCCTTTCAAGTTGTATTACAGATTTTAGTGTTTGTAATAATGGAGTGAGAACGGTAGTAACATCACTGGATCACTCATTATTCAACTGGTTTAAATAATTCATTCAATATAATGATTCAAAATGTTCAGAGTCATATTTACCGCATCGTTCCATAAATTAAGTTTGAAAAAGATATGTTAATGTAACTTAACTTCCTCTTCTACTGTTTCCTTTCCTACTTTTCAGGGTAGTGACAGTATATCTTGCTACTATTTCATCATAAAAAAATATATGTTTTAGCATTTAACTATTTTTTTTACAACTAATAAAAACTATAATTGGTTGAGTCATTCACTGCCAGATATTTTATTTGTACAAAGGAAAGAAACGCAGGAAGGAGAAATATTGCATGTTATAAAAAAAAAATATTTATGCAAAGAATACAAATAAATTTCCTTTATAGAAAAAAATAACTACATTCAACATGGAAAAAGTCAAGCATCATAAAAGAATTGTTCTTTTTATTCTTTTATTTAATTAACTTAATCTAAATTCTTCCTGATTTGCGTGATAAAAAATAAACTAAATCTTCTTATATATATTTCGGGTTTCTTTTTCGTATTTTTTCGTTTTATTATTATTCAAAATAGTATGACAAACTAAAACTATTATATCGATACCATAAAAGATACAAATTTTAAAATGAGTGTTTTCATCGCTATATATCTCTCTCTCTCTCTCTCTCTCTCTCTCTCTCTCTCTCTCTCTCTCTCTCTCTCTCTCTCTCTCTCTCTCTCTCTCTCTCTCTCTCTCTCTCCCCAAATGCAATTTCGTACTTCTTTTCCTTCCTCTTTGCTTTCATGTCTTTCACCTTTATCAAGATGTTCAATTATTCCATTTCCTTTTCCATTTCACTTTTAACCACCACCACCACCACCTCCTCCTCCTCCTCTTCCTCCTCCTCCTCCCTTGGGTGCACTAAGGGCAAGGTAGATGCTAAGTAAAGGCGACAAGAAAGACCAAGATGTATTGCTCCGACCACAACCTTCCTTCCTCTCTCTCTCTCTCTCTCTCTCTCTCTCTCTCTCTCTCTCTCTCTCTCTCTCTCTCTCTCTCTCTCTCTCTCTCTCTCTCTCTCTCTGCTAATTAAATGCGACAAGCCATTCGTTCCCGCTCATACAGCTCAGTCTATTAATATTTTCAGCTGGAGTATTGTTCCTTGTGTGGGGGATGTAAGGGGGAGAGCGGGGTGGGGAGGAGGCTGTGTAGGGGGAGGAGGGTGTTGTGTGAGTGCTGTGTGGATGGTACGTGGGTTGGGTACGAGGGTGTATCACATGCTTGTAAATAAAGAATGATTAAGTGGGTGGGAGGGTGGGTGAATTACATGGTTGTAAGTGAATTAACTCTGATTAAGTGAGAGTGAGCGAGCGTCCAGCAAGTGAAACATATCGTGTACACATATATACCTCAACTTTCATCGTCCCTAAAACACACACACACACATAAGAGGGAGAGACAAGTTGTTTCAAAGAAAGAACATTTACTATTACATAACAATAACACCAAGAATTGACATTGATAAGTTAATAAAAATACGAGTAAATCATTTTATCTGAGAAGGAAGAGAGACTAGAACTGAAATAATAAGTATTGTATTCAAGCGTGGATATAAATTACCTAAGAGTTTCATAAGGTAAAAACAATGATTGGTGGTTGTAATAGAAACACACTAGTAGGGTTTAGTGTGTCTAGTAAAGGATGATAAATGAGTTGTGTAGTTGTTGGCATAGTGGTATAGGCAGTTACCTGAGACGGTTTGCCTACCTGGAGAGAATAAGTGAAGGGTAAGAGTGTAGTGACAACACACATACAACACGCCTACATACCAGGTGCACACACACCCAGAGCCTATAATTTCCTCCCTCGAGACCTCGGCTGAGGTCGAGATTAACGTGACCTCACCTCACCTGACCACCAGGTCCGCGACGCCCAATATAAGCTACCCACACACACACACAGAGGTCAGTCAGTCAACCACCAGTCTACCACCACACACAGTCCAGGCAACACCTCCAGAGTAGCGTCTGGGAGCCCCACGTCGGGGCTCCCCAGACAACAACACATGCTCACCTTCCCTGGGCTCTGTATAGTTGTGTATAACCAACGCTGCAGCAATAAACCAACTAAGCCACATTCGTCTGTTGTCAAACCTTTGTGTGTACATAACTCCCAAACCTCTACAAGAGTATATAAGAGTAAGACAGATGCTGTGATTGGAAAAAGTTGACTAGGTTTAAGAGAAATAGAGATAGAGAGAGAGAGAGAGAGAGAGAGAGAGAGAGAGAGAGAGAGAGAGAGAGAGAGAGAGAGAGAGAGAGAGCAGTGACATGTGCAAGAATAATGTGCATGGACAGGAACTAGGCGTCAAAGTAAACCACACTAGACTGCAACAATATCTCTCTCTCTCTCTCTCTCTCTCTCTCTCTCTCTCTCTCTCTCTCTCTCTCTCTCTCTCTCTCTCTCTCTCTCTCTCTCTCTCTCTCTCTCACTGTATGTAACTCCAGGACAAGACAAAGTGACTTCAGCATAACATTATAACTTAGTCATGTTCTCAAACCACATCCACCACATCCACTACTACCACTACTACCACGACCACTACCACCACAACTACTACTACCACCACCACAACTACTACCACCACAACTACCACATCTCTGAAATGACATTAGCGGATGGGCCAACACGACACCGTTCATATACCGTTTGCTGCCTGAACACAGTTTTAACGGGAGGCGTGAAGAGAAAGCGTGCAACTGATTGGTCCATCCTTGCAACCTCCACCCCCCTCCTGCCCCCTACTCCACCTCCTCCCCTCCTCCCCCTCCCCAATCCTTCGCGTTTCAGTAGCCAATGGGATTTGAATACAGCGATTTGCATGAGAAATGATAGGATTTTTTTTTATATTATTTTACTGAGGGTTGAAAGTGAGGTTAGGAGGTGTGGGGTTTCGTTTTCTTTTTCTTTTTCTTTTTTTAAGGGAGAAGTATTTTATGATTGGAGGTGGTTGTCACGTGACGGTATTAACACATATACTCCGTAGGGTGTTTGCTCATATTGTATAAATGGATTACCTACACACACGCAACACACACACACACACACACACACACACACACACACACACACACACACACACACACACACACACACACACACACACACACACACACACACGTATACACAAACAGCTACATGATATCTGTTAAATGCTTCGGGTGAAAATAAAAAAAAAATCTAGCGAGGCAAAATTACATACGTCAATCAACCTGTTTTTTTTTACTTCAACTAGCAATTCGGAATTAAAACAGAATGCACAGAGGGGAGTAAAAAAAAAACCACTAAAACCCAACCATTACCACCACTTACAACAACACCACATTACCATCACCACCATCACCACCACCACCACCACCACCACCACCACCACCAACGAGTACATTACCATCACCATTACCAGCTACATCACTAACAAGTAGGAAGAGGAACAACAACCAAAGAACAGATAAACAAACAGAAACGGGGAGAGAGAGAGAGAGAGAGAGAGAGAGAGAGAGAGAGAGAGGAGAGAGAGAGAGAGAGAGAGAGAGAGAGAGAGTAGAGATATAAAAAAAAGTTCAAAACAGTAAAACATGGATGGAGGGAACAGTAAACATTAGTGAAACAATGAAACAGATGAAAAAGTGGTTGCACGCCTAGCAATCACTGTGGATAACGATGTCTCTCTTGTTTTTCAGCCTCCATTTTTACACAGCTAATGAACCCCTTATCAGGCAGACAGGCGCCCCCCCTAAAACTACAACCATCTATACCCCTTCACTTCCATTCCCTTCCCTATCCTACACTTCACTTCCCTTCCCTTCCATTTTATTCCCTTCACTTCCCTTCCTTTCCTTTCCTTTCCCTTCACTTCCCTTCCCTTCCCTTCCCTTCACTTCCCTTCCCTTCCCTTCCCTTCCCTTCCCTTCCCTTCCCTTCCCTACCTTAAGCCATAAATCCCTTAATTCCTTGTATCCTAGTCGGGTGAACTTTAATATTTTTCGATTTTGTTTTGTCTGGTTTTTTTTTGTATATGTTCGTCTGAAGCCTCATGGTGTACAAATTGGGTCTCGATTGCAAGTACGTCGGTGGATTTAATGATGATGGTGGTGATGGTGGTGATGGTGGTGGTGGTGGTGGTGGTGGTGGTGGTGGTGGTGGTGGTGGTGGTGGTGGTGGTGGTGGTGGTGGAGTTGGTGATTATATAAAATGTGAAATGTCAATGAATTCAAAACATGGACAGGAGTAAAATATAACATGACCTAAGCCAGTTATTTATATACATCGAAGCTTAAAACCTAACATAAATCACTGCACTTCAAGCTAACGCACCTACACATACACACACAAAAACACACACACACATTTAACACAAAAAAGTCACGCAGGGAAAACAATGCAACGGAACACAAGTTACAAAAGATAAATGTGGATAACTGAGAATTAAGAAGAATAAATCGTGACGATTAAAAAAATAAAAACAAGGACTGAATTTCCAGCATGAGTTGATCTAACAGACGAGGTGAAAAAAAAAAGAAGATATGTTGAAAATGATCCACAAAACCCTGAACCGAGATAGATGAAACTAAAGTACACTGTGGAAAACGGAAAAGTGTGTAGATATAATAGTAAAGTGGTATTGAGTTAAAGTTAAGGGACTGACCAAGAGTACTGAGGTATAAAGTACATGAAGGAACTATAGTATTAGGCTTTACAGTCGACGGGACAGTTGTGTTTCTGAAGGCAGGGATTAAAAAGGGAAAGGGATACAGGACCTCCAGACATGAGGGTCGTAGGTGTGAGGAAGAGGATGCTGGGTATGAAGGATGGGGTATGCTTGGGTGTTGATTGCATGAGGAAGAGTTAAAGGGTTAGGAGGGTGACACCAGGCCTTAATTCATTCTAATCTCCCAATTATAAGTGAATAGTGTGTGTGTGTGTGTGTGTGTGTGTGTGTGTGTGTGTGTGTGTGTGTGTGTGTGTGTGTGTGTGTGTGTGTGTGTGTGTGTGTGTGTTTGGATACTGCAGTAGATGTCTTGCAATTATTCAGTATGAAGGAAGGAAAGGATCTCGTATATAAAATGACCATAACACAAACTAAACACACAAAAACTAACCAAAAAACACAACCGCCACCACCACCACCATCACCACCACCACCACCATCACTACAACCATCACCAAGAGAAACCTACATTCACATCCGATTAAATATTGCATCACCACCAAGTCTAACGAATAA
>JAPQNM010000008.1:12554769-12557269 GCA_029783475.1 Metacarcinus magister | reverse complement strand
ACCTTGACGTGGCACAAGGGTGGCTCATCAGGAAGGATTTCTGAAGCTCCACGATTATGAGGTTCACAATGCACGGCACACTGCATTTCCTCATTGATTCCACCTTTATCCACCGGTAGTGAGAGGCGGTCATGGTAGTGTTACGTGTTATCGCTAAATTCTTACTCGTCATAACACCGCCACTTGTTTTCCCATAGTCATACCGCGTTACAGATCTTATGTTTTCTTCCTGGCGGCTATATTTTCCGTCTGAGCAACGCAATGTAACTTATTAATCATCCTACTTAGCCATAACTTAGCATGTCTTATCATCATAACTTACTAATCATCCTTCCTAGTCATAACTTAGAAGGTCTTATCGTAACTTATTAGTCATCCTACTCAGGGTTAACTTTGCACTGATCATCACATCATTCTGCTTCGTGTGTAGTATTGTCATCTGCCGTGTACTGTCGAAACTACTTAAGGATACATCAGGGTTCATTTGGAGAGGAGTCATAGCTTAATATACTGACATAATTGAGGTCATTACAACTACTCTTTCCCTAACAATGTGCCACTCTTTAAATTATTAGTTTTGGGATAATTTAAGTAAATGTTTTAATATCCATTGTGAGACCTATGCAAGTTTGGGAATTACAGTAGAAGGGCAGGAGAGATAAGGAAAGGGTGAACGAGGGTGAACGAGGGTGAAGGGGAAGCTGAAGGGGAACAAAAGGGGAGAGCAACTATCTCGGGATGAGGGGAAATGTGCAAATAAACAAACCGCACCGCAGAATACAGGTTAAAAGGGGAAGGGGAAGGGAGCGTTATAGTAATGATAATAATGATAATAGTAACAACAATAATAATAATAATAATAAAAATAATAATAATAATAATAATAATAGTCTAAGGGGTATGACAATATAATAATTTTCCCATCCTCTTATGCCCCTTCACATACCCATTCTCCCCCTTCAATGACCCATCTCACCATCTCCCCTTCAAATCACCCTCAGCCCATCTTCCATATACCTTTCTTCCCCTTTCAAAAGCCCATCACCCCTTTTCTTTTTTCCTTCTATTGCTCCCTTCCTTCCCCTTCCAAATACCCCTTCTATTCCCCTTCAAACGGACTTCTTTCACCCTCCAAATGCCCTTACTTCTCCCCTTCTTTGCCCTCTCTTCTTCCCCTCTACTGAACGACATCTAATGGACAAGCAAGCTAACATCTCCCCCTGAGGCCACGAGGAAGAGGAGGAGGAGGAGGAGGAGGAGGAGGAGGAGGAGGAGGAGGAGGAGGAGGAGGAGGAGGAGGAGGAGGAGGAGGAGGAGGAGAGATGAAGAGGGCCAAATCGCCTCTAGGCTTAATTTTAGTAAGTAATTAAGACGGTGAGTGTGTATGAGATTGTCTTGATGAGGGTAGAGTATAAGGTGGAGGTGTAGTGAAGAGATGGAGGGACGAGGGAAGGGTGGAGTAAGTAAAGGCTGCTGGAACGGTGGAGAAGTGAAGGTATTATGTAGAAGAGGAGGAGATATTATGTACAAGAGGAGGAGTGTGTGTTGAGCGCTGGATACGTGGAGATGGATGGAAAAGAGAAAATTAAGGAAAATGGTTAGGTGGTGAAGAGGTGGAGGTGTTTAGAGTGGAAAGTGGAGGGTGGAATAGCAACTACAGCAGCAACAAAACAACAGAACGTTAGAGAAGCGAACTTGTGGCTGAAAAATACAAGTAAATAGCGTTTCATGGGGATTTTTGGGCGGAAAAGTTAGCGGAGACAGAGGTAAAGTAGTAGTAATAGTAGTAGTAATAGTGATGGTACCAGTGAAGTAGCAGCAGAGAAGAGATAGCAAGAGAAAAAGAGACAAGAGAAAAAATAGTGGAAAGCCAGTAATGGAGAAACACAACAAAACCAAATCTAGTTGTCTCATACCTAACCCTTTTCTGTCTCTTACATCAACAAAAGTTTCTGTCGTGCGAATAAAATTAGGAGGAGAAGAAAAAGGAGGAGGAGGAGGAGGAGGAGGAGGAGGAGGAGGAGGAGGAGGAGGAGGAGGAGGAGGAGGAGGAGGAGGAGGAGAGCGGAAAGATGAAAGAAGGGAGACCGTGTGTGAAGAGAGTAGAAGGAGGTGGAGTGTAAGATAAGGAGGAGGAGGGCGTTAAAATGAGTGGCTAAAAGAGAAAAAAAGAGAGAGAGAGAGAGAGAATATATATAAAGACAATGAATACAATAGAAAATAAAACAACCTTGTATATCTATCTATATTTACACAACACTCGCCTTCCTCCCCTTTCGTGTAACTTTTCTAAAAGCTACAAAATCCAAATGGACCACTCTGGCACAAAGCACAAGAAAGACAGGAATAAAGCGAGGCTCACACACGCTTTCCTCACCTACCTGTGCAAGTGTCAAAGATAACCCAGATAGAGCGAGGAGGGAGAGAGGGAGAGAAGGAGAGAGACAGTAGGGAGGGAGGGAAGGAAGGAGGGAAGGAAGGGAAGGAAGGGAAGAAGGAC
>JAPQNM010000008.1:12547269-12549769 GCA_029783475.1 Metacarcinus magister | reverse complement strand
TAATAATAGAAGTAGTAGTAATAATAGAAGTAGTAGTAATAATAATAATAATAGTAATAGTAGTAGTAGTAGTAGTAGTAGTAATAATAATAGTAATAATAGTAGTAATAGTAGTAGCAGTAGTAGTAGTAATTAAGAGGAAAACCAGTGAAGAAATCAATGCAAGTTACAAGGTGACGGTGCCCTTCAGAAGAAGATGGAGACAAGGGATCTACCAAGTCAATGGCAACTCTGGAGAAGGGTTCAGTTACGACAGGTAACGGTTGAAGAGGTACTGGACGTACCCTACCCTTAGCCGACATACGTTGACACTTGTCGCAGGAACGGCAGTAATCCCGGATGTCTGCACACATCCCCGGCCAATAAAAGTCTTGCCATACCTTCATCTGGGTCTTCCGGTGGGAGAAATGTCCAGCCAAAGGACCTTCGTGAGCAACACGTAGGATGACAGGACGGCAATCGCTGGGAACAACCAAGGATAAACCATTTACCTTTTGAAGGTGATCCGAGGAGAGACATTTTCGGTACAGGAGGCCTTCCTCATGTATGAACTGGTATGTGGCACCATCCTGTGCCTTCTCAACTTCTTGAGTGGTAGCCTTTGATTGTAAACCCGTCAAGGAAGGACAGGATTCCTGAAGTTGACGAAACTCATCAGGGGTTACAGTCAAAGGATGGAGCTTAGGCAGAACAAGAGGGTGGACCCGTTTAGATCGACCGGCTCTGGTCTCCACAGCACACACTTGAGTAGTTGAGGACTCAACTGGTGGTAGATGCTGACATCCAGAAGGGAGGTTGTCCTTTTCTTGAGAGGAGAGGGAAGTTCCGGGCGAAGGCGAGTCATCAGGAGGCAACAGAGGATCTTGTAGGGAAGAAACGTCAGTGGTGGCTTGGTCATGGTCACTATGGAGAAGATGGTTGTCATTACTGAGTAGAGAATCAGGACTATCAGGATCTTGTACTCCGGGAATATTCCCAACTAGAGCACTAGCAAATTTAATTGGGGCCCTTACAGCATCTGTCCAACCAGTGTAAAATGGGCACCGTAAGTAACACTTAACGACAGGAAATTCGTCGATGCGTCCCAAATAGTCAGCAACTTGTACTTTGGGGCAGAGTGATGGGTCAATGTCTGGCAAGGCTTCCTCAGAAATTACAACTCCAGAGCATCCAGTATCCCTAATTATAGAGGAAGACCATGACCCATTAATAGTCCCCGTAACTGAGAAGTTAGGCACTTTATGGTCCTCTAAACAAAATCCAACCTTATAGGGGGGCGTGGTAGTAGTTCCATCCTTGAATGCTCGAGGATTCCTGGGACAGCGTGGTCGTATATGTCCTGCTTCCCCACAATTGTGACAAGTCACGGTTGAGGGAGTCTGACTCCCAGGAGAAGGTAGAGGCTGGAGTGGAGTAGCAAGTCGAGGGGAGATTTTCTTAGCGTTGTTGTTGGAAGAGACCTTAGGATAGGCGTTGTGGGCGGATGCCCAGTCATCCGCTAGTTGTATTGCTTCCTTCAGCTTGGTAGGCCTTCTTTCCTTGATGAATAGGCGTATTTCTGCTGATAAGGAGGACAAAAATTGGTCAAAGATGATAAACTCCCTTAAATCAGCATAAACATTGGCCACAGAGGAAGACTCAACCCAAGAATCAAACATCCTCGATAACTGGGTAACAAACTGATGGTAGTTCTGTCCTACTCTAATCTTGTTTGACCTGAAATCCACCCGGTAGCCATCTGGAGTTTTACTGAAGCCTGTTAACAAGGCTTGCTTCAGTAACTCGTAATCCTCAGTGGTGGATGACGGAAGGGACGTGTAGAGTTCGGCAGCTTTACCAGTAAGGAGGCAACCCAGACGAACGGCAAAGGTATCTCTGGGTAAAACCAGCATCTCGGCCACACGCTCAAACCTAGTTAAATAGGTGGCAATGTCCTCTTCATCCTTGTATGGTGGTAGACTAGGTCTGGAAACAGGATCATGTGATGGTAGGACTGAGGGCTTACCTTTAGCTGCAATTTCTGCCAGCTTGATCTCTTTCTCCCTCTCAGCTTGTCTTTCTTCTCTTTCTCTTTCTCTCTCAGCTTGTCTTTCTTCTCTTTCTCTTTCCGCTTGTTTTTCTTCTCTTTCCTTCGTAGCTTGTCTTTGTCTTTCTTCTCTCTCAGCTTGTCTTTCTTCCCTTTCGTTTTTCTGTTGTTCAAGGATCCACTGGCCAATTTCCTTGCCCTGCAGACCGAGGGTTTCACCCTGCTCCTTCAGTTCTTGAAAGGAAGACATGGAGAAGACCACACAGAGAACACAATACAAAAACAAAAAAATTGGACAACACCTCACGTGCAAAAATCTGGCAAAAGCAAGAGTTTGACGGCAATCAAAACACTCATAACATTACTCCCGGGCCTCAGGCAGCAACGGCGCGCAGCAGCGACTTACAGATAACAACCCACAATCTGTAAAATGATAATAAATAATTGGTAGTTCTTATCCTGGCGAGGTCGCCA
>JAPQNM010000008.1:12524769-12542269 GCA_029783475.1 Metacarcinus magister | reverse complement strand
TTATTGGACGGTGACGAGGGCAAGGAGGAAATTGGCGGACGGTGATTGGGTGGCGTGTTGCTGTGGGCGGATTATTCCAGGTGACCTCACTTCCTTCGCTCCCTACCTGCCTGCTTGTTGTGTTTCCTTCACTTCCTTCATTACTTCACTTTCCTTCCTTCCTTGCTTTCCTTGCCTGCCTGCCGTTTTCCTTCCTTCAATCCTTCATTATTTCACATTTCCTTCCTTCCTTCCTTGCCTTCCTTGCCTGCCTACCGTGGTTTCTTCCTTCCTCGCTTCCTTCTTTTCTTTCTGCCTTCCTTCCTTCCTTCTCTCGCCACTTTCTCCTTTCATCCGTGTTCTAACTTTTTTACTCATTTCTTCGTAACTTCCTTTCCTCTCTTCCTCCCTTCCTTCTTTCACCAATTTA
The DNA here is from genome assembly GCA_029783475.1 of Metacarcinus magister. Taxonomy (NCBI): domain Eukaryota; kingdom Metazoa; phylum Arthropoda; class Malacostraca; order Decapoda; family Cancridae; genus Metacarcinus; species Metacarcinus magister. The sequence goes on along the minus strand of JAPQNM010000008.1, from coordinate 12,541,860 downwards.
TCTTTTCATTCGTTTTCTATTTTCTTTTCTATCTTTCTTCATTTTATTTTTCATGTCCTCCCTTTCTTCACTCCTTTCTGCACTACATCATCATTATCATAATTCCCTCCTCCACCTTCTCCATCCTTATTCACTCATTCCTCTCCTTTCTCTCATACACACACCCTTATACTTGCATCTCTCTCTCTCTCTCTCTCTCTCTCTCTCTCTCTCTCTCTCTCTCTCTCTCTCTCTCTCTCTCTCTCTCTCTCTCTCTCTCTCTCATCCCTTCCTCTTCACAGGCTATAAAGAGACTCACTACCACCCTCTCCCCAAGACACTACAGTTTCCCTAGTACTCTCTCTTCCCATTATCTTTTCCACACTCTCTATTCCTTCCCTCCTTCACCCCTCATAACATTCCCAAGACCTTAGTGACCCTGTAACCTCTAAATGTCCCTATTATTCCTCCCCATTACATACAACCCCGTTAGAAACTCTCTCCAGGTCTCCCCATCATTCCTACCCCAGTCCTTGCGTCTCCTGACCGATCCTCGAAGTCTCTCTTTCATCCCTTCCCAAGTCCCCCGTGCCCCAGTTGCCTCCCCTTCCCTCTGGAGACGATATGAAGTACCCGAGGCCGTCTTAGTGACACCCCAGACTCTGACACGTTCATACTCTGGCAGTGGGTGATTCTTTCCGCTGCTAAGGTGGAGGGACCGAGATCCTGACGGTGAGATCTTCAGAAGGTGTAGTGTGAAGAGGATAAGAGGGAAAGAGAGGGAAGAGAGGGAGGGTATAGGTATCACAAATCGGAGAGGGAATGGAGGGAGGTTATCACATGTCAACATAAAAAAAAAACGACGGATACCAATAAATTAATCAATATAAATATGAATTCACAGCATCATATATACATTTACTTACTCGCAATGAATGAATGAATGATTGTATAAAGGTAAAGCTATGATATAATACCTAACATAAACAATAATTCACTAAAAGGCACAGCAAACCAGCATAGCACGAACCTACATCACTGTACGGACACGAGAATACTTGATCACCTATGAATAACACACAAAACAAAGAGAATAGAGAAAATAAAATATTCACCCCAAATGGCCGGCGTCAGAGTAACTACAGCAATGGAAAAGAGAAAACCTGGATGTTACATAGGCTACAGATATCTCTCTCTCTCTCTCTCTCTCTCTCTCTCTCTCACTCTCTCTCTCTCTCTCTCTCTCTCTCTCTCTCTCTCAGAATGTACCAAACCTCAAAATAAATAGCAATAAGGAGATAACGTAAAGAAGCCAATATTAGCCTTTTTAAGAATATGTTACGGAACGCTTTCAACGTTATATTATACTAAGAAGCTACGTTATGAGGTCTTCCCTTTCCCTACCTCATGCGATTATTCTATTTAAAGTTACTCTCTTCTTCCCTACCGTCTTCTACATCCTTACCCAAAAATCTGATTGTTCTATTTAAAATGTATTCCTCCTTTCTACCTTCTACATCACAACCTATAAAATATCATTATTATTCTATTTATAATTTTCATCATTACTGACACCTACATCCCTACGAATTTTTTATATTTTTTTTATTATAATTCTATTCAAAATCTTTACTTTCTTCCTTACTGCCTTTCTACATCCCTACGCAAAATAAATGTATTCTATTCATAATTTCCCTCTTCCTTATCGCCTTCTACTCATACATCAATCGGACAGGTAAGAAATATATCAAGAATAAATAATATCAATATGAAATACTTAAAATGCACATTCAAAACTAAATAAACATGTATACATTTGACTATCAGAAATATATCAAATAATGCTCTTACTGTAACAAAAATCCTTGCTGGCACACCACTCTCAAGGCAGCGCTTCCAAAGACATCTTAAGAGAACGATCAATCCTCACAGGAAATATTCAAAGAACCGAACGGAAAGTATATAATAAGCCTCTTATAGCACACGGTAAATGCCAACAATAGCAACTCTCACTCTCTCTCTCTCTCTCTCTCTCTCTCTCTCTCTCTCTCTCTCTCTCTCTCTCTCTCTCTCTCTCTCTCTCTCTCTCTCTCTCTCCACTCATTTGCTAGATTTCACAAATATTACTGATAATGGCTTCAAAAATAAAGGAATCAATCCATAACAGACATTGAAAAACAAGTCAACGAAATCAAATATAGCTTGAGTAAAAACAAATAAAAATTTTCAAAACATAATTACTAAAATATATATATCTGAGAGCTAAATCCTTAGAAAATAATATAGAGGAATTGAAATTCTTCATAAAATTACTGTATATGTAAATAATTGAATTGAGAATTAATCAATACACTCAATAATGAAATTCAATATATCAAAGTACCAGAAATGGCAATAAATATGTAAAAACACACCAATGTTCACGTACAGATGTGGAATAAAATTAATAAAATGAATAAAATCAATAGTAATGAGCATTGACTTCAGATACGAGGCTTTCCACAGGAGTGAAAAGGATGTTCTTCTAATATTCATAGAAACATCATTGCTGCTGAGACACGGTGAGAGAAAAAAAGTCAGAAAATATCACTATAATGTGTAGAGGAAAGAATGTTTTAATGAAATAGTTTGTTCAAGTTTTCTTTCACTTTACGTATGACTTATATTCATTTATCTAACCATTTACCGACCTGTCTGTTTATCTATTGATTTTATCATTCTCTCTCTCTCTCTCTCTCTCTCTCTCTCTCTCTCTCTCTCTCTCTCTCTCTCTCTCTCTCTCTCTCTCTCTCTGTATAGACACAATTGCTACATAAAGAAGTAAGGTTTAAAAAGTCAGAGCATTTTGAGAAATTTTAGTACTGAATACGGAAGAGGAGGAGGAAGAGTGAGAAAGGAGATATTAAAACACGGAAACAATAAACAAAAGACAATAATAGGAGCAAAAAATTCAAGGTACGATAATCAGAAGAAAAAATAATGTGACGTAATAAAAAAAAACTGAATAAAAGAGTAAAGAGGAGCACGAAAATATAGGAAGTAGAAGATAAAAATGAGGAAGAAACTGAACAGCAAATACAGGGAAGGAAGGCATTAAAGGGGAAAATGTTACGCAGAGACAGGAGGAGGAGGAGGAGGAGGAGGAGGAGGAGGAGAGGAGGAGGAGGAGGAGGAGGAGGAGGAGGAGGAGGAGGGCAACATCTCACACAAGGCCAATATTCTCAAAAACCTCAGTCCTCCCTTGGGGCACGTCCCTCAGCCTCCCTCTAGCATCACCTCCTTCCCTCTCTTTCACCTTTTACCTTTTATCCACCTCCCTCCTTCTTCCTCCCTTCCTCCTTCCCTCCCTCCCTCCATCAAGGCTTCTCCCATACCCTCCTTCAGTTTCTCTCTCCTTCCCTTCCTCAACTACAATAACAGAGGAAGAGGGGAGAAGGAGGAGGAGGAGAAGGAGGAGGAATAAAATAGATTCCCCGGTACTTTCATTTGCAATTTCCCATCTACTACTTCCCTTCTTCTTTCCTTCCTTCCTTCCTTCTTTCTCTTCTCCTCCTCCTCTTGCCTCTATCCCTGCACCATCTGGCACTCCCCTTATCTCTCGCTGACTGTCAGATATGTGGTGGTGGCCGCTATCTGCTATCTCCCTTCCAGACATGTCGGTCCCCTCCCCTCATGCAGTCTGATAAAAGGGACACCTATCACCCTCTTCTCTCTCTCTCTCTCTCTCTCTCTCTCTCTCTCTCTCTCTCTCTCTCTCTCTCTCTCTCTCTCTCTCTCTCGTAACTTGCCCAAAACGACTAATATTACTGAATGATCACAACCTTTCGCATTCTCAACGTTTTCTCTCTTTCTCTCGCTTTTATTTTTCCTCCTTTTAACATTTCTTGTCCCTTTCATCTCCTTTCCCCTGGACCTCTTCCTCTTCCTCTTCCTCCCCTTCTTCTTCCTCCTCCTCCTCCTCCTCCTCCTATGTTTCTTTACCGTTTCCTTATCATGCTTTACCTCCACTGTCCCTCTCCTCCACCCTTTCTTACCTCCTCCTCCTCCTCCTCCTCCTCGGCGATACCAAGATATTCTCCTTGAAAACTCCACATCTTGGGACTACAAAAGCGTCTTTCGTGCACTGGTCTCAAAGGGAAATCATCTCCCCCTCCTCCCCACTCTTAGAAATCAGGCAGTGTGGGAAGGAGGGAGGGAGGGAGGGAGGCAAGGAGGTGGGAGAGAGGGAGGGAGGAAGGGAGGGAGGAAGGGAGGGAAGGAGGGAGGAAGGGAGGGAGGGAAGGCATGTCAGCTGGCGGGTTTTGATTGGTGATACAAAGAGGAGGAGAAGAAGGAGGAGAAAGAGAAGGACAGTAATGGAAATGGTAGAAGGAAAACAACATCATTATTTATATAAGTAAGGTATAAATAGATCCCGGAAGAGGCTTCTTAATTAAGTCATGTTTGAGAGCCACTGAACACTGTTACTAAGGAGGAGGAGGAGGAGGAGGAGGAGGAGGAGGAGGAGGAGGAGGAGGAGGAGGAGGAGGAGGAGGAGGAGGAGGAGGAAGCTACATACGATAAGGAATTACAATTAAATAGTAGTAGTAGTAGTAGTAGTAGTAGTAGTAGTAGTAGTAGTAGTAGTAGTAGTAGTAGTAGTAGTAGTAGCCGTAACAACAATAATAATAATAATAATAATAACAACAACAATAATAATAATAATAATATTTTCCTCTTTTTTTTATCACAGGCATTGAATTTAACTCTCGTCTCTTCCTTCCCCAGGTTTGGCAGAAGAGACAGCAGCGTCATCCTTTCCCTCTGACCTTCCTCCTCCTCCACCTCCCCCTCCTTCCCTCTCAAAAGTGGAGCAAGAACGAGCTTTCCTCCACCTCGTGTGTGGAGGAGAGGCGCCGCCGGAGATGCATGAGACTAGACAGTTTCATGAAGTAAATAAGACTCCTCCTCTTACTTCCCCCACCTCCTCCACCTCCTCCTCCTCCTCCTCCTTCTCTTCCTCTTCAAAACTCTATGACACTTCTCTTCCTGATGCTTCCTCTTCTCTGCCTCCGTCCTCCACTGACCATTCCTCCTCCTCTTCCTCTTCCTCCTCCTCCTCCTCCTCCTCCTCCTCCTCCTCCTCCTCCTCCTCCATCATCATCAGTCCATCTACAACAGTCAGCAATGAGTTAGCCTTTCTTGACACTTCTCCATCTCCTAGTTCTCCTCCATCTCTCCACTCATCTCCTTTACCAGACCTCCCTTTACCATCTCCTTCACACCTCCACATCTCCTCTCCTCCTCCTCCTTCTCCTCCGTCCTCACACCATGTTTCTAATTCTCATCTTTCTCCTCCCTCCTATCTCCCCCATGACCCCCTCCCCCTCCCCCTCGTGTCCACACCATCGCCAAGTAACGAAGCAGAAGGAAACGCAACTCGGAGGAAGAGGGGAACGAAGGGGACAAAGAGAGAAAAGATAAAGGGAGACACGAAACGAACGGAAACGAAGGAAAAAGGAGATGAAAAGGAGGGAAAAAGGCTGATAATAAAAAGAATGAAAATGGACAGGAAAAGAGATAGAGAAATTGCCAATGGAGGGAAAACTGTGTACTTTAAGGAAAATGAGGATAAGGTGTCAAAGTCAATGATGGATAGCAAGAGTTATGAGAAAGAAAAGTCAAAGAATCGAGATAAAGACAAGGAACAACACACAATCGGAAATAAACAAGATAAGACAACAAAAGGCTGGAAACCAATTACGGAGAAGGAAGAAAAAACGAACCGAAAGAAAGAGGAAGTAAAAAAGAAGGATAAGAAGGAAACAAAGAAGGAAAAGAAGACAGGAAGAAACATAAGTACTGAGAGGACAAGAAAAAACTACAAGAATGAAAAGAAAAATGAGAAAGGGGATACAAGGAAAAGTTTTAAGGAAAGAAGGAAAAGTAGTAGAGATAAGTACATTGAGAAAGATGATTATAACGATCAAACGAAAGGATTAAGCAAAACAAGAACAGATAAAGAAAACGAGAAGTGGAAACCATCGAGACAGGAAATGGACAATAAGAAAAACAAGGAAAAGGGAAAATTCTACAAACAAGAGAAACAAATGAAAACAAACGAGGATAAACGAGAACACAAGACAAAGGAACAAATGGAGGAGATAAGGGAAACTAAACGAAAGGAAGAAACACAGAAAGACAAAAGGATAAAAGACGAAAGTGAAAATAAACGCAATAAAAGCAAACAATCCAAAGTAGAGAATAACAAAGGAAGAAAAGAAGATAAAGAGAGGAAATACAAAACAAGAAAGGAGGACAAAGAAAAAGATAAAAACCTGAAAGAGAATAAAAAATACGAAAAGCAAAGAAAGATGGATTTAAAAGACATAAAAGAGGAAAAACGCAAAACAGAAAAAGAGGAAAAACAAAAATGGAAAAACAGCCAAACAAAAGAAGAAAAAATCAAACACATGAAAGCAGACAAAGAAGAAAAAGAAGAAAAAATAAACAAATACAAACAAGACAAAATTTACAAAGATACAAAGAAGAAGGAATTAAAAGAACGAAGAGAGGAAGAAAAAGGTGAAGAAAAAAATTCAGATTGCCAGGAATCAAAACGAAAGAGGAACAAGAACCATGATAAACAATGTCAGAAGAGCAAGGGAAGAAAGACATACAGAATACCAGACAACAAGAACAAGAACACAGGCAAAGGAAAGAAAAACGAAGGAAGAAGAAGAGAGAATAAGTCAAAAACACCCCAGTTAAAAAGAGAAAAGGGTAAAGAGAAGGAAACGAAAAGAAAGGGAAGAATATCACAAACGAAGAATAGAAAGGAAACAGAGGAGAATAATGAAGGAAGTAGAAGAAACGAAAAAACAAGATGGTTGGGAATCGTTCCAATTTTCACACATCCTCCAACTACCACTCGGAAAACCACTCCACCCCACTCCACAACCACTCCATCCCACTCCACAACCACTCCAGCTCCATATAACCTCACTCCTGTCACCCGTACACACACGCAACCATCCACTCACACCCTCCCCACTCAGACCACTCAACCCTCACGCTATCCTTCCTATAACACTAATAAAATCAAACATACCACTCATATACCACTCCAGCCCACTCATCCCACTCCTCAAGCACAGCCATCCGAAACTAGTCTCCAGATAGATCAGTCCTCTTCTCTACCCTCTCACTTTATCACCACCACCACCACCACTACCACTACCACCTCCTCCTCCTCCTCCTCCATCCCCACCTCCACCTCCACCTCCATATCCACACCTACCTCCTCCATCCCTTCCTCCCCCCCTCCTCCCTCTCAAGACTCCCAACAGCCCAACTCTAATCATACCTGGCGAGTTGACTACCTGGATCCTTCCCTCAGGTAAGGTACAACACGAATCAGAAAATTGGACAAGAATCGTAAGTGGAAAGAATATTCAGATCCAAAAAAAAAAAATTCTCCTTTTTAATATTTTTTTCTGATTTTATATTTTTTCTTACTTTCAGTTTTAGTCTTTATGATTTAGTTTCTAGTTTGCGTTTGGTAGTACAATGAACAAAACTGTGCATGGGAGAAAGCTGATGATTGTATGTTGAATAAGAGGTGAAACTGTAGGAAGAGGAAGAGGAGGAAGAGGAAAGACATATAAAAAGAAGACAACACACAAGATATATCACAAGAAAGCAAGAAAGATAAATAAATAAAAAGAATGAGTATAATATATAATGACACCGCACACAAAAAATAAATAAGAAAAAAAGGCGAGACAGGGATGAGAAATATAAACATAAACAATAAGCAGGAGGAGGAGGAGGAGGAGGAGGAGGAGGAGGAGGAGGAGGAGGAGGAGGAGGAGGAGGAGGAGGAGGAGGAGGAAGAGGAAGAGGAAGACAAGGAGGAGGACTTACGGGTGCAGACATAAGGAGAGAGATTACATAGATATCTCTGTCCAGTAAGGGGATCGTATGAGAGTATGAGGAAGGAAAGGAATGAGGGAAGGAAGGAAGAAAAGCTGTGGGAAGGAAGGAAGGAAGGTAAGAGGGAAGAAAGGAAGGAAGAAGGAGGGACAGATACGAGTGGAGATTCCTTTTGTGGCAGTGAGGACAGCTAACACTTATTACAAGGAGGAGGAGGAGGAGGAGGAGGAGGAGGAGGAGGAGGAGGAGGAGGAGGAGGAGGAGGAGGGAAGCAAGTGTAAAGGGGACAGGAGGATGAAGGTGACAGACAAAGATAAGAATAAAAGAAGAAAGGAAAGGGGGAACAGGAAGGTGTAAAAGAGAAGAGAATGTAAGAAAAAAAGACAAAAGTGGAGAAGAATGTGACAAAATCTGTACGAGAGGAGAAGACAAGAACGATAAGAGGAGGAGGAGGAGGAGGAGGAGGAGGAGGAGGAGGAGGAGGAGGAGGAGGAGGAGGAGGAGGAAGAGGAAGAGGAGGAGGAGGAGGAGGCGGAGAAAGAAGAGGAAGAGGAAGAGGAAGAGGAGGAGGAGGAGGAGGAGGAAGAGGAAGAGGAAGAAGAAGAAGAGGAGGAGGAAAAGGAAAGGAGGAGAGAGAAGAGAAGAGTGAATGTGAGAGAAAAGAAATGTATGAATAAAAATAAGACTAGAGTTAGAAGGGAGAATAGAAAGAGGAAGTGGGAGGGACACGTACACAAGAAGAGGAGCAAGAAGAGAAGAGAAGAGAAGAGAAGAGGAGGAGGAGAGAAAGAGAGAGGAGATAAGAAATGTGGAGAGAAAGCGTGACATGAAGCAAGGTTGTGTTCTGCAGATAGGTACGAGGAAGAAAAAAAAAGAGAAAAAAAAAGGAGGACGACTAGAGAGAGAGGTTGAAGGGGGGGGGGGATGATTGGGTTGCGTTGGGGGGTAACTGTTTATTAGTGGTGATTGGCAACACTTTCATCCACCAGCAATGGATAATTTCAGCCAAGTATCGGTTTCAGCAAATTTCGCTTCACGTCCGACAATTTTTCTTTTTTTTCATCTATCACGGAAGGGTGGTGGTTCTTTCTTTCTCTCGTTTTCTCTTTGTCTTTTTGATTCTCTCTCTCTCTCTCTCTCTCTCTCTCTCTCTCTCTCTCTCTCTCTCTCTCTCTCTCTCTCTCTCTCTCTCTCTCTCTCTCTCTCACATTCTCTTTCATCTGTGACACTGTTTCCAACACATTGTTCTTTCTTCTGAAATATCTATGATTTTTTTTTTATTTATTTATTTATGAGAGAGATACGTGTTTTCTTTATGAAGTTACATTTAATCTTTTCCACGGTTATATTTTCTATTTTATCTGATAAAATGTTTTTCTCTTAAGTTGCAACATGCATTTCATGATTATTTTCATTTTTATTTCACAACACTAAGGTATATTATGAGTACACAGATGAGACCGCGAGTAAAAAATTAAAGAATTATTAATCTTTAAAAATGGCAGTGTACTTTAAAAATGAATAAAGCAGCTTTTCATTAATATACTATAACACAAAATTACAATGTCCTTCATAAAACAGCATTTTCTCATCCACTAGTATAATAGGGTTTCCAAAAATATGCACAATAAGTAGGGAAAAGTAGAATCATTGTTATTACCCTTTATACCACGAAACAAAACGACGTATTTTCATATTTCATTGATATACACAGCATTATTATACTTAATTCAGGTAAATGTACCATATTATTATTATTACACAATTTTTACTACAAAGGAGAATCCTTATCTATTTATAAACCAGATCTGTACTTAAGTTTCTTCCATATTTAAAACTTAATCCTTTAATTCCTGTGGGTATATTTAGGCTAAATTCCCGACGTTACTTGTTAACAGTTTACTTAAAAGAGCGGCCGTTTGTTTTCATTATTTCACATCAGTGGTTCTTAAGCTAGGGAGAGTACCCACCCCTTAGAGAGAGAGTGAGGGGAGGGGTGAGCAGAGTAGGAAAAAACACAAGAGCAGGGAAAAGGGTTCAGATAAATTAATTGCACATATGTCAATGTATGAATCGTGCTGGATTTACGAAAATGTTTGTGAGACTCCAGCCTGAGGCATATTAATACTATACAGTGCTGGTGTGCTCTGGAAAAGGGGCATATGTAGCACGTTCGATGGTTGTGTCAGCGTGCCCTGAGGCGTCTTTATACGGTACTGTACTCAGGAAATGGACACGCCTGCTACCTGAGTGTTCGTCCGACTAGCTAATGTATGTAAGTGAGGGTTGCACCAACACAGGAAGCAAAATTGTTATTGTTTACAGAATATTTTTTTCTCTCATTTTGTTTCTTGATTCATTATTTCTTTTTATAGATTTGTTTTAATATCGTTGAGTGAGATATGTAGGGTTAAGTTAAACAATATATAGTTAAAATATGTTGAAATGACAACTTTATATTGTCATTCTCTCTCTCTCTCTCTCTCTCTCTCTCTCTCTCTCTCTCTCTCTCTCTCTCTCTCTCTCTCTCTCTCTCTCTCTCTCTCTCTCTCTCAATCATGGTTCAAGGCAACAGTTTATTTGGTGAGAACCCTTACATCTTAACTTTACACTCAATATATTCTCGTCTGTGTTCTTCCATCGATGATAAATCCCCCTAACAGATTACTTAACACTTTCTTCGCATTTAGAACATCATAAATCCTCGTTCCTCTTCAAATCTTAATCAGTATTACTCGAGTATACGCAAAGCTTAGCATAGAATGTATAAGTTATCTCTATTAGTTTAATTTGATCACGTATTAAAGTCTTGGTGTTTTTCCTCCACGTTTCAGTTTCTCAATCGACGGTGATTCGCTGAAGCTGAGTGGCATGACGGAGCAAGCTGATTGGCTACTCGCACATACACGCTTCTCCCTGCATTCTCCCTCCTCCTCCTCTTCGTCTTTTTCTTCATCCTTTTCCTCCTCGTCATATCCTTCCTCCCCCTCTTCCTTTTTCCCCATCACCGTTCATCACTCCAACCGTCATAGTGTTTCTGCCTCTCCTCCTACTCCTCCTCTTTCCCCTCTTACTCCATTCCCAGCATCAGACTCTTCTTCTTCCTCCTCTTCCTCTCTCCACACTTTCCCACACCCGCCTAACGTCCTCCATCGGCCCTCCTCATCTTCTGACGCGCCCGCCCTTGCTATCCTCCAATGTTCGCCGCAGAATTCTCCTCCTAAGGTCGTCCTACTAGCTAAAGGTAAGAAACAACCGGGACAACCATGATTTTTCCCATAGTGTTGTATAGCTAAGGAAGCAACGCAATTTCCAGCTATTTAATTAAGTCTATTGGTCACCAGGATTTTTTTTTTTATCATTATTATTATTTTACGTGTTGGTCGCTATTGGCTTTTGTTACCATTGTTGTTTGAAGGTGAATATATTTTTGTTTTGTTTTTAGTTTATTGTTCAACTCTTTTGTTTTTGAGAAGAGAAGTCAATCATTTACGAACACTATGTAAAGGGATGAAAGAAACAGATTAAAGACTGTGCCCATGTGTGTGTGTGTGTGTGTGTGTGTGTGTGTGTGTGTGTGTGTGTGTGTGTGTGTGTGTGTGTGTGTGTGTGTGTGTGTGTGTGCAAACATCTATTTTACTAATGACTGTTAATCTGTTTTATTATTTTCATTGTAGATAAATTTAAGAAGAAAGCAGATAATCTCTCTCTCTCTCTCTCTCTCTCTCTCTCTCTCTCTCTCTCTCTCTCTCTCTCTCTCTCTCTCTCTCTCTCTCTCTCTAACACACCAAACCAAGGCGACTCTCACCTTCTAATCAAGCACATCTTCACATCCACTATTCGCTCCAATACCCTTTACATCCACCCTCAGATGCAACCCTCTTGACTCTCTCTTCCCCTTCAACTCCCCCCTTCAAAAAACCTTCCCAATCAAGACCTTCTCCCCATCACATTAGGAATCCTCCCCTCACTCTCTACTTTCCATAAAACAGAATTAATCCATTGCTTATTTTCTTACTAGAGGTGAGGGAAGGTGAACAAAAAATAAAGGTTGGAAAGGGGGAGTTGAAGGTCCCTTTCAACTGTTTTCCCTTGACGTTATATCAACACCCACGACTCCTCCTTCGATAAAATGGAATTATATACCTGCCTTTGCCTTTCTACCCACCCTCGACCTTTACTTAGTTTCGCTGCAGGAACACAGAGAAAGATGAGAGAAGAGTGAAAAAGATGTGAGATGGAGGGAAGAGGAAGAGGAGGAGGAGGGGGAAGAGGAGGAGGAGGGGGAAGAGGAGGAGGAGGAAGTTCCTGGTAATGTAGCTTTGTGTGGATACATCGCCCACGAACTCAGGAGAAGTAATCACGTTAGAAGTTTAGGTCCGAGTCGTGTATCCATCAAGAGTGGTTGGGCAAGCGTGTGTGTCCCATTCTCAGAAGCACGGCACAACTTGGGTGACTTGGCTCGTTCCTTCCTATATTTACGAGCCTCCGATGCGCCTTTGTAGCCTATTTAGAATATCCTACAACTGTGTTCATGTTCCCTTTGATGCTACGAGACGAGGCAGCAGCGTAGGTGGTAGTAGCATTATGTAAAGGGAGAGATAGGTACGGACTGTGAAGGTATAGCTGCAAAAAGAGAGTAAAAATGATGTTTCCAGTTTGCTTGTACTTGTGTTACCCTTGATGGTGCTACGAGGAGAGGTTGTGTTGGTGGTGTTGGTGGTGGTACTGGTGATGCGAGGGCAGTGTAAAGGTTTGTGTTGTTTAAGGCGATGGAGAGTTGCTGACGAGATACACAGGGAGATTCGTGTATGTGTATGTGTGTGTGTGTGTGTGTGTGTGTGTGTGTGTGTGTGTGTGTGTGTGTGTGTGTGTGTGTGTGTGTGTCTAAGTTAGAGGTCGTTCCTGAAGATTCTGTGATAAGCTGTCTTCATAAACCTTGTTGTAGAGGTGGGTTGGCGGGGGTGAGGGTAACAGTAGGAGTAGTAGGAGTAGTAGTAGGAGTAGGAGTAGTAGTAGTAGTAGTAGTAGTAGTAGTAGTAGTAGTAGTAGTAGTAGTAGTAGAAAGCTTCCCCGGTATTCTTTTTTTATATCTTATTGCAAATGATCTATTCCTTTTTGTTTTTGCTGTTGTTGTTGCTGTTGTTAGTCATTATTATTGTTGCTGTTTGCTGCTGCTGTTATTATTATTATTACCACCCCACACGGCTCAACGGGACACGGGTCAGACTAAACGCATTCAAGCCTACATATTTACCTCCCTAATTAAAAAGACCTGCAGGTGGCCACGGGGCGTTCGGTTTTTAATGTGCGGCCGCTGCGTCACCCCCCAAACCTCCTCCTGAATACCCCGCCTCCTTCACCCCTTCTCCTTCCTCCATCACCCCCCTTTCCCAGCCCCTCTCTCCCCCCCCCACCCCCCACACCGCTTCTAGCAACGTTCCATAAAAAAAACACATCACTTACGGTAATGAATTTTGGGTGAGCCTAATTGCATTTTTATTAGACTCGTTGAAGAACACAGTGTTTGGCCATAGTGTCTTTGTAAAATTGAGGGTAGCGGTGAACTGGCTCTGATTCCTGTTTTATTGATGCGTATACTCTCTCTCTCTCTCTCTCTCTCTCTCTCTCTCTCTCTCTCTCTCTCTCTCTCTCTCTCTCTCTCTCTCTCTCTCTCTTTCGTGTTTGTGTGTATAGCATCACATTCACCTGGCCATGGACGGGACTAATGAAGGGAAGGGAACACACCTGAGCCTCGTCCAGGAAAGAGAGGGAGTGAGGGAGGGAAAAGAGGAGGGTAAGGGGGAAGGAAAGGGGGAGGGAAAGGGATTGGCTGGTCACCTCTGAATGATGATAAAAAAAATACAAACATAAAACTTGAAAGAATAAATGTCATCAAAACGAATAACAAGATCATATTACCGAGTGAATTAATCTTGTCTATTATAGTTAACCTTCCATTTCTCTAGTTTCCGTGCAACTTTCTACGCTGCTCCCTTCTCTCTTTTCTCCCTCCCTCCCTCTCACCTCATCAATAAGGTAATCCAGGTGAGGGGGAAACAAGAGGCTTTACTTGCTCTAGTCTGAAATCAGCGGAAGTATATAAAAAAACAAACCAAAACAGAGGAATACACTTTATCTTCCCCTCTCGTGTGTCTTGTCGTAAAAGCCACATCCGTATTCAAACACCAAGCAATGGAAGATAAAAACTCATTCTTAAAAAACGTGGCATTCATGAATAAAATATAAAACATGGAAGCAAGCACTGTCGCCGCCTTTGTGTAGTTCAATATTTTATCTACATCATATTAGTGGTTCGATATTTTTGTGATGCATCGTATGAGTCTCTCTCTCTCTCTCTCTCTCTCTCTCTCTCTCTCTCTCTCTCTCTCTCTCTCTCTCTCTCTCTCTCTCTCTCTCTCTCTCTCTCGCGCTTGACATGAATAAATGAAAACAATTCAAACTCACTATGCAAGGAAATGACAATCTCTTTTTCACTCTTTTTTTTTCGTTCAGCTTTCTTTTCCCCTTCAAACATTTCGTCGTTGTAACATTAACTATTTTACTTCACATTTTGTACTGCGTTAACATTTACGTGCATAGTGATTGTTCTGTACCTTTGGTTTGGCAAGGTAACTTAACAAATATCTGTTCTTGTGTTTCTTAATTAATCTCTCTCTCTCTCTCTCTCTCTCTCTCTCTCTCTCTCTCTCTCTCTCTCTCTCTCTCTCTCTCTCTCTCTCTCTCTCTCTCTCAGCTCCAAAGCACACCCCATTTAAGTTTGTCTCAACTTAATTACTTTCATTATTTTTAACTAGGAGTCCCCTTAACACTTATCTCCTCCTACCTACACTTATTTCCCAGCCAAATTTGTTTCCCTTTAATTGCCAAACTCTGCTCATTTATCAATTTGAATTTACTTCCTTCGTTTTTCTTTAACTATGAAGAACTTAGCTCATCTCTCTCTCTCTCTCTCTCTCTCTCTCTCTCTCTCTCTCTCTCTCTCTCTCTCTCTCTCTCTCTCTCTCTCTCTCTCACATCCCCTTAATCATCAATCTCCAACCACTTAGTTCACCTGTATTTACCTGTCTACCTCTTCAATGACCTGTCTATCTCACTCAGCATCCACACCTAATCGACTTCCTCTCATCTGCTTGTTCCCCTTACCTCAGCATCGTCACCTGCTCTCTTGGGACCCCCTTGGCACCCCCTTGGCACTCCTCCTCTCCCCCCTAGTCACCTGTGGTCCTATAATTTCCCATGGGGTCGCTGCACGTCACATAAAAAGATAAATTTTGCCGCCCCCCTCGAGGCTGTGGGTCTAATTTTCCGGAGTGGGTGACAAAAGACCCCCGACACTCTCACTCTCACTCTCTCTCTCTCTCTCTCTCTCTCTCTCTCTCTCTCTCTCTCTCTCTCTCTCTCTCTCTCTCTCTCTTCCTTTATCCTCCTCCTCCGCCTCCTCCTCCCGCACCGTCAACCCTCCGTCAGATGTTCCTCGTCAGCGCCTTTGGGTATGCTCTCGTCCCTTGATATCTTCCGACAAGAGGCACGGCATCCGCAGGCGATCACTATTGCTATGCTCCTCACTCACACGTGTAGGCCCCGAGGCTGACGTTATGGACTGGAGGAGGAGAGGAGAGGAGAGGAGAGGAGAGGAGAGGAGAGGAGAGGAGAGGAGTAGGAGTAGGAGTAGGAGGAGGAAGAGGAGGTAGGTAAGGGAATGTCGATGGTAGTAATGGTAGTGATGATGGAGATGTGGAAAGAATCTAGAAAAGGGAATGTATTGTAAGGGGGAGAATGAGGGGAAGGATGGAGGTAGTGATGATGTTAGAGAAGGTATGGTGGGGAATGGGTAGTGTTGGTTGTGGTGAGGATAGTGTGGTGTTGTGAGATGTTGTGGTGATGTGTGGTGAAGGATTAACACACACTATACATTTTCTATAGCGCAGGACACACTGAACAACACATCAATACAAACACAAGGTAACATAAGATAGTGAAGATAACACCAACACAAGCACATGAAGAAAAAAATATATATAAACAAAATATATATTAAAAAAAAAATTCCACACGTTAAATAAATTGATAAAAGCGGCTGACAATAAAACCAAGAGCCAACAAAAAACGGGAAATTTCATATTATTTTCTGACAGCAAAACGAGACAAACGGACCATTTCATTACATCAAAAAAATATAGAAGCATTAATCACACACACACATACATACACTCAGACACGGACACACAGAATGAGTTAGGGATGGAAGGCAGAAAGCATGGAGAGAAGGAGAGAGAGAAGGGGATGCAGAGAGAAAGATGAGAAATAAACTAGTGATATGTAACGTTCAATAACCGATCATAAGCATTCGAAATTGATGCAGCTCCGTGAATAATGCAGATGACAGGCAGAGGTCAATGCAGCGAGCAGAATAAAAGGTGGAAAATGCTGCATAGGTAGGTAGGTAGACAGAAAGCCCGGCAGAGGGCATATGGATCGTGCGTGTATGTTATTCAAATGATAACATGAGCCATTCGACTTGTCAATTTAGTGGTTGGCCAATTGGTTTATGCAGTGACACCCCCCCTCTCCCCCCTTCCACCCTCGCAATGCTGGAAATCCTGCTATTGTTAATATTATTGGTGTTGTTATTATTATCATCATTATTATTATTGGTAGTGGTGGTGGTAGTAGTAGTAGTAGTAGTAGTAGTAGTAGTAGTAGTAGTAGTAGTAGTAGTAGTAGTAGTAGTAGTAGTAGTAGAAGTAGTAGAAATAGTAGTAGTAGTAGTAGTAGTCCTCTTTTCAATATCATCTCATTTTTGGAAAGTAGTAAAAACACACACGTCTCACTCGTCTCCTAAAAATGGTTCCACAAAGTCTTCTCTTCACCTTCCACTAAACTTGAAAGTCTCTATCTTTCCTCTCTTTCTTCTGCTGCTTTATTCGTTTCTTTTATTCTCAAACGCTTCAACTTTATTCTTAAGGACGAGGTTTCAATCTGCAGGATGAAAATAACTAAGACATAAACAGATAATTCCTTAAAACTTTCACAATCTGTCTCAAGTGTTTATTGAAATGGAAAATCTCATGACTCGTTCCAAAAATTTGAGATTACGGAGTTTCAATACAAATAAACAATAACAAAAAAGTCGAATTATTTTCATTATTGATGTTATTCACCACCACCACCACC
>JAPQNM010000008.1:12514769-12519769 GCA_029783475.1 Metacarcinus magister | reverse complement strand
GAATGGGGGAAAAAAAAAGGCTACAGGGATTGATGAAGTGTAGAGTGTGTAAAAAAAGACACACACACACACACACACACACACACACACACACACACACACACACACACTCACACACACACACACACATTCAATTCCCCTCATAATTTCACAAAGTCGGCCTCTGATTAACGCATCCTCCCCTTCCCCACCTCACCATTACCCATAATTCCACACCACTCTTACCCATTACCTTACACTTACTCCCCTCACACTCCTTCTATTACCCACAAGTGTATCTCCTTATCACTCCCTAGTTCCTCCTACCCTCTCTTCTTCCTTCCTTTACTATCTACCATTTCCTCTACTAAATTTCCCTTCTCTTTCTCTATCTCCTCCTTCTCCTACTAACTCCACATTACAGTTCCTCTTCCTCCTTCCATCATCCCTTCCCCTCCTTCTCCTCCTTCCCCTCCTCCCCTTCCCTCCGTCCTTCCTCTGACTACCTCCACCTTAGGACGTCTGCCTTCATGCCCCGTGGCCCGTAAATGCCTAGAATTAGCGTCGAAATGAGATGACGAAGGGGACAAACTCGTGTTGATGAAGGTAGTTAGGGGGGGCGGAGATAGTGAAGAGGAGGTGATGATGGTGGTGGTGGTGGTGGTGGTGGTGGTGGTGGTGGTGGTGGTGGTGGTGGTGGTGGTGGTGGTGGTGGTGGTGGTGGTGGTGGTGGTGATTGTGGTCTTTTCCTTCATTCTATTCCCCCCTCCTCCTCCTCCTCCTCCCTCCAGGGTAATAAGCTCACACTTGATAGAGACCTTAATAAGCTCTCCACCGGCCTCCTTCCCAGATGCTCTCTCCTCCTCCTCCTCTTCCTCTTCCTCCTCCTCCTTCTCCTTCTCCTCCTCCTCTTCCTCTTCCTCTTCCTCTTCTTCTTCCATCGCTACCATCCCTCCTTCTCCTCCTCTTACACATTGAAACAGGAAGGGAACGGAAATGATCGAATTCGATAACACACAGTCACACACACACACACACACACACACACACACACACACACACACGCACACACACACACACACACACACACACACATCACTACCTACTACTACTTCTACATAATTCCTGTCATCAGTCCCTTACCATCCGTTACTACCACCACCACCACCACTACCACTACCACCACCACTACTACCACCACCATCACCACCATCTTGATAAGCCTCCCGGACATAAACCAAAAGCTCCTACAGCCCTCTATTACATATTTAATTACCACCTCACACTACTAACTGACGCACGGAGGGAGGGGGAGAAGGAAAATAAATACATGTAGGGAGTTGGAGACACGTGGAGGGAAGAAATGAAGTGGTAGGGTAATGGAAGGGGGAAAAAATGGTGTGCAGGAGGGAGAGAGGAGGAAGAAATATATTATAAGGATATATAAACTGGAGGAAAAATGTCGTAATGGAAATAAAGATGGAGATACACAAGGGAGGAGGAAAGAAATAGATGAAAGGGAGAGATAGATGGAAGGAAAGGAGGTAGTAAATAGAATTATGAAAGAGTATTAGGAGAAGCCTCCCTTGTGTGTGTGTGTGTGTGTGTGTGTGTGTGTGTGTGTGTGTGTCTAAATCTCTCTCTCTCTCTCTCTCTCTCTCTCTCTCTCTCTCTCTCTCTCTCTCTCTCTCTCTCTCTCTCTCTCTCTCTCTCTCTCTCTCTCTCTCTCTCTTTATTGGCCAGTCACTTAGGGCAAATGGCTTAATCTAAGTCTTCCTGAATCAATAATGCCGCTCAGCTGCTTCTATTTATTATTTCCCATCCCTTCTTCATCTTCCTCTTCGTTTCCTCTTACTTTCCCTAACGATTCCTTGTCTTCCTCGGCTCCTCTTGTGTTTAATTTATCGTTATTATCCTCTCTTCTCTTCTCTTCTTTCATCTCTATGTTTCCTTTCTGATCGATTGAATTTGCTTTCCTCAGCGATCACTTTTGGTTAATTTGGACCCTAGGGTATGTGTGGTTTGAGTTTCTATGTCATTATCTCTCTCTCTCTCTCTCTCTCTCTCTCTCTCTCTCTCTCTCTCTCTCTCTCTCTCTCTCTCTCTCTCTCTCTCTCTCTCTCTCTCTCTCTCTCTCTCTCTCTCTCTCTCGTAAAGGAGGGAGGGAGATAAGAAGAATGAGATGCAAAGATGAAGAGTGGGAGTGAGGGTAGGAGGGAGGGAGAGAGGTAGAAAGGAGAAGGAAAGCAGGAGGGAGAGACTGAGGACAGGAATGAGGTGTGAAGAGAAGAAGAAAAAAAGTATTTTAAGAAAGTTTGTGAAGAGCCACTTAGATCCGGGTTTGGCTGAGGAGGAAAGAGGAGTGAGAGAATGAGAGATGAAGAAGACATATTAAAGATGAATGGAAAGGAGAGAATCATAGATAACAAAGTGTAAAGGAGTCAAAAGAATAACCCATTAGAGAAAGAATATCAAGTGGGACTCAACCTCACTCGCTCACTCACTTACTTACTTTTAAAAAAATTAACTTACTTTAAAAATTTCACTTCAGTCCCACATTAAAAAAGAGAAAAAGGAATAGAAACCAACACAGAAGTTACGTGTAAAATGCATAAGAGAACCAACACAATCATTGCAGTAATCCAAGGTACGAAAAACGGCAGAGAAAACAAGATAAAAATGATAAAATGATTGTTAATTGAAGAGTAACACACACACACACAGCAGTAGCAGCAGCAGCAGCAACAGGAACAGCATTGGTTTGAACACTAAATCCTTACTGGCAGGCAAGGTATCAAAGTCTTCGTTAGGAAAGCCATCAGTAAGACTCCAAGCAAGCCAGTGTCACATCGCATTAACTTTTTCTAGTGTTTCTGCCGTCGCTAAACACGTTATATTCCATTATAATAAGATTTTCAGATATCCAATTAGTCATAATGAGAGGATTTAGTACGTTGCTAATGTGCCTTCGACCTACGCGCTCGTGAATTCACCTGTGCATTAATTAAAATATTTTGGTGCTCGGGCCAATGTTTTACGTATTTTCCAAGGACGCACCGAATTACAGCTAAAATTTACAAGTTGATTAATCATTCCGAAGGGTGAATGTTTTGTCCAGATTAATTAGGGTTCTGATTTCCTTCCGGATAGATAAATAGATAGATAAAAGCAAAAATGGATAGATTAAGATAGAAGTAGATAGATACAAGACAATTCGATACAAATATGAAGCTAGTGTGACAGATTTTGACGCACACAGACACACACAAACACATACACATACATACACAGAAAAATCACCATTATGAGAGGCCAAGTGATGATAATAATAATAAATAATAATAATTTTACTTTGCCTATCAATTTTTTCTTTATTGAGCTTAAAATTAATGAAACTTGATCTACACTGAATCGAATCGTCCTTTTTCCCTCCTTCATGTCATGTAGCAGAGGCGTCGTGTATAAGGATGATAATACACTAAAAAAGAGTGATTGCATGATTTTTAACTCTATATCCTTGTTAATTGGAAGGATCAAGGGTTTCGAGACAATGACGTATTTTCACTTTCATCATTATTATTATTATTATTATTATTATCAGTTATCATTATCATCATTATTATTATTAGAACAGTAAGCAAATTCATGAAAAAACATCAGTAAACGTGTACACTAACAAGCAAAACCAGATGAATATATCATTAACTCCGTCACAATTTGTCACAATAATTAAAGGCACAAAAATCAATCTTAAAATAAATGTCCAGACGACACAAAGAATTCCACTCGGGTCATAACAAGGCTATACATCTTTGAAAGAGAGAGAGAGAGAGAGAGAGAGAGAGAGAGAGAGAGAGAGAGAGAGAGAGAGAGAGAGAGAGAGAGAGAGAGAAAGGTGGGGGGTTGAATGAGTATTATTACTATATATGAAAAAGCCACTGACCAGAAAGATGAAACTCGTATTCTCTCCAACTCCCATCTCTCTCTCTCTCTCTCTCTCTCTCTCTCTCTCTCTCTCTCTCTCTCTCTCTCTCTCTCTCTCTCTCTCTCTCTCTCTCTCTCTCACACACACACACACACAGACTCATCACTATCCCGCCTCACTCTTCCCTCACACTCTCTGTTCAACCTTCACATCTTGGACGTGCAATCTCTTTAAATGTTTTTACTCTTGAAGACTATCACTATCCCGCCTCACTCTTCACTCGCTTTCTCTGTTCAACCTTTACACCTTGAATATGCAATCTCTCTTTAAAATTATGTAAAATAAAGAGAGATAATGCATTTATTATCTTCAAAATAATTCAAATAAGTATAAGACAATATATTGGTACTAATAAACAAAGAAAACTAAGATTCAATGAAAAATAACCGAGGTATACTAGTTATAAGGTCCCACGAAGTCACGTCACACAGGTGACTACTCCTTCCTTCCCGGTTAATATTATAGTAATAATAAAATTGGGTTTAGATTCGTGTTTCTCATGCAGTAGAACCTCTATACACCAATTTTTGTGAGATTTGAACTTTTGAAAATTGTCAGGCAATTTGGGTGGGTACAACCCTTGGATTTTTTTCTACAATTCACGTTTTATTAAGTAACTCGAAAAGTTAGAGGTTTACCTAAAAGATGTATAGAATATTAAATAAAGAGCAAAAGATAGCGGTTCTTTTGAGCTATAGTATAGTGACAATGGAATGTAAACAATTGATAAAATGTCATATGTATTTTTTTCAAAAAACATTACTTTCTTCCGGATTTACTACAAAGCTCTTAAAGATATTGCAAGGATTATTCCACCATCTGATAGACCATGTCAATTCTACAAATTTGTCTCTATACATATTTGCTCTAGGACTAATAGTTTGATAGTAAAATGACGTCAAATGTTCTTGATGTAAATTTTGGTCGACATTTTCCGGGCCAGAAAATGAAAAAAATATTTCCGTCACAAACACTTGAAAACTCACATGAATTAAAGCTGTACATCTTCAATAGGCAATACCAAGATGTATTGAGC
>JAPQNM010000008.1:12507269-12512269 GCA_029783475.1 Metacarcinus magister | reverse complement strand
AAAATAAGAAGAATGGTAAAGGAATTCAAAAAATGGTAAAGAAAGGAAGAGGTGGAAACGCTGTTGAATGGGAAGAGAAAGTTCAAGAAAAAAGGAAACAAGAGAAGAAAGATCCAGATAAAAATACAAGCAAAAAGGAAAGAAAGAATGAAAACGAATAAAAAAAAAAAATTGCAAGAAAAATATAAATAAAAATCACTTACTGTAAAAGGCTATAATTCGAGCGAAAATAAAAAGGGATTTACGAATACAAGATAACAAGAAATAAATAAAAAAAAAGAAAAAGAAGCGAGCAAAGAAATAAAGAGAAAAGAAAGACTGGCAAAAAGAAGGACAGAAGTAAGCGAAACGGAAACTGAATACTAACACTGATAAACGGAAAAAGGAAGGAGGGAGGAACACAGAAAAGTAAAGAAGAGGAGGAAGAGGAGGAGAAGGCGGCAGGAGGAGAAGAGAAGGAATAGAACGAAGACAAGGAAGAGAACTAAAAGGATAAAGAGGGCAAAGAGGACAAGGATAAGGAAAGGACTGGAAGGAGATGGAGCAGGAACACTGGAGGAGGAGGAGGAGGAGGAGGAAGAACCCAAGGCGTGAATGCAACGCCCTTGTTTTGCATTTATTGTAATGAGTTCCCTCGGGTCTTTTATCTGTCAATCTTTTAAACACGGTCTCACTACATTATTTTTTTTATCTCCCTTGCATTTTATATTCTCTAAGAACAAAACAACAATAAAAAATAAATAAATAAAAAATAAATAAATAAATAAAACACTATTATACATCGTGAAAATCTTAACTTAACTGATTAACGTAAAAATATATTGCGTTCTTTATCATCAAACTTATTTACGATATAATAAAAGGGAAAATAAACTTACAATTCGCCTACAAGAAGTAAGGAAGGAAAGATGGCGCCGCGGGAACTATATTTTCTGCCCCAAAGGAGTAGAACTGGAGGGGAAAAAAGTGTGACATTTATGACCTGCAGGAAACAAGGGCATTGGACCGAGAAGGAAACACACACACACACACACACACACACACACACACACACACACACACACACACACACACACACACACACATAAAAAGAAAAAATCTTTCTTTTTCTTCTTTTTTCTCTCTCTCTCTCTCTCTCTCTCTCTCTCTCTCTCTCTCTCTCTCTCTCTCTCTCTCTCTCTCTCTCTCTCAAATGAAACCAAATTGCAAACCCTTAATTTCGAAAATAATATATGAAGCTTTTACTATTTTTAAAATCAGAAAAGACAAAAAATATACATATCAATAAGTTTATTCCAAAAAAAAAAAACATTCACTCACAAAGCGCCAAGCTAATGACGGAAAAAAATAATTAAGTGTGAAATCGCTTTCTTTTATACCAAACTCACTCTCACTCTCTCTCTCTCTCTCTCTCTCTCTCTCTCTCTCTCTCTCTCTCTCTCTCTCTCTCTCTCTCTCTCTCTCTCTCTCTCTCTTTTAATGACCAAAACTAGGCATTAAACGCGCTTCATGTACTTAAATGTGTAAGATTTCTCATCGTTACATTCAGTCCAGATTGTTTCCGCTCTAGTTATTGCAGCAAAAAGAACTGATTTCCCGCACGGTAATGTTTGCATGCTAACATTTACTATTTAATTACAACAAAATGAATAAATAAACGCTTTCACCCTCACACCCACCTATCCACCCATCCTCCACTCACACACCCCTTACACACACACACACACACACACACACACACACACACACACACACACACACACACACACACACACACACACCTTCAATAGTGATAGTACACCTTTACAATCGATCATTAAACATTATCTATTCCAAAGTAGTGTGTGAGACTAGAAATAAATGAGAGATGGACTAAGGCTTCAAAAAGAAAGGAAAGGTTTGGTAGAGGAAAGGACAATGAAGAGAGACAATAGAGGATAGGAGGAAGGGAAAGAGAGAGGCAAGAAGGGAGGAATATGAATGTAGAGAGAAGGAAGGGATGGAGGAACTAAAAGAGGGAGGAAAGGAAGAGGGAAAGGGGGGAGGAAGCGTTACAATTTTCACGAAGACTCAACTTTGTGAAATGGGAGGAAACTTTAGACACACACATGTATACATACCCACACGCTCACACAACTAGAAACATACATACACATTCATATTCATACGTACATACATCTATACAGACATACACAGAGGAGAGCGTTAGACAGACAGACAGACAGACGTGCTCACCGACAACTCTCAGAATATTCTCATTAACGACAAAATAGAAAGAGAAAAAAAAGAGGGACATCCATTTTCTATACCTGAAAATGATTTGACGGGAGACTACAAAAAGCTTAAACCTGAAGGGACGAAAACACACAATGGAAAATATATATATAATCGGTGCGTTAATCTATTATTTAGCAGAGTCGACAGTGAACGATAGATAATATTCATGTGGGTTTTTGTGTCAACGTTAAAGATACCGAATGTTCATGTACGTTTTTGTCTGAACATTTATTATATTTCGTGTGCGTTTTTAGTTAACCTTTTAATATTAATATATCTGTAAATATTGTGTTTGTTCTCTTTAGCAAAATAATAAAATAAACTCAACACATTAAAAGACATTCGACATTCGACACAAAACAAAAGCTATGGAAATAAAATTGAATGAATCGGATTAACTCGATGTAAATAATAATAAAAAAAAAAGTTCAACTGAATTTAAAAAGACAATACACAAAAGTAACATAAATACCAAAATAAATAAATAAATAAGCTCAAAACTCAAAGTAGTGGCTCGTTCAACTTATAAATGTTGAAAAATTAATAAAAAATATATATAGTTTTACATGACAAGAATGGGAAAGGTTTTGAAAATAGTATTAGGCAATAACTTAAATCCCTACAACAAGAAAGCTTCAAAAATAAATGGTAGGGATTAAAATCTTACTCATAAAAGACTTACAAAACAATATGAAATGAAACATGGAAATGAAAACGTTACGAGAAAAAATAAATGTATAGATATGTCAACCTTCCACATACACAAAGAAAACAAAATAAAAATAAAAACACGAATATAAACCTTCAAAAACCGCACAAACTAAAAATAAAACCGCAAATACAAAATATTCTCAAGAAAAACTAAACTCAAAGTGCATTAAATAAAAAAAAGAATATTAATAAATCCTCAAGAACTACAAACCAAAATCACAAAACAAACTTTTATCTCCCTGGACGTGAACATTTTATAAAACTTCCAACACTCAAAATATTTCAGGAAGATTCATTACTCCGGTCGAAGGAGATAATCAACACGCTGAATAATTGGTCGGCGAGGCGTGACGTCACTGGACGCACCCGCCAATCACCTTCCAGAGTTGAAAATAAAAATTCTCGGTGACTTGAATATTCCCGCAGTGAAGGACGGGGCGAAGGAAGTGATGGGAGGACGGAGGGAAGAGGGATAAGGAAGAGAATAGGAAGACAGATAAAAGACTGAGAAGGAGGAGGAGGAGGAAGAGGTGACAGGAGGATCATATTATAGATGGAGAGAAGAATAACACGAAGGAGGAGAAGGAAGGAATAAAACATGGTAAAGAATACAAGAGGGAATAGGAAGATGGATGTAAAGGAAGTAGAGAAGAGACCATGAAAAGGAGGAGAGAAGAGAGGGGAGGGGGAGGGGAAAGAGTAAAGTTGGATGGAGAGGAGAGGGAGGGGAAGAGGAAGGATATACAAAAGCAAGTTTCCTGTCAGCCAGAATTGCATGTATCCCCTCTCCTCCTCCCCTCTCTTCCCTCTTCTCCTCCCCTCTCTTCACTCCCTTCCTCTCCTCCTCCTCTCCTCCCTCCAGCCCGTCAACCCAGCTGTCTGGCGCCCAACTGTCTCCCTGCAACCTTAATACACATGCCGTCAACCAGCTGCCCAAGTTCCTCTCTCTCTCTTATTCTCTTATTCTCTTTCTCTTGTACTTCCTTTCTCCCTTCCCCTTTTCCCACTTCAATTCATTTTTTTTTTCGATGGTCTTCCTTCTTTTACGATTTTTTTTCTTCTGCTATTTCAATCCTTTCTTTCCCTATGTACTGTTTTAATAACTTTACCTTTTCCTTATATCTTTCTTTCTTTCTTCTTCCTCTATTCCTTCCTTCCCTACTCCAGTTCTCTCTGCTTCCACCTTTAACAGCCTCTTTCTTCCTTCCTTCTTCCTCTCCTCCTCTTTCATTTCTTGGTATTTTCCTTCCTCCCTCCTTCGTTCTTGGTGCACAAAATCCCTTACTAGTATCGACCTCCTTCCACACGTCAATACGTCGTCAATAACGAGTCTAAACATTAACAATCCCTCCCTAACGACGTCAATAACCGACAATAATCGACTCTGGCGTAATTAACCAACACAAAAGACGTCGATAACTACCCCGGACTGCAAGGAAATACCGTAAAGACTGATTCTTAACACTGTTTTAACCGGTTATGGCCCTTATGCTTCCTTTCTGACATTACTAACTGCAAATAATGGTCCTAACTAGTTGTTTTTAATGGACATTATCTATAACTTTTACGACCAATTAAAAGTATTCATGTTCACTGTTGTAAATGTTTTCTTTTTACCGTTTCTGTCTGTCTTATTAGTTTAAATTATCAAAAACTACTAATATTTCTTTAAACAGACTTCAGATTAATTTACTATTAGTTCTATGATAATTTCTAGTTCTATTATCTAAAATATCAGTAACTCTTATCAATGTTCTTAACAAGGTTCAGTTTAACCATTCCATCATTTTTTTCTAACACCTTTATAACTGCCTCTAATAATCTTAATAATCAATAACTATTCCTACCGTCCCTATCAGTCTTTGGTTTGACCGTTTAGCCATTCATCTGACAGCTCTCAAAAACGTTTCAACCATACTTACTATTTTTCAAGAGCCTTCCATCACTAGTCATAATATCGCGGCAAAAAGAGTAACACGGGATAAGCCTTAGCCTCTCCCACCTGTCAATAA
>JAPQNM010000008.1:12414769-12504769 GCA_029783475.1 Metacarcinus magister | reverse complement strand
GGATTAAGAAGCGGCCCGGCTCTAGTTTCAATTCCGGTATGGTGAATAAAGCAAGGATGAATAATGGAAGAGTAGAGAAGGAGGAGGAAGAGGAGGACGACACAACATAAAGAATCACAGAAGAAAAGAAAACTGAAGTAGACTTATTGGCAATTACACTACATTATTTTATCTCAATTAATAGACATAGGATGGAAAAATAGAATGGATTATTTGTAAGAACGAGATCATTACTGCTACTATTAGATGGAAGAGGAGAAGGAGGAGGAAGAGGACAATTAGAACGATAATGATAATGATAATGATAATAATAATGATAATAATAGTAATAATAATAATGACAAATCCAAAGCAATGTTCCTCTGATGTGTGAAATTGGTCTGAGCAACGTTGGTTCTCATAATTTCAACACGTAATTAGTTTAGCAACTTTTCCTCTCTCTCTCTCTCTCTCTCTCTCTCTCTCTCTCTCTCTCTCTCTCTCTCTCTCTCTCTCTCTCTCTCTCTCTCTCTCTCTTTAAAATATTCACATCTGTGCATTTGTCACCTGCCTAAAATAAAGGATGAAAAGGACAACTGTCACTTTTTTTTATCTTACCCATAAGCAAAATGTAAAAAAAATTGTTATTCTCAAACATATACGATAAACTTTCCCCGAACCTTCCTTCCATCTGCCTGCTTCTGCCACCAAAAACGAAGCATTTTGGAATAATAAATGAACCAATATTTTTTTTAGACTTCGTTTTGAGGGTTCAAAAAGATGAAACTGAAAACGACCCAGGCTTCAAAAGGCTCTCTTGTTTCACTTCAAAGTTTCAATCTCTCATCCATCTTCAGAAGGAGTGGATTTCGAAGTGTGATGAGAGAGAGAGAGAGAGAGAGAGAGAGAGAGAGAGAGAGAGAGAGAGAGAGAGAGAGAGAGAGAGAGAGAGAGAGAGAGAATGAATATGTGATTTGCTTTCGTGTAATTTCTACTTTAATTTACTACTTCAGTCAGTCAGTCTCTCTCTCTCTCTCTCTCTCTCTCTCTCTCTCTCCTGTCTCTCTCTCTCTCTCCTCTCTCTCTCTCTCTCTCTCTCTCTAATTCTGCAAAAGCCACACAAACATTTCCCCTTCCGCCCTTCATCTTAATCCTTCCCTCTCCCTTCGTCCCTCTTTCGTCTAGAAGTATATAAATGAAAACCAGAAAATAAAATGAATAAATGAATGATTATCAGACTATTGTATAAATAAACTAGAAAGTGTAATTTTTTTAGTGTATCTTCCTAACATTATTCAACATTATACTATACAATAACTAGAGAAGGCAGTGAATGTTGTTATATATGTATGTATGTATGTATGTATGTATGTATGTATGTATGTGTGTATGTATGTATTTGCGTATGCATGTGAATATATTAACAGCTAATCATTAAACAAATTAAAGTTTGGAGACTACAGCTTTCTCTCTCTCTCTCTCTCTCTCTCTCTCTCTCTCTCTCTCTCTCTCTCTCTCTCTCTCTCTCTCTCTCTCTCTCTCTCTCAAACACACCACAATTTTTCTCTTGCAACACATTTTTCTCTCGCTCTCGCACAGACACAAAAACAGGAATAAATGAAAATAAATATAATTATAAAAAACAATTGATGGTCGTTGACGTAAGAGTTTAATATTGAATTTCATTGCTTCGATTTTATGAGGAACTAAACATTGGCGTTGTTGCATTGCGCTATTTATTAATGTGTGTGTGTGTGATTTGATTTTTACGCTGCTACTCTGGTGACGGACGGACGTGTGTGTGTGTGTGTGTGTGTGTGTGTGTGTGTGTGTGTGTGTGTGTGTGTGTGTGTGTGTGTGTGTGTGTGTGAGCTGCAGTTTAAATCAACAGCAGAGTTGTATAATTCATGCAAGACTGTGCAAAAGAGAGAGAGAGAGAGAGAGAGAGAGAGAGAGAGAGAGAGAGAGAGAGAGAGAGAGAGAGAGAGAGAGAGAGAGAGAGAGAGAGAGAGAGAGAGTTAAAGAGAGAGAGAGAGAGTTGAATGAATAAATACCACACTACAAGCTTATAATCAACACAACACAACACAACACAACACAACACAACACAACACAACACTCACAAAAAACAACATACATACATAACTAAACAAACATGAATATTCAGCTGGAGTGTTTTCTCATGCAAATTGATTTCATTACAAACCATCAAGACCGCATTGTTAGAGGCGAGGAATTTCATAAGTCTGCTGTTATTTGTTACTAGCATTTCTAAACCTCAAGCTTCATATGATGGACTCTCGGACACATCTCTTGGACACCTTTGATTATTTGACAGCTTTCGGACAGGTAGGTGAAGGGAGATAGAGGGAGGAGAGGGAGGGAGGATGGGAGAGAAGATGAAGGAAAGGTTGGTGGTGGGTTGAGGGAGGGACTGAGGGGAGTGTCACTGCTACGTTTGAAGGGTTGATATTCTCTCTCTCTCTCTCACTCTCTCTCTCTCTCTCTCTCTCTCTCTCCTCTCTCTCTCTCTCTCTCTCTCTCTCTCTCTCTCTCTCTCTCTCTCTCTCTCTCTCTCTCTCTCTCTCTCTCTCTCTCTCTCTCTCTCTCAAATACACAGACTTCCCTTATCAAACTTATTTTCGGTTCAAAATTAATCTCTCTCTCTCTCTCTCTCTCTCTCTCTCTCTCTCTCTCTCTCTCCTTTCTCTCTCTCTCTCTCTCTCTCTCTCTCTCTCTCTCTCTCTCTCTCTCTCTCTCTCTCTCTCTCTCTCTCTCTCTCTCTCTCTCTAGGTCAAACTATATGCACAGAGAGAAACAGAGAGAAAGAGAAATAGAGAGAAAGAGAGGGGAAAGGGGGAATGAGAGACAGGTGACAGAGGTACGATGCTTCTCTTCCCCTCGTGAAATCAACCCTCGCTCTCTCGGACACCAAAGGCATTTTTCTCCCTCTATATTGCCAGTTCCCGTCTGCTTCGGCTTAAAAGGAGATTTTTTTCTTTTTCTTTTTCTCTATTTTTTTCATGTTTTTTTTGTTAGGTAAATACTAAAGTCCATCCAGAGGGTCCCAATACACCGAATTCCGGATAACTGGTCCACACCTCATGGCTCCTACTGCTCTACCCCTTGTTTTGTATGTTTGTGTGTGTGTGTGTGTGTGTGTGTGTGTGTGTGTGTGTGTGTGTGTGTGTGTGTGTGTGTGTGTGGGTGTTTTATTATTACTATTATTATTAATTATTATTATTATTATTATTATTATTATTATTATTATTATTATTATTATTACTATCATCGTGGTGTTAATGATGTATCTTTTTTGAGGGAGGAAGAAGGAGTGTCTGTCTCTGTCTCTCTGTCTGTCTCTCTCTCTCTCTCTCTCTCTCTCTCTCTCTCTCTCTCTCTCTCTCTCTCTCTCTCTCTCTCTCTCTCTGGATGAGTCTGAGCCACACTGCGATAGAAAAGCAAAATCTAAAAAATATACCCATAAAACAAACCAAGTCTCGAAATGAAAGCGAGAAAACACGATGCAAAACAAAACAAAACGAATCCTAACGAATGAAAACGCAAACGAAGACTAAAACCCAGACATCGGGACGAGTTGGAACGTGCAAAATAAAGTAGCTGCCGGTCGTCACAACTCGTCCCATTCCGCCGACGCGACTTTGCTTGCGCGATGGACAAATTTGCCTCGACTGTTGACTGAGCGAGGAAGTTATGGCGTTCGCTGCCTTAATTAGAGCAAGTGGCGTCGCCTCTTCCTGGTTATTTCGAAATGATCACGAAAAGCAGAACTCTGTCTCGCTTCCTCGCTGAATGTAAGAGGTATATACACACACGTACATACACATACATACAAATGAGCGTAACATATAACGTACACACACATACATTGAGTGAGATTAAGAGAGAGAGAGAGAGAGAGAGAGAGAGAGAGAGAGAGAGAGAGAGAGAGAGCGAGAGAGAGCGAGAGAGCTAGAGAGCGAGAGAGAAAGAGAGAATTGCCGACATGCTGGTGAATCGTCAGCAAGTGAAGTTAGTGCTTCCAAAGGGGTGCAGTCTCTCTCTCTCTCTCTCTCTCTCTCTCTCTCTCTCTCTCTCTCTCTCTCTCTCTCTCTCTCTCTCTCTCTCTCTCTCATGCATGTCACTTTTTCCCTTTTTCTTTTTTTAGAGCGAAAAATCACCGGCCTTCACCGCCAATTCCACCAGCTAATTTCGCGCGGCTCACCGTTGACCAAAAACAATTGCAAGTTATTTTGCTCGTTGGAATGATAAAATTTTGGCGGGGTCGTTTTGCCTCGTGGCTGGCAGGTCCCCGATGTCTCTTTTTACCCCATATCCGTGTGCTTTACTACTCTTTCCTTCTCGCTTCCTTTTCTCTTCCCGTTTCGTTTCATTTTCGCGCCACTCTTCATTCGTATGGCATTCAGTGAGTTCTCTTTCTCTTTCTCCCTCTCCCTCTCCCTCTCCCTCTCCCTCTCTCTCTCTCTCTCTCTCTCTCTTTCTCTCTCTCTCTCTTTCAATCTCAACCTCAATGTCTCTCACTCTCATTCCACACTCTCGTTTCTCTCTTAAAATGTCTCTATTTCCCTCCCTTCCTATTTTTCCCAAACTTTTCTCCTGTATTCTCATGCGATGTAAAGATTCAGGAACGTGTTTCGTTCCTGACACGTGCATTGCGTTACCCGTTCGTTACCGTGTTCTGTGTAATAACCCCCACCTGCCCTGCCCTGCCCTGCCCTGCCCTGCCCTGCCCTGCCCTGCCCTGCCCTGCCTTGCCCTACCCTGCCTTGCCCTACCCTGCCCTTCCCCCGTGCTGTGAAACCTCTCTTATCGGTGTATCTATAAACCTCGCCAATGTACAGTCACACTATTTTACTGAGCTTATCGTTGCTGCTCTCCTTCCTATGCTACACACAAACACGCATCCACGTACACATACCGCTCTGCTGACTGCTGGAACCTACTACTATGCTTTCCCTGCCCTGCTGTTACCTGTTGTACACGCTTACTCTATATATTGAACCGGTGGGAGAGGCCAGGGAAGGTTTGGGAAGGTGTGTGTGGGAGGGGAGTAGGAGGAACCTTCACTGCATAGCTCGTTACCTGTGTGCGACCAGGTGAGAGTACCATGTTTGACCAGGCTGTTAGTGGGCCCCGTCTCTCTCACCCTCGTTCACCTCCCAGAATGTTTCGTCCCTTGCACAACTTATCGCTCCCTCACCGCCCCTCTTCCCCTCCTTCCCTCGCTCAATTCAACTCACTCTTTCTGCTTTCAAAACATACAGTACACCCTTTCCCTCACTGCTGGGTAATTTGGTGATGCAAGGTGTAGTCTGAAGGTAATTTAGGACTTATCATATATCGGAAGTGAGGGAGGAAAGTGTCGTATGATCGGAGGGGGGAGAGGAAATGCGGTAATCTTTTCACATAAAACCTGGTGATTGGGGGGAGGAACACATACACACGCTTGGGTGCCGCCCTTGCTAATGCCTCAAGGGAAGGAAAGTGGGAGAGGAATGAAGGGCAGAGAAGGGAGCGTAGGAGGGAGTGGCCAGGATAAAGGAAGGGTGATGAGAGAAAGAGAGTAAAATTGAGGGGAGTTGGTGAGAGAAAAATACAGTAAGGGAGACAGTAAAAAAACGAGAAAGATAAAAAGGAAAAAACAGCTGGAAAGTGAATAACACACACGCAAACTACAAGGACAACGACACACACACACACACACACACAGATATAACCTCTCCAACAAACATATCAATTCCAGGTACAGAAGACCTCTCTAAGTCACCCTCCTTATTATATACCCTACCAGAGGCACCGTCCATCCTTCCCCTAACCCAGTAAAACCCTTCAAGCCCCTTCTCAGCCCTGACTCACATCCTTCCCCGAGTCCATCCGCCCCTACATCATTAGTTTCCCTTCCCTTCCCTTCCCTCTACGTATACTTAATCTCTATTTTACACCGTCCCTCACTCGTCCTTCACGCCTCCCTGCACCAACTCCACTATTCATTGAGGTGTGATGTGTGGGTGTCAGTCGCCCCCGTCGCCTGTCACCCGTCACACCGCGTCACGACAAAACTCTGGAATTAATCTCCGGATTCTGGCTAAACTCTGACCGCTCGTGAAGGGGGGGAGAAGGGGATTTAACCTCATCTTTTTCGACGTTTTCTTAGAGTTCGAGAGGAAAGGAGAGAGGCTGAGGAGGAGACTCTCTTCGACATTCCAAAAAGTACGAAAAGGAGAAAAAAGAAAGAGGGTTCAGGAGGCTAACTTTTTGGGCCGTGATGGTTTTTATATTTCGTTTATCTATTTATTTATTTTTATTTTTTACTATTGCATCCCTTTTTTTATAGGACACAGTTGGTGATATGTGAAGAAAGGAATAACAGGTATCTTCCCGAGGCATGGATTAACCCTTTACCCTTTACCTGCTCCCCTTGCAAGGATTAGGTATTGGATTAAGGACATTTTTCTACATATACACATAGCTACACATAAAACACTTGAAGGAATGGAAGAATGTCAACTAGGGATAAACTAGATGGATAAACACTTGTAGGATATGAAAAAAATATTAAAAAAGGATATGTATTTACTGAGAGAGAGAGAGAGAGAGAGAGAGAGAGAGAGAGAGAGAGAGAGAGAGAGAGAGAGAGAGAGAGAGAGAGAGAGAGAGAGAGAGAATAGAGAAGGGCTAGACACGGGATGTGGATTCGAGAGAGGATTAGGTTGGGAGGGAAAGATCTTAACCGGGATAAAGAGAGGGAAGGAGGGAAGCCAGGTGAAAGCTGGAGAGGGAAAATGATAGTAAGGACGTTGCAGAAAGGGGGAGAAAAGGGAAGAGGAAGAGGAAGAGGAAAAGGAGGAGGAGGAGGAGGAGGAGGACTAATCAATACCTGCAGACTGACTGATCTCCCTCACTAACAAACTTACTTCCACAACAACAACAACACAAACTATTACTACCACTACTACAACTATTTCAACAACTACTACTACTACCACCACCACCACTACCACCGCTACTACTAATACTTCATAAAAATCCGATCGACGCAGGAACATCAAACAACAAACTCATAAATGCTTTGTGAAATGTTGACGATAGAAGTAAAGGAATAATAATGATGGTAATGAAACTCGCTCCTCCATTTGTCACTCCAAAGTTATTGTTCAGATTGAAAACCGGAGGCGAGTTATTAACGTGATTGTCAACTGATTGAATACGGGAGTTTTAAAAAAAAAATACTAATAAAAAGAATAACGAAATAGGTATCATTGCCATCAAATAGTTTAATATCCATTTTTCTAAATCTCAAAATAACATTCATATTTATTCCAGATTTACAAAAGAATAATTTTAAGCACGTACACAAACCTCTACCCCCCCTAACCACACACACACACACACACACACACACACACACGACAACCCTAATACAACCTAATCTACATGAGAAGCCCAGTTAAGTTCAAGGAATGGAGAGAAGCACTGAAGGATGGAGGAGACATATATAGATAAGAAAACAGGAGGGAAGGAGGGAGGCGTGGAGATAAGAAAGGAAAGCAGAGATGAGATGAGAGGAATAAGGAGAGGTGGAGGAGGAGGAAGATGAGTTAGAGGCGGGAGAGGCGGGAGAAGCGGGAGATACGTGATATTCATAAGGACGGGAAGACCATGAAGGAAAAGGATTACCAGTTCTTTCTTCCCGCTCCCTGATGCTTCCCTTCTTGGTGCGCCGGGAAGCCTTAGAACATCTTACCAGCCTGATTGATCTCTCGCAGGTGGTAAATGACCTTTGAGAACGTGTAATCATGGAGAAGCAGAAGAAAAAGATGATGAAGAAGAAGAAATGAAAAAGAATGGAAAAACAAAAATAACAACAATAATAATAATATTTTCCACCATTAAAACACAGAGGCTCAGCACACTGTAATACGCATGTTATTTCCTAATGTTTAGTCTCCAGTCCATCAAGTATTCACAAAAATATTACCGCCAGGACGAATAACAGCATCCAGTATTTACTTCGCATCCACATAAGTAGAAGTATTTACTCTTGGCGTACATACAAAATAATTCCACACAAACACACACACACACAGAACAAAGCCAAAGTTTATGTTTTTGTTATAATTCATTGCGAGGAAATTGCAATGAAATAGAAGAATAGGAGGAGGAGGAGGAGGAGGAGGAGGAGGAGGAGGAGGAGGAGGAGGAGGAGGAGGAGGAGGAGGAGGAGGAGGAGGAGGTAAGAAAGCATATAATCATACACAACCAAAAGTACACAGTAGTTTCAACACCATTCCCAGGAGACACAATCATGAAATAAGGGGAGAGAGAGAGAGAGAGAGAGAGAGAGAGAGAGAGAGAGAGAGAGAGAGAGAGAGAGAGAGAGAGAGAGAGAGAGAGAGAGAACCATTACCCTATGCTAAACCACCTGCAAGACTCCAATATACTACCCCATTAATCGGGAAACATTATTATATATATGACTGGATCTTCCTCTTCCCCTCTTCTCTTTCCTCATATTCACCTTCCCTTCCCCTTCACTCCTCTCACTTGCACATTCATCCTTGCCCTCACCCTCTCTACTTGTCCCTCTCTCTCTCTCCCCCTCCCTCCTATAGGCATGCCACTCACGTCTAAATAGAATACTGGAGTGTGTGTCCGTGGCAGGGTGTGGAGGGGCGAGGCTGGCCTGTCGTTGGTTGGAATTAGCACTAGTGTCAATAGTGGTCTTTGATGGTATGTTTGATAGCCTAGATTACGGCGGGAAGAATGGGGAGAACGGAAGTACGCGAGGAAGGATTAGAGAAAAAATATATAATTGTGAAGGGAATGGAGAGAAGTGTTCATATTACCAGGAAATGGATAAGAAAGAAAGGAAACAAATAGTATGAAAATATGAGGTATAAGATAGTTATTTCACGTGATAAATGAGTAAAATATAACGTTAAGGGAGAAGAGAAAAAATTATCTAGAGGAAAGACAACGTAAATAGGAATTAATACAGTATCTAATTATAGCATTTGCGACTTATATTAACAGAAAAGTGGAAAGAAACTCAGATAATAATCATAATAAGAGAAATACAGAAAAAAAGGAAAATTATATTTTTAAAAATCTGCGGTGGTCTTTTTAAGGAACAAGATAACATGAGAAGACGCAACAAAATATAATTCAGAATGAAGAGAAAAATATGCGGCCAACCAGCGCTTTTTATGCATAAGCTAAAGATATACAAAAGGGCTGGGAGGAGGAGGAGGAGGAGGAGGAGGAGGAGGAGGAGGAGGAGGAGGAGGAGGAGGAGGAGGAGGAGGAGGAGGAGGAGGAGGAGGAGGAGGACGACGACGACGAAGCAGATGAATATGAATATAAAGGAGAAGTCGGGAGGAAAGAGAGAGAGAGAGAGAGAGAGAGAGAGAGAGAGAGAGAGAGAGAGAGAGAGAGAGAGAGAGAGAGAGAGAGAGAGAGAGAGAGAGAGTATAATAATTCAAGCAAGTCTATTCTAAGTCTACGGCAGAATACAATAAGGTGCACTAATTTGCCACTTGCCACTTGCCTCATGTACTTGAAGGCTTCCCCGTCGCAATATTTTCCCTTCAAAAGAGAATAATGGAAGCTTTGTGATCTACTTAAGCCACCCCTACCACCTCCCTCCTCCTTACTTGCCATTTATTCCCCGTTTTCTATTTACCTTTTTTTCCGAGAAGTACCAATTACTTTTATACCTGAATGGTTCTCATGTGTCTCCCCTTACAGAGTGCGGGAAGAGGCTGCGAGAGGAGGTCTTCCCGTCTGACGCTGTGGTGCTGTGTCCTGACCCTATACCACAGCCACAGTCTACCGATAACCACCTTCAACCTCAAGAACCACAGGAAACACAGCAGGAAGTTAACACCATACAAGCCTCCTCCTCCACCACTACACAGCCACAGATCACCACCACCACCAGCAACACCACCACACAGCACC
This sequence comes from Metacarcinus magister, assembly GCA_029783475.1. Taxonomy (NCBI): domain Eukaryota; kingdom Metazoa; phylum Arthropoda; class Malacostraca; order Decapoda; family Cancridae; genus Metacarcinus; species Metacarcinus magister. Next base: position 12,494,809 of record JAPQNM010000008.1, on the reverse strand, counting down.
ACCACCACCATCCAACCACCGCCTTCAACACCAGGTAAGACAGTAACAATATCAACAATAAACCAACAAGAAACTAGAAGAGGCTTAGTTTTGAAAAGAAGAGAAAGAGAAAGAGAGAAAGAGAAAGAGAGAGAGAGAGAGAGAGAGAGAGAGAGAGAGAGAGAGAGAGAGAGAGAGAGAGAGAGAGAGGACGCAAGGGAGGAGAAGGTAAGAGGATTAAGGAACATGGAAGAGGATCATTCCTTCAGCTACATACTGTACACTCGGTATGTATGTCTGTCCGGCTGTTCCCCCTTACGCCAGCACTGCTAATACGACCAAAGCCGGAGATACGAATGCACACACAAAAAAAATTGAAATAGTTTACAAAAAAATCGTGAAAGTCTACGGTGATAGTTTGTCGAAGTTCAGTTACGTCTAGTATTATAATAGTGGTAGTGGTGGTGGTGGTGGTAGTAGTAGTAGTAGTAGTAGTAGTAGTAGTAGTAGTAGTAGTAGTAGTAGTAGTAGTAGTAGTAGTAGTAGTATAGTATAGTAGTAACCATACTAATATTAGCCAGTGTCATCGTATTTTGAAGTGCGTTCAGTCTACCATATAAGTAACATTAATCCCTTCATAGCAATCCTCCCTTATACACAAACACCAAATAAGAACAGATACAATTATACATTATAAACACCTAATCACCATAAGAACAAAACACTAATGCGTTTTAAGAGCCATACAAGCATAGCATACACCTAACCATAACACTATACATTCTCATACACCACTACCACATATAATAGCAAAACACCACCGAACACTCATAAAAACAAGTGTCTGGGAGTCTGGGTAATGAGGAAGAGTATGGCTCAAGTTTCAATGCTCTTAATCTGGGAACATTAAGAGCAAATGGTTATGGTGTTAAGTCCCTCGTTCTCTCCGTCACGTCCATTCAAAGTTTCCCGCTTGCACGAATTTGCCTCAACTCCCATACCTTGTGTTGCAAATTGTGCTGTTTAGTCCTGCTGCTTTCCAAGTTTGAATAAAGAAAAAGAGGAGAAGTAAAAAAGAAAGAGAAATGCAGATGTAGCCGCCTATCTTTTTCTGTATGTAAATCATGATGGGGTTTGAGAGAGAAAGATATATTTAAAAAGACAGCTAGAGATGAACTATTTCTATTTTTCTCTCTGATATAAACTTGATGCTAATATAATACAAAAAAAATACAAAAAATAGAGCAATATAAGAACATATTTATCAATCTCTCTCTCTCTCTCTCTCTCTCTCTCTCTCTCTCTCTCTCTCTCTCTCTCTCTCTCTCTCTCTCTCTCTCTCTCTCTCTCTCTCTCTCTCTCTCTCTCTCTCTCTCTCTCTCTCTTCCCTTTGAAGGCAGAGAAGAATTAAAAAAGTTCCCCTCATTTCCGCATCAATTTTCAAATATTAATTCCCTTCCTGCGCGTAAAGAGAAAATAAAACAAATGCAATACACCCTCAATTGAAAACATCGAAGCAAATAATGCAAATAAACAAAGATATTGTATTCCTCACAAAAATATTCACTTCGACATTTCAGTGTTTCTTTTCATATTTCTACCAATTATTTTTGAGTTTACTTTGCATTTCCTTTTATAGCGTTCGGGTTTATTTTTATTATATCGGTGATCGTTGTTCCATTTGTAGGTGTTTTCTATTATTTTCTTTCGGGTAAATTCTTTTGGGCACAGCACGCACTAGCCATTAAATATTTACACTATACCTGTTCATAGCCCATTGAACTCCCCCATTCGCTTTCTACCTGTTCCCACGCCCCCTACAACCTACCTACCTCCCTCTCTCTCTCTCTCTCTCTCTCTCTCTCTCTCTCTCTCTCTCTCTCTCTCTCTCTCTCTCTCTCTCTCTCTCTCTCTCTCACCCACTTAAAACAACCTACCCAAACCCATCACAATATGCACAACCATCTGACACAAACACATACACATACATACACACACACACACTCATCATGACATTCCATCAAGCTCAACGCCATTACGAAAGGGAGAGAGGGGAGGTAGACAAGGAGAGGTGCAGAATAGGGAATGCGAGGGAGGGGAAGAGGGAAAGGGCAAGTGTAGCACAAGGGGAAGAGTAGAAGAGGAGGAAAGAAAGAGGGAGGAAAAGGGAAAGGAAAGTAAGAGAGAAGAAAAGATATCAAGGAAGGATAGAAAAAGTAAAAAGGTAAACTCAACCATAAAAAAAAAGAGAGGAAACGAAATTTGGAACAGGTGAGAGAAGGAGGGAAGGCAAGGGATTAGAAAAAGTACGAAAGAGGAGAGTCAGGTGAAGGTAGTGAGACTGGAAGGGGAGGCAAAGTAGGGGAAGGTAGGGGAAGGTAGGGGAAGGTAGGGGTGCAGGGTGGCAGTAACAGGGGCCTAGGATGGGCTGTTACCGTAACCGTTATAGTGCTTATCGCCAGCACGAGAGGACCACATTGTCGGAACGGACGAGGCAAACATTCAAGCGTGTTAGGAGAAGAGACTGAATGGATTTTTTGAAGGGGGTGGGATTTTGTGTCTCTCCCCCTCCCTCTCTCCCTCTCTCTCTCTCTCTCTCTCTCTCTCTCTCTCTCTCTCTACAAGCATCAGCCATTCTACATTCATATTTCTTCCTTGTATCCGTTCTGCCTCAAGCTTGTATTTTTTTTCATGTCCTTGCCTTTCCTCACTCACTTTCTCACTTAACTCACTCACACGCACATACGCACACACGCGCACACGCACGCACACACACACACACACACACACACACACACACACACACACACACCGCTGTACGTGTCTAACAACGGAATTCGCATAAGAGAAAAATAAAATATCTAAAAAAGGGAATCTACCTGAGCATTAAGTTACGGATCATCAGTCACCTTTCTCTCTCTCTGTCTCTCTGTCTCTCTCTCTCTCTCTCTCTCTCTCTCTCTCTCTCTCTCTCTCTCTCTCTCTCTCTCTCTCTCTCTCACACGTTTTCTCGCTCTGTAATCATCCAGCTTATTCTTACAGACACGATTCTTTTTCTCTCCATCCTCTTCTTACTCTCCCTCCAGTCTTTCCACACTTCAGGTCACGTCTCTCCAGATTCAGTTCCTCCATAGGTTTCCTCCCCTTCTCTCACACCCTCCCTACATCCCCTCCTACCCTTTTTCTTTTCCTCCTTTCTTCCTTTCTCTCTAGTCCCTCCACTTGTCTTATGCATCAGTTGTTTTCCTTTTCACTCCACTATTCTGTATGCTCTCTCTTTCTTTAGCGCTCTCTCTCGCTCTCTCTCTCTTCTCTCTCTCTCTCTCTCTCTCTCTCTCTCTCTCTCTCTCTCTCTCTCTCTCTCAGACATACGCTACACAGCATTTCTTCCTCTCCTTATTTATCTTTTGTCCTAATAACTTACATTTTAAAACACATTCCTTACAAAAATTACATTCATTTCCTAAACTTTCTCACAAGTTTATATTCTCTCTCTCTCTCTCTCTCTCTCTCTCTCTCTCTCTCTCTCTCTCTCTCTCTCTCTCTCTCTCTCTCTCTCTCTCTCTCTCTCTCTCTCCACTTATGTCAAGACTTTTTAATACCTAAGAAGAATAGTTCCCAGTTACACACTTATTCTCTCCCTCCCTTCCTTCCTTCCTTCCTTCCTTCTCTGCCTCCCACGTTCCCTCTCCACTCTCCCTTTATTCTCTCTCTCTTCCTCCCTCTCCCCCGTGTCCGTGTGGGTGGAAGGGACACTACTGCCTCCAGCTCCTCCACCTCCTCCACGACATTAAAATTCCTCTCGAATCCGGGAAATTCATAAAATGGTCTATGCCTGGAAGAAGCATCTCTTTCCACCACTACTCTCCTCCTCCTCCTCCTCCTCCTCCTCTTGATTTCCTTCTCTTCCTTTTTTTCTGGTTCTTAAGAATTTTAATAATCTTTTATTGACAATTTGTTTTTTCTTTTTTCTTCTATATTTTTCCACATTTTTAAAGGTCTGAATAAAGATAGTTTTGTCCCTACAAACAAAATCCTAAGTGCTTCACTATAGCAGTTACCTAACCTCTTTTCCCTCTCCCTCTCTCTCCCTCCCTCCCTCTCTCTCTCTCTCTCTCTCTCTCTCTCTCTCTCTCTCTCTCTCTCTCTCTCTCTCTCTCTCTCTCTCTCTCTCTCTCTCTCTCTCTCTCTCTCTCTCGTCAATCCGATTACTAAGTTCTCTTGATCGATAAGACTTTGTGTCGACGGACGCCGCTCTCACTCGTCTTGTAAGCGGCTTGGCTCCTAATTACTTCTCCATTACCTCATTAAACGTGCCCACGAGGCTCCTTAGTGCCTCCCTATGAAGTGGTGAAGAGGAGGAGAAGTAGCAAGAGAAGAAGTACTAGGATGATTGATGGATTGGTTGGAATTGGGTGATGAAGTGTGGATGGAGATGAATTGAGGGTAAGGAAGGATGGAAGAGGAGTAGGACGAAGAGGAAAAGGCGAATGGAAAAACAAGAAATTATGTCGCAAAAGGGTAAAAAAAAAGTTTATAACGAGCTTTGTTGGTAACGTGAGCAGTCTAAACACACCCACACCCACACCCACACACCCACACACACACACACACACCCAGACACACACCTAAAGAAAATATAAACATCGTCTGCACGCCAAACACCCAGCAACATGTATATATAAACAATAAAAACAACACACTCGGCAAAAAACAAAAAAATAAATAATCATATTAGTTGCCTCATCATTAAGCAGATTTCGTAGAGTTTTACAGTGAATTAGTAATGAAGAGTCGAGTCTACCTCCCCTGATATTATTCATAGATTTGCATAAACATTATATTCATCAAGAGGGGGAGGAGGAGGAGGAGGAGGAGGGAGGAGGAGGAGGAGGAGGCTATGGGGGAGCAGGGAGGCAAAACAATAGAGGAGGGGAATGACCAGAGAGAGGAGGAGGGGGGTAAGTTACAGTCTGTGAGAGAGGGGAGAACATAAGGAGGGGAGGTAGGGATAGGAGGAGGAGGAGGAGGAGGAGGAGGGGAAGAATACAGGGACACGCGTAGGAAGGTAAATAAGAGAGGAAGGGAGAGGTAAAAGGAGGGCTAAGGAGACTGTGGGTGGGAGAGGGAGAGGAGAGGGGATAATAAGGGAGGAAGAGGGAAAAGGGGATTAGAGGAGGAAAGAAAGGAGAGGGAGGGGACAATGTTGTTGAGACTTTATAAATTTAATGATTTCCCCTTGTATGTCGTGGTTGTTTACTCCTATGATGAGAGAGAGAGAGAGAGAGAGAGAGAGAGAGAGAGAGAGAGAGAGAGAGAGAGAGAGAGAGAGAGAGAGAGAGAGAGAGAGAGAGAGAGAGAGAGAATGGAGGGAGGTGCATCTCGGGAATTCTAATGGAGTGCGTTAGTTTAGTTTGAACTTTTAATGATGACACATCGATGCTTTTTATCATTGTCCAATATACACACACACACACACACACACACACACACACACACACACACACACACACACACACACACACACTTACACATACGTAGCACGAAAAATACTTAATAAGAAAAATGCATTCATGCTCGGAAATTGAGAGAGAGAGAGAGAGAGAGAGAGAGAGAGAGAGAGAGAGAGAGAGAGAGAGAGAGAGAGAGAGAGAGAGAGAGAGAGAGAGAGAGAGAGAGAGAGAGAATCTTGGCATAACTCTCCCAAAAAGAACATTATAATATAGTTTGCATAATGACCCTCTGAGGAGCGTGCGAGGAGGAGGAGGAGGAGCAGGAGGAGCAGGAGGAGGAGGAGCAGGAGGAGGAGGAGGAGGAGCAGGAGGAGGAGGAGGAGGAGGAGAAAAGAAAAATGATGGTAAGAGCGACGGTGAAAAAGGTAAGGCACAATGAAGATAGTATTAAGGAAAATTGTTGTTTTAAGCGGTAACTTTTCCTTCCAGACTCGATTACATAGAGAGAGTAAGGTAAGGGAGTAAGAGGAAGATGGCGACCTAAAAAAGTTATGAAGGTCGGAAAGGAGGAGGAGGAGGAGGAGGAGGAGGAGGAGGAGGAGGAGGAGGAGGAGGAGGAGGAGGAGGAGGAGTGGAAAATGAGAAGCAGCAGCATCACTATCATTATCATTATTATTATTATTATTATCATTACTATTAAATCAAATACCATCATGATTGCTCTAAAATACATACAAAAAAGTTCATACATATAAAACTGCCACATAATTAGCACCATCCGGCACAATAGGCATGATTATAATGCTAATTAATAAAGTCCAATAAGAGACAGATGAATCATTAGTGGGACGCGTGTGAAAGTTAATGACTAAGCCTTGTATGATGATGATGATGATGATGATGATGATGATGATGATGATGATGATGATGATGATGATGATGATGATGATGATGATGATAAAGTGCTATTGATATTAAATGAGAAGGTGGTAGTAGTAGTAGTGGTAGTAGTAGTGGTAGTGGTAGTAGTAGTAGTAGTAGTAGTAGTAGTAGTAGTAGTAGTAGTAGTAGTAGTAGTAGTAGTAGTAGTAAGGGTAGTAGTAGTGAAATAATAATAATAATAATAATAATAATAATAATAATAATAATAATAATAATAATAATAATAATAATAATAACAATAATAATCACCACCAGCAGCACTGAGAAATAAAAAGTCAAGCACTAACCAAGGCATTATGACTTAGATGTTACAGTATTCTAATTAATATTATATCTCAGGAAGACTATGAAGTATAAAAAAATTTAATGAAAAATAAAGACAGAGCTGTACTTCATCAGCTGATGAAACACATAACACTTTAAGCGAGAGAGAGAGAGAGAGAGAGAGAGAGAGAGAGAGAGAGAGAGAGAGAGAGAGAGAGAGAGAGAGAGAGAGAGAGAGAGAGAGAGAGAGAGAGAGAGAGAGTGTGTGTATGTGGAAAAAGAATGAGAGGAAACCTGAAATGAAGTGTGAATAATGCATAGAAATGGAGACAAAAGTGGGGATCTAATTACTGTGAGAGAGAGAGAGAGAGAGAGAGAGAGAGAGAGAGAGAGAGAGAGAGAGAGAGAGAGAGAGAGAGAGAGAGAGAGAGATTCATTTCCAGCCAATACCTACTTAATATCATACTTAAAATACAGCAGTGTCTAGAAAGCCCGTTTTTACCTAAGTTACCGCTTACCGAATATTTGCAGAGACTCGCACGAATCGAGAAGTTAAATTATTTCCTACACTCGATCTGAACGCCCTGAGAGCCTGGTTTGGTTAGGGTAAATGAGGTTGATTTATTAAAAGGCTTTTCCCTCACAGTTTTATCTATCCTGAGTCTGGTATTTCAAAGTCCTTCCCTAACATTTTATATATCATACTTCTTTTTCTTTTTTCTTTTTTTATTTTAATCGTGTTTTTATATTACTTTTTTTTTAATGTCTACGTTCTTATGACTTTATGGTTAACGATTCGCATTAATCATGAGGTTAAATTTATATGTTATGTTGGTACTTGTTGGGGTTATTTTTTTTTCATTTCGTTTTCATCGTGAAATGTCTTGTATTTCAGTTGATGATTAAAAAAAAACCACACCTGTGAAAAGGACAGGTAGGCTGGTTTTTCATTAATTATTCATTAGCGGCAGCAGCTTCATTAATTGGTGTTTATGATTTTGTGATGTGCTTGACGTACTAATAAGCGGTGTGCATGTGTGCGTGTGTGTGTGTGGATGTGTGTGTGTGATGTGCGCGCGTGTGTGTTTTTCAGTACATCTCTGACTGACTGACTGGCTGAATTTTTGTCCGTCTGTCTAAATGAATCTTCACACACACACACACACACACACACACACACACACACACACACACACACACACACACACCAGTACAGATGACGCCCAAAAATTATGAGCACCAAACACGACCACCACCACCACCATCCTCACCACCACTACCACCACCACCACCCTCACCACCACCACCACCACTCACCCACTCCCCAAAATGGTGACGACATGATTGGCTCAGACGGACCCACAGAATACTGATGTGACAAGAAAATCACTGCCGATTCACAACCCAGTTCTCTTTTTTACCTCTCTCTCTCTCTCTCTCTCTCTCTCTCTCTCTCTCTCTCTCTCTCTCTCTCTCTCTCTCTCTCTCTCTCTCTCTCATATTTTAGTATATTTTTCTATTATTGTTTTTAATGTTTGTGGTGTCCTCCTCCTCCTCCTCCCCCCTACAGAACATACAAAAAAAAATTTGTTGGGGCAATTTATGTGCAACGTGATGTGGGTTCAGGCGTCGGTGATACTCTCTCTCTCTCTCTCTCTCTCTCTCTCTCTCTCTCTCTCTCTCTCTCTCTCTCTCTCTCTCTCCCTCTCCCTCTCCCTCTCCCTCTCCCTCTCCCTCTCCCCTCCCCCTCCCCCTCCCCCTCCCTCTCCCTCTCCCTCTCCCTCTCCCTCTCCCTCTCTCTCAAACATTTACTCTTCCTCTTCCTCTTCTTATTTGCTCACTTTCACTATTTCGCGCTTCCCTTTTATCCTCCCTCTCCCTATCTCTCTTTTTAATTATCTTTCCTCCTCTCCTCTCTTCTCTTCTCTTCTCTTCTCTTCCCTTCTCTTCTCTTCTCATCTTTTATCTTCTATTATCAATTTTCTATATTTATGTTCCTCCTCTCTCTCTCTCTCTCTCTCTCTCTCTCTCTCTCTCTCTCTCTCTCTCTCTCTCTCTCTCTCTCTCTCTCTCTCTCTCTGTATTTTGTGCCACGCCACCTGTGTGCAGAGAGTTTAATATTGTTTGTGGACATGCTTGGCACGTTAGGACGTTAGGTGTGGCTGTCGTGAAGCTGTTCCACAGCCTTGCTGTCCTGACTGTAAATGTGCGCTGGTACTGCCTTGAGTGTGAGTGAGGCACCTCCACCAGCTCGTCACTTATGAGTGTGGATCTGGTCCACCTCTGGGCGGGGCGAGGAGGAAGTTTCAACCGGTTGAGGTGGGGGACTTCCTGCACCTGGGCTTTGTGAAAGACCACCAGAGCCGACACGTCACGCCGGTGTTCAAGTGACGTGACATGTGCAGGCAGCTGGTGCTCCTCGTCATCCACCAATCGCAAGGCACGTCGCTGCACGGCATCCAGTCTCTGCACGTGGGTGGTGGCACACGACATCCATGTCAGGGCACCGTACTCCATACATGGCCGTATTTGTGCCTTGTACAGGGTGAGAATGCCATGTGCGTCGAGAATGCCATGTGCGTCGAGGTTGCCTGCCATCCTACGGAGAGCTGAGACTCGCTGGGAGGTCTGTTGAGCGACGGCGGCAACATGGTGGTTGAAACGCAGGCAACGGTCCACGGTCACTCCCAGGATCTTGATGTGCTCCTCGAGTGGCAAACACTTGCCCCCAAAGCACACCAGTCCTGAGACAGCTTGAGAGGCAGCGGGGGACCGTGAGATAACCATCCCCTGCGTCTTCTCCGGAGCAAAGTTAACCTGCCACACTCTTCCCCAATCCTCCACCAGTCTGAGCTGCCTGTTCAGCTCCCTGACAGCTCGCTGACTGTCCAGGCGACAATAGGAGCGGGAGAGTGTGCAGTCATCAGCATATGCTGCCACTGTTGTTAGCTGCCGGAGGAGGTCGTCGATGTAGATGTTCCACAGGATTGGTCCCAGCACTGAACCCTGTGGAACCAAGGCTTGAATGGGAGAAGGCCTCGATGACTGCCCGTTGATCACCACCTGGAGGGTCCTTCCCTGGAGGTAATCTTGGAGCAGCACTAGCAGGTCACCCTGGATTCCCTTGGCGCGAAGCTTCTCAACCAGCCCCGCGTGCCAAACCCTGTCAAAGGCTCCAGCAATATCCAGAGCTACCACGAGGGTGTCCAGGCCCTCGTCTAGGGCGTCCTGCCAGTCCTTGGAGAGGAGGAGGAGGAGGTCTGAGGTAGAGCGGCCGGGCCTGAAGCCAAACTGTCTATCTGAGAGAAGATAGTTCTCACTCAGGTGTTGACAGATGACTTCAGCCACAATCCTCTCCACAGAGAGCAAGGAGACGGGCCTGTAGTTGCTGGGCTCAGACCTCGAGTTCTTCTTGTGGACTGGGACCACTCTCGCCTCCTTCCATAGCGATGGCCACTTGTTTTCCCTCAGGCATGAGATGAAAACAGTGGAGAGAGGACCTGACAGCTCCTTGGCACACCATTTGAGGAGCCGTGGGCTGATGTCATCGGGACCGGTCGCCTTAGTCACATCCACCGCACTGAGTAGACGCTCAACCTGCTCTGTTGTCACAGACACAGTGGTGACAATGAGGTGGGTTTCCAGCTCCAGCTGGGGTGGAGGTCGACCCGGATCATCGACCCTCATTTTTTTGGCAAACAACTCGGTGAAGAGTGAAGCCTTGTCTCCACTGCTAGTGGCAGTTGTTCCGTCAGGACGGCAGAGTGGTGGAATGGCATCACGGTGACTCGTCCCCTGCCGCTCCTTGACAAGGCTCCACCAAGTCTTGTTGCCAACTCCTGGACCACAGAGTTTCCTCTTCAGGTCCTCTCTGTGTTTGTTCCTCGCCCAGGTGCAGGCAGCGGTCATCCTCCTGCAGGTGTCACAATGCCTTGCCTTATTGTGGTGTGACGGGTGCCGCTTGTACCTCAACCAGGCGGCATGCTTGGCCTCGGCGGCAGTCCTGCAGCGATACCCAAACCAAGCTGGGTCACCTGGCCTGGTGAGATACGTCTGGCTTGGGACATACTGCTGCTGAAGAGCGAGGAGCTTGGTGGTGAGTAGGCGAGTGTTGGTCTCAGCGTCCCCCACTAAGAGGGCCTCCCAGTCAGTGTGTTGCAACGCACGCCTCATGGAAGGCCAGTCCGCACTGTCCCAGAGCCAGATGGTGCGCTGAGCAGCGTCTTCCCTCGCCATGCTCAGCTGAACCTGAGCCAGGACGGCATAGTGGTCTGAGGTGCCCACTGGTCCTAGCGGCTGGCAGACGATGCTGGTCTCCGAGAGGTCTGACAGTACAGGGTCCAGCGACCCTCCCCTCTCGTGTGTTGGGAAGGTGACATGGTTGACAAGGCCCTGCACTGTCAGTAAGTTGTTGAAGGCTTCTTGCTCCAGAAGCTCTCGCTCTCTCTCTCTCTCTCTCTCTCTCTCTCTCTCTCTCTCTCTCTCTCTCTCTCTCTCTCTCTCTCTCTCTCCATAAAGCAGTCTTTCTACTTCTATTCACCTGTGCACTCCCTTGTTTCTCACCCTTCTACCTTCCTCCATCCATCCATTCCATTCCCTCACCTCATCCCTTCCCTCCCTCCTTCCCTCCTCTCATTCCCTCCCTCCCTCTCACCCCTTCCCTCCCTTCCCTCCCTCCCTGGGCAGCACGTCGGTGTGTTTTGCAGCACACGTCCTGTTATGCTCCTGTTGTGTTGATGATTGCCAAACTTCAGCCACATTTTGCCTTGTTTTTTAATTGTATTTTTTAATTTAAGCACCATTTTCTCGATGCTAATGCTGTTTTTACCCTTTTATTTTTTTTTTTCAATTTTGTAACCTATTTACTGGAACTGGATAAAGTATGTTGTGCTGTGGTGGGAGGATGTTACTTTTTTTTGTTTTATTTTCCATCGGTTGCTGTCGTCACCTTTCGAATAACTCACACCTTTGGAGAAAATTTTAAGTGTAATGAAAAAATTAATATGTTTCACATTTAACTACACCTAAAAAAAAAACAGGCATGTCCTGCTCTTTCTTTTATATTCTATACTCATTTTACGTACACCTCAAACTTTTCGATTTATCTAAAAATAACGTCATTTCTGACCTCGGAAATTTCATGAAAATTCTGATACATCCGAATCTCATGAAAATTGGTACAATGAGGTTCTCGGTCATGCTGAACACGAATCTGGACTTAGTTTTTTTATTACTATAAAATCAAACCATATTTCACCCTTGCTTGCTTAATAAGAATAATGGAAAACTTTCTGAGTGATGGTGGTCTCCTATGACAAAAATACACAGAGAAGCAGTAGCGGTGGCACTGGCTTGGCGCTCTCCAGACACTCCTGCAGGTGTTGTTGATGTCGGTCTCAGTATTAACAGCAGACTCCTCGCTGCGACACAGACGCAAGGCCTCGAATAAGCTTGGGGGAGGGTCAAGCGCAAGTAGTTTCCGGCGGAGGTTTTGGTCGGCCACACCAGAGGTGATTCGGGTCACCAATCTGTCGTCAAGGCAACTACTGCACAGCTCTGTGTCGTCAGCCAATTCCTTTACCAGCACAAAGAACTCATCAAACGATTCACCTTTGTGCTGCTGACGCTCAAGTATCACACTAAGGCCTCAGTGTGATATTCTGCTAACACTGAAGGTGCACCTTGAGGTGCTTCAGGACACTCTTCACCAGTACCATATCGTTGTCTTCACCGATTCCAATGGCGTGTGCCAGTGTTCCTTGCATCTACGGGCTAAGGCAGGACTGGAAATGTGCCAGCTGGGTTCATGCAGGCTGCTCCTGAAGCTGTAGCAGTTCCTCATAGTCCACCAATGCACTGCACCATATCTTGAACTCACACAAGGACACGTTAGCTTGAAGCTTGTGTGGTGCTTGTGCTTGCAGGCAGGTAACGTGGCGGTGTGGTGGGGGTGTCAGTGCTCCCTCACCGGCCTCTGTCACTCGTGCCATCACGGGTTGGCAACATACATGACAGGAGCTTCTGCATCACCCGGTGGTCTTCTGTTGTTTGTGCTTACTGCACCTCCAACAACAATTAGAGCTTGTCAACAACCTGCACCTTAAGCAACTCCACCGGCGGTTACTGGTCCTCGTTGGCGTATACAATATTGGTGACAGACTAGCGACAAGGCTGGAACTGGCCACCAGGCAGCAGTGGTGGCCCGCCGTCAACTTTGTATAAATAGCCTTGAAGCCTCGGAGGTGTTGGCGGGTACAACAAGCCAACATTCAGTACAATGTAGACAGGAGGAAAGCAAATAAGAAAAGAACTCTGGTGACAGGAGTAGGAGGAAGATGAAAGAAAGAGGGGAGGGAGGGAGGGAGGAAAACCAGAATTGAGCTTACACAAATTACTGCCTTACACCTCAAGCTCATCACTCAACACAAAAGATTCTCCGATATTGAAAACTTTTTCTGTGCCTTACCAGTAATCAATATCTATGTTGGTTCCCCTCTCCCTTCCTCCTTCCCTTCATTCTCTCCCTTGCTCAGCTACGCTTCTCCCTTCACTCTTCCCCTAATTATTTCCTCCTTCTCCTTCTATAAACCTCCTCCACCTTCCCTACTCATTTTGTTTTTCCTCACTCCTCTACTGCCCATTTACTTGTAACTTACTAACCCTTCTCACCTCCCTACTTACACATCCCCTCACTATTTCTCCCTCATCCCTTATTCCCCTTGCCCAGTCCTTCCACATTTCTTCCTCTTCCACCTCCTCCCTCTCTGCATTCTCTCACATCCTATTCACCTCTTCTCACCTGCTTTTTCCTCACCTTCCCCTTACATCCCTCTCCCACTGCCTTCCTCTCCCCTCTCATGCCGAAAGCAGGGAAGCAAAGTTTATGGGAAACTTAATAAATCATAGTTTTTTTTTCCCTCTATACTGTCTATGTTAGTCTTATACCCTTTAAATGAGAGAGAGAGAGAGAGAGAGAGAGAGAGAGAGAGAGAGAGAGAGAGAGAGAGAGAGAGAGAGAGAGAGAGAGAGAGAGAGAGAGAGAGAGAGAGAGAATTTTCCTGTCAACAAATGTGAATCAGTGAACATTATGTAGTTTGGTAGATACAGGAAAAAAAAAGTTTGTTGTTTTGTTATTGTTTTTTGTTGTTGGTGTGGTGGTGGTGGTGGTGTTTTTTTGTGCGTGTGTAGTATGTATGCACGTGTGTATGTATTATGCGTGTGTGTGTGTGTGTGTGTGTGTGTGTGCCTGTTTGTTTGTCCATCTGTCTCCTTTCTCTCCCCTCTATACATCCCCTTCCCCCATTTATCAAGATCTCAGTGATGTTCCCACCATCAATATACTTCTTTCCACCATACAAAACTTAAATATCCAACTGAATATGGAAGCCCCACCCACCCTTCACCCTATATATCTCCCTCACAAAAATAATAAAGGAGAAAACACACTTAAAATTTATCAGAAGCAAGATTTTAACATGCACCACGGAGCACACCCTAAGAGAAAAGATAAGGGGGAACTACATCAAAAATAATGGTATGTTTTTTTGAGGGTGTGAAAGAAGGTAAACTCTGACAAAGACGAAAAATAGCCAAGTCAACACCAAGGTAAGGCTCCATTAACACAGACAATAGGAGAGAAAAGGTTAAGCTGTTAAGGTGATTGGGAGGGAGAATTAAGGAGGGGAAGAAAAATAGCCTTGAGGCAGCAGTTGTAGCTAAAAATATCCAGCCAAAATGAAAACTGAGGGAGTGGAGGGAGAGGATTTAAGAAAGAGGATTACCCAGGATAAACTAGACTGTTAAGGGATAATAGATTGCCCTCCCTCACCTTCCCCTTCCCCTTCCCTCTACACCTCCTGCCTTCACCCCTAACCTGAGCAAACAAAAGCAGTTTCAATGATTTTGTGATTTCAATTATTTTCTAACAATTACACAAAGTTATAGTTCGTGTTGTAGTTATACCTGTTTTTTCTTTATCATTTTATCTTCTTATTTTTTGATATATCTTATTTGATGTTTTACCACACACACACACACACACACACACACACACACACACACACACACACACACACACACACACACACCATTTGCCTTCCTAATGTTACTTTATTTATATTAGTTACAAATTATTCCTCAAAGAACTGCGCTTTATTCTTGTTTAAAAAGGAAGATCTTTGAGGGCTGATAATTACAATTATTTTTACTTTTTTAAAAGCTGATAATAAAAAAGCTTTGGAAATTTCCCAGGAAATCTCACAAGATCATCGTTTATAAATATATCAAGATCAATATTTGAGCTTGGTAATGGTTACAAAATTCAGAAAAATTATAAATGCAGCAAAGCTTGTGAAATAAAATATGACAATTGGAGATTCATCATGAAAGTTACTGGAGAGAAAGTTAGGCTGGGATCACACATTCACGATTTTGAACCGCGATGGACAGCGACGCTTGAATTTTCCAAATCCTGGTCCATCTTATATGAAAATTGGCTGATGGCTCATGATATGTTTGTAATCGTGGAACATCGGTAGGATATAAGGACTGAATTACGACTCAATTACGACGTTATGCGACCGTCGCATAACGTTGTAATAGTCATAATTCAGTCATAGTGAACCCCGACCAGTCTTGAAAGTATGGCCAAGATGTATTACAACATTACAAGTCAAATCCCAATGGGCGTAAATCGATCGGGAATTGCAAATGATGTGATTAAGACATGTCGTGGAAATGTGTCAAGACCCTTGCCCAGGTATATAATCCGAGGGAGGACACACCTCCAGCATCTCTAATTCATTATCTCCCAATAATAAAGTAGGGCTGCTTCCTGCGGCAGGGACATATGTAGGAAGGCTCAGATGTAGGGGTGGGAAGGCTAGGCTCAGATGTAGGGGCGGGAAGGCTAGACTCAGATGTAGGGTGGTGGCATGGGTGATGATGTAGCATCCTCCTCCTGACGAGGGAAATCAGTCTTGGTTTTCTTAAACCAGCTTTCTTGTCCTTCCTTTCCTTCACCATCTTGAAGAGTGCTTGGAGAAGTGCTTGCTGTGTGGGACTAGAGTAGACTGGCCGGCCTGACTATATATATCGTATATATATCGTATATATATCATGGTCCATCATAGGGTGGCATGATGCAGCATTGCCACATCGAGACAACGGTTTTTGTGATGCCGATGATGCCAGACGGCACACGATTTTTCGTAGATAATAACGATGGTCACCATTGAATTTTTATGGTACCACGACGAACCACAACACAATTACGATTCTGTTACGATGGTCGGGATTATCTCCCGATGAATGACAGTTGGAACAGAAAACTACGATTGTTTTGGGCCGTTGGAAATTGTCGGGATGTAGGGAGATGACTGGGGAAGCTTGGCATTGAATTACGACTATTACGATGTTATGCGACGGTCACATCAAACTAATTTTGCCCAACTTGACCCTCTTGAGACACTTGTGATATTGATTCATTCTCTCTCTCTCTCTCTCTCTCTCTCTCTCTCTCTCTCTCTCTCTCTCTCTCTCTCTCTCTCTCTCTCTCTCTCTCAAGCAATAAGTGATATAACCATAATAAAAATTCATTTGCCAGAACAATTAAGTATAAAAGCACAAGTAAAACAGTATACACAAAACGAATAATAATAACACTACACGCAGAAAAAAGCATAGACAAAAAGATGAAAACATATGAAGCACATGGAAATATACACAAAAAAAATGCATATAAACAGAAAAAGAAGAATGCAAACACAAAAAAATCACACAAAAAAAGTATAAATCAAATGACAAGTGACCATATCCTCTCCATAAACAAATCAGATTCAGAAACAAATATAAGATGAATCACAACATTATGCATTATGGAGGCAACGATAAAGCTCAAAACCAACCTGGAATCGAGAAGTTGACCTTATTAAACACCAGATGACCTCCGTGGAATGACCTTTCAACATTCATCTGCGAAAGAATACAACCAATGAATCAAAAGAAGAAAAAAATAATTAACTGTACACCTCCCACAAATTATCAGCAAATGATTACCTTTTGAATTTGTAACCAAGGCCATTTCAATTATTCATTTGCACAAAAACCTCCGTTAATGTTGTGATGGAAGACTTAATCCGACAGAACAGGGCGGGGCAGTGATGGAAGGGGACAGCATAACATGGGAAGGGGACAGCATAGCATGGGAAGGGGACAGCATAGCATGGGAAGGGGACAGCATAGGATGGGAAGGGGACAGTATAGAATGGGAAGGGGACAACATAGAATGGAAAGGGGACAGCATAGCATGGGAGGGGCAGGACAAAACTATGATAGTATATGAAGACAAAGAAAGGCTTGACAGAATTGAATGTATATACAGCAAAGTTAATGAGAGAGAGAAATAGATAGATTGATATAGATAAAAACAAAAAAGTATGGTAAGATAAGAGAAAAAAACATATTGAAGGATGAATTACATTTCTGAAATTCATATTGAAATAGTATGTATCATATAATAAGTCAAATCATAAGTCAAATCTAGCTACAAATTTAGTTTCCTCACTATTCAATAATGTCTGTCATGCTCTTCACTTATTTTTCCTTTCCACCCCATTCCCCTTTTTTTTAATCTTATACCCCCTCTTGTTTAACCACCTCTCTTCCTCCAATCCTTGTTATATTTTTTCCTTTCCTTCCCCAATCTCTCTCTCTCCAACATCTGTCTATCTATATTTCCTGTTGGTAATCCCTTTAAAGGTGGGTAGGTCATAATACACATCCCAATATACTATTACATATACCTCACCATACCTCACCATCTACTCCATGAATTACTTAGTATTGAAAACTATTAGTACTCCTGCTGCTGCTGATCCCCTTAAAAAGAATTCACAAAGCATTGTTCCAAACCTTCTTAAACCTTATTAATATTAAACTAGCACATGACTGTGTAAAGAAGATTCTAGTAAAGATTTCAGTTCTTATCTCAATTCATCAATATATTAAGCTTTTTTTCATTATTTTCAAATAAGCCCAGAACCAGTTGCCTCAGTATTGCAGTAGTTAGCACATCTGACTATGAATCCACTGGCCCAAGTTCGATCCCGGACAAGGCCAGTCCTAACACAGCTCACACAGCTGTTGAGTATCTGCTAAATTTGGATGGGTTTTATAACTTCAACTGATATTTTTGTCAATATTATTATTTATCCATGTGGTGGGTGCAAGAATGCCGAGGGGCCAAAGATCCCCCACATGCTGCCATCAACACTATCCTCCACTGGTACTGCAACGTCAAATGCAACGAGGAGCTTCCACGGACAGCATGAGCCTCTCAACAAGAAACGAGGCGTCACTTAAAAAATCTAACCTGCGCTACTAACGGGCAGAAGACGACCATTCAAAAAGCCTCCATCAAGCCTCCCGGTGCCATAGGTCCAAGACATAAAAAGAAAATATTAAAAAAACTGGTCACTCATTCATGCCCATGACTAGTTCACAAATACAACTACACACAGGTAACGGTAAAGACTCTCCTCTGTTATGGCCACCACTCCTGACATGACATGGTGCCTTGGATGGATGGTCGGTGCATGATGGCAATTGGACTCAGCATAGACATAAAGAATTATCAATCTATGGTTAATTCAGGGACCAGGACCAGGAGAAAGGAAAAGTAGTTCTCATAATTGAACTATAAATACCTACAGAACAAACCAATACTCCATCAATTAACATTAGCATTATGCATATACTAACCCACAAAATTTTACTCAATCGATGGCTGCAAGTGGAAAGACTTCACATTGGGGAATGCACCCGTCACATCAGCCTTTAAAGAAAACTTGGAAAATTCATTAATTTCTTTGAAAAAATTGTGCATTAGTAAAAACCCCTAAACCTTAGGAGTAATTTACGTGTAAAGTTGTAACACTCACTGAGGCTAAAGGTGCTCCCCCGACGATGTCCCACGATGATACCGGTGACTTTGTACTCACTAATCTGAAATAAACAAGGTGATAATTGTGTTAAGTTAAAACATGGCAATTAATTTGTGGTAGCAGCATTAGTACTTAAGAACTTGTAAGATCTGTTCCGGGCCATAGTGTCATTCCTGGAACCATGGTCAGTACTTCTAAAATTGATATTGTCGAGATCAGATCAAGTTTTCACATTCAATAGTTTTCATACACATGACAAAATGAAGATGGCATCAACCTTCCTTATGAACCAAAAACCTCCAAAACCACGAAGAAAAGTACATACACCAGCTGTCCACTACACCTCCAGCCAGCAAGTGCACTAATGCAGAGTACAGTGTTAGGATGGCATAAAGTTTCTCACCCATACAAAATTTTTAACTCATTCCACATATATAACCTTAAAACTAGCATGTAAGTACAATTTACTGGTCACTCATTCATGCCCATGACTAGTTCACAAATACAACTACACACAGGTAACGGTAAAGACTCTCCTCTGTTATGGCCACCACTCCTGACATGACATGGTGCCTTGGATGGATGGTTGGTGCATGATGGCAATTGGACTCAGCATAGACATAAAGAACTATCAATCTATGGTTAATTCAGGGACCAGGACCAGGAGAAAGGAAAAGTAGTTCTCATAATTGAACTATAAATACCTACAGAACAAACCAATACTCCATCAATTAACATTAGCAAAATTAACAAAACATTATGCATATACTAACCCACAAAATTTTACTCAATCGATGGCTGCAAGTGGAAAGACTTCACATTGGGGAATGCACCCGTCACATCAGCCTTTAAAGAAAACTTGGAAAATTCATTAATTTCTTTGAAAAAATTGTGCATTAGTAAAAACCCCTAAACCTTAGGAGTAATTTACGTGTAAAGTTGTAACACTCACTGAGGCTAAAGGTGCTCCCCCGACGATGTCCCACGATGATACCGGTGACTTTGTACTCACTAATCTGAAATAAACATGGCAATTAATTTGTGGTAGCAGCATTAGTACTTAAGAACTTGTAAGATCTGTTCCGGGCCATAGTGTCATTCCTGGAACCATGGTCAGTACTTCTAAAATTGATATTGTCGAGATCAGATCAAGTTTTCACATTCAATAGTTTTCATACACATGACAAAATGAAGATGGCATCAACCTTCCTTATGAACCAAAAACCTCCAAAACCACGAAGAAAAGTACATACACCAGCTGTCCACTACACCTCCAGCCAGCAAGTGCACTAATGCAGAGTACAGTGTTAGGATGGCATAAAGTTTCTCACCCATACAAAATTTTTAACTCATTCCACATATATAACCTTAAAACTAGCATGTAAGTACAATTTCCTAACTACTACATAATATCTCCAGTCATATAAACCGGTTAAGGAAATTTCCAGACTTAATGCCACATATCTATCTATTGATCTACACATACAATGCTTCCTAGCTGCTATGTACCGTCGGCTGATATGTACCAGCTGCTTTATACCAATGTTTTGGCTTATATGTACCATTGCAGGGCTGCTATGTACCAGCTCTTATGTACCACTGCTTCAGCTTTTATGTATCAAACATGGCTACTAATAAATAATGGAATTTTGTTAGTGTATTTGTATTATGTTAATGATAATAGCAGCTGTTGATGGTACATAACAGCCGCGGTGCATAGCAGCCTTGGATGGTGCATAGCTACCACCAGTGGTGCATAACAGTCACCAGTGGTGCATAACAGCCGCTGGAACATAGTAGCCAATGGTACATAGAGGCTTGTTCCCTATACAATGCCTCATCCCTATCCGGAGACTTCCCTCATGGTGACAGCCAGAGCAGAAAAATCTCCAGAGGAAGGTATAGGTGTGATAATTACTCCCATGGGAACTCAACATGATAAATAACCTAAGGCTACACACATCCAGAAGCGATATCCTTGTTTTTAGGCTAGAGCTGTAGATGAGAGAGAGAGAGAGAGAGAGAGAGAGAGAGAGAGAGAGAGAGAGAGAGAGAGAGAGAGAGAGAGAGAGAGAGAGAGAGAGAACCAAAGAGAGAGGGATGGGGCACTTGGTGGGAAGAATGATCATAATAATCATAATAATGATAATTATATCATCAATAATACTAATAATGATAAGGATAATGATATTAATAATGAAAATTATAAAAATGATGATAATAATAATGATAATAATAATAGTAAATAAAATATTGATAATAATAATAGTAGTAAAAATAAAAATAAAATAATAATAATAATAATAACAATACAATACAGATAACAGGGTGCTACTTTGGCTTGTTATCTACACCGTATTAATCTTATTTTGGAATTATATCTACATAGTAAAATATATTATAACATATATATAACAAAGAAAATGTTAGGTTAGGCAAACCTAACCTAACCTCTAGATCACCGACAGGCGGGCGGGCCGGCGGATGAGAGGCTGGGAGCAGGAGGCCGGGAGCGCAGCTGTAATATACAAACAATCACATTAATACCACAATCAGAGAGAGATATAATCTATATAAGGAGACATGGAATACTAAGACAAGATATTGTTACGGCACACCCCCCTTTTTCACTTCCCTCCAAGGCAGGGTGTCGCCAAACACGTTACCTCTCCTTTACCTGAGGTAACGCCCTCCTGGGACTCGTGTACCGGGGGTTGGCGGGACGGGAAAAGGGGGTCTTAAAACAAATCACACACAGACAACACTTCTCCTTTCCTGGTATATTTACAAACACTTACATGGTACAGCACAATAGTACAGCCTCAGGGCACAGAGCTCCCCACAAGAGGTTCACCCAGAACACAGCCTCCACGTCCACACACAGCAACCTCCACACAGCCATGCACTCCCTTAGCGAGGGTTGGGCTTAAGGAAGCCAGGAATGCCATTTCTCCGGCCACCCTGTCCACTTCCCTCCAAGGCCTTGCACCGCTGTGTCCCTCTGTCCGTGTTGTCTCTCTTACTCCTGGCCTCCTTCTCCTTCCAACAACCAGCCACATTTCCCAAGCACACCCCACCACGACTGCGTATCGCCGAAAACACAGATACGTAGGTCACCACACATGTCAACTCTCACACTCCTCCACATCCCCAGGGAGACCTGAGTGACTCACCGCTCCCTGCCTCCACACTACTACACTTACAATAACACTATTTACACAACACTATTTACATGCTAAATGCGTCGCCGCAACAATATCAAACTCGAAATGGCTAGTATGTATTATAATTATCACCAACACAACTAAACTAACTCAGCAATGCAATTCAGATAAATTAAGTATCAAATAGTGAAGCAATGCACCTTAAAACATCACTGTAAAAAAATTACTTTCCTCCCTTTCAACACCATTTAGTTAATACCATCCATTACCAATCTGCAGCTACACCATCAGGATTATTAACACCTAAAACTGTCTTTCAATACATACACAACTACATAATAAAATAAGAAATATGTAATATATAACCAAAGATATGGAATGCAAGGTAGCTGGGAATAAGCGAAGCCGCAAGGTCTCTCTGGGTCCTAAAATGGCGTCCTAGTCACCTACGCTGTTTGGAATTATGTCATAAACACCTGTTAATATCCTGGAAACAAGACTTATTACACTCAGCCACTAACCACCTGAAGGCGAAAGAGCACCACGTTCCCAGATCCTCCTTAACCGCACTGTATATTCGCAAAATCACACGGAAATGAGTACATGCTGGTCACCGCAGCGGCTTGCATCCTTCCGACTTCCTTCTCCAATGTTCCCCACTATACCTGTGCTGTCCCCCACTTTCATCCCAACCCCGCCTCCACTTCCCTACTGTTTCAATTTCCTGAACAATGGACAAGTATTTTCTTCATTATCATCAACCCATATGAAATTAACTTAGTTGTTCGTACTTTTTTTAATTGTCAATATGAAAATAGTCGGAATTTCAGAAGGTAAAGGTAATGTGGGGGGGCTGGGGACACACGCCATTACTGTGCGTAGTTGCAGGCGCTCATCTCCAGTCACATTGACCTTTAAGCCTGTGGTGGTAATTAATCCGTTACGGTGGGACACAGGGCCACTGTGAAATCCGACTTTCCACAGTTTACCTTCCCCCGGTTTCCCAAGCTACTCATTTATCTACCAACCCGTTTAGGAGGATGTACAGATGAGTGAGTTGTGCGCCGATTGTATCCGTTCGGGATCAGACTCGGGCCAGCTGATTCGTAGTCAGACATGCTAACCCAAAGATTATATACAGTATATAATCCTTGTGCTAACCACTGCATCACTGAGTTTCAGAAGGGATTCAAAAAATTCATAAATAAACTCAACCACGCATTGAGATGCATGCCTGACGTCAGATTCTTCCTCAATCACCCCCCACCCCCCTTCCTCTCCTCTCTCCCCATTTCTTCTCCTCAAACATATAATGCGCAGTTGTTATACTGACGTCATAATGGTAGTTGGACAACCTAATCCTCTATACTTGTATTGCCTCTTGCCTCATAACAGCTGATAATAGATATATTAATCCAATTGGATATGTGAATGGTATTGCTACGTCACTTAACTGGTAAATAAAAACAGTTGTGGGTAGACCCAATCTGGGCATGAACAAAAATTAAAGGAGAGAGAGAGAGAGAGAGAGAGAGAGAGAGAGAGAGAGAGAGAGAGAGAGAGAGAGAGAGAGAGAGAGAGAGAGAGAGAGAGAGAGAGTAGGCATACATACAGATAAATATATTGTTACGAACCCTCTCCTTCACTCCACTCTCACTCCTGTCTCCTCTCGTCAGCATGGCCTCACTGAGTGACTGGAGCAGGAAAGGGTCGTAATGACTGTTCACTACTGACACCTTTCACTTACTTTTCCGGGCACGGAACCGCTGTGGCGTGTAGCTAGCGATTGTTACCCTAAAACACTGGTGGCTATATAGTGACAAGAAACACTCGTTGATATTTCCTTTCCCTTACTAAACAAAACACTGGCAAGGTTACACAATTTACACACTTTAGGGCACAGTCCCAGAGACACAGAACACAATACAGTCTCAGCCCAC
The DNA here is from genome assembly GCA_029783475.1 of Metacarcinus magister. Classification (NCBI taxonomy): domain Eukaryota; kingdom Metazoa; phylum Arthropoda; class Malacostraca; order Decapoda; family Cancridae; genus Metacarcinus; species Metacarcinus magister. Next base: position 12,471,125 of record JAPQNM010000008.1, on the reverse strand, counting down.
GGCACAACAGAACAGTCTCAGCCTCAGCACAGCCTCAACACAGCACGACACAGCACAGTCCAGGCTCAACACAACAGCAGCAAAGCACGTCTCAGCCTCAACACAGAGCACAGTCTTAGCACAGCCACAGCACCAAGACGACAGGCTCAACACAGAGCACTGTCTCAGCATAGCACAGTCACGACAGCAGCACAGCTCTCAACACAACATAACCTTCTGTCCCGTGCTCCTCCTCAAGCTGGCCCGTCTCCACTGCCCGCCTCTCTAGGTGTGCTCTCCTCTCCTCTGCTGTCTCTCTTCTCCTCCAACACAGGGATCCAGTGCGTAACAAAGGCCTATCACTTTGTCCCCCTGCTCTGGCCCCAGTGTGAAGGCTGCATTCACAAAGCACATGCAAAGGGCCAAATAAGTGATTTTACCGACGTCAACACCACTGCTCTCCTCACCCAGCTGGCTCCTCTCGATGCTCTCCCAGACTGGCCCGAGAGAGACGCCAAGCGTCTCTCCCGCGTAAAAAGCCCGCCAAATATCCCCGCGAAATATCCATGTTCGTAACAATATGCAATAGTTAACAGTAAAGAGAGTCAGTTACACTGACAGACAGGCTTAATTTTGACATTCATTTTCCTCAGTGGCCAGACGACCCAGAAGTCATCCAGCGGACCAGAGGTAAAGGAGACAAACGTCGAGGCTGCCGATGTCATCTACCATGATGCAAAGACAACGGAAAACTTTAATGTAGTGAAGGAGGAAGAAGAATACAACATTGCTGAAGAAGAGGAGGAGAAGACGGATGGTTTATATGCGGAGGAGGAAACAATTAACGATGAAGTGGAACAGGTTGAAAGTACCTCTAAGTTCGTAGCGGGAAGTACATGGCCTGAGGGTGTACATGTGGCCCACTTGTCACCACCTAGAATCATCGGAAACCTCGCAGGTGGAGAGGTGGGTGAAAGAACCTGTGTGTGACTGATGAATCACTCCTGAATTCTTTTCTTTCTCTAGTAACACGTAAGTTTCATGCCTGACTGATGCAAAGTTCTCTAACTGATACACAGAGCCACCTAGCCTCCTTCAAATATCTTTTTTCGTGAATGTTGATAGACCGTCTGTATCATGTTCTCTCCTGCAGGAGTTTGTCAGTGGTGGTCTGCGTCGGGCGTCGCGGGACTTGGGTTTGTCCCACTACTCGCACACAGGTACTTACATTACCTACGCATTTCTGCTGCTTCTGCCTTAATTGTATACTTACATTGTCAACTTTTCCCTGGTGTCTCTAATTATCTTTGTTCCTATTCCAGAATCCGCCCCGCAGTTACGCTACACACCCATCGACCAGACGGTGTCTCCCGGAGCGCCTGTGTCCCTCAAGTGTTCGGCTGTGGGCTCTCCCCTGCCGGTGATTACCTGGACCCGCGACCAGCAGCCTCTTCCACCCTCCCACCGGTAAGTTGTGCCGCAGAACCTGCACCAGGGGCTATTCTCCTCCCTTCACCACCCTTGACTGTACCAAAACCCATTTAATCTTCCTTCACCACCCATTGCCTGCATCAAAGGTTGCTTACCTCCCCTCAGTCCCCAAAGGCCTGCACCAAATATCGCTTAACCTGTTCTTACCACCTAGTGTGTGTACTAGGGACCTCTCACTCCCCTCAAATCCCAAGTCCTGCTCCAGGAACTTCCTATCTGCCCTCATCCACAAAACATGCACCGCCATCCCCTTCACATTAAAGTCTGCACTATCCAAGCCTGACACCCTTTACCTCTACATCACTACCGTCACTACCCACAGGACCAATGTGGGCAGCTTCCGAACAGCGCTGGGGCAGGTGGTGAGCCACGTGAACCTGAGCGACGTGACGGTGCGGGAGGGCGGCATCTACGTCTGCACCGCCCACAACGCCCACGGCGCTCAGTCACACTCCGCCCGCCTCAACGTATACGGTGAGTCTTCGCGCCCGCTGCCCACCATCCGCTGTCTGCATAACTTGTCACCCGCCACCCACTAACATGCCCACTCCTCCTGTAGGTCCGCCCTTTGTGCGTGCCATGCCTAACGTGACCGCCGTGGCGGGTGAGGACGTGCGATTGTGGTGTCCTGCGGGTGGCTACCCGACACCCGCAGTCTCCTGGAGGAGGGACGGGCGCTCCCTTCCCTCTTCCATCAGGTAAGAACTCACACCTGGCTTTCTCGTGCCTCTGTGTTCTAATCATCTACTTACCCCTTGGGATGTTGTGACAGGGACAAAAGAACACTGATGTGTTGAAGGTGTGTGTGTGTAAGTGTGTTTATTTGTTGCAGGCAAGAAGTGTTAAGTAACGGAACGTTATTAGTGCGGACGGCAAGCCACGAGGACGCTGGCCGCTACTCCTGCGTGGTGACAGGTAGACAGGGACAGACTGCTGCCTCGCACACCTTCCTACACGTCCTTAGTGAGTTACCTACGCCCTCCCCCCAAACTCCTTCCCTTACCGACTTCTTTTAATTATTCCCTCCCTCCTTAGAATACATTTTTCTCCCTCTGTCCCGTCAACATGTTCTTGCATATACTGATTTTCCTTCCAAACCCTTTTCTTCCTCCCTCCACCTGTCCTTCTATGTGCCCCTTTATCCAGTAGGTTTGTAGAAATTGTCAGGACCTATAAGATCTACAACGTACAATAAGATTTCCTTTTCCTCCTCATTTCTCAGAGCCGCCTGAGATAGACACATTCACCTTTCGGCCGGGTTTGGAGGAAGGGCGACGGACGCAGCTCTCTTGTATGGTGACGGGCGGCGACCTGCCCATCACCATCAACTGGCTCAAGGACGGTCGCCACCTTCAGCATGACCCTGACCTCGAGAGTAAACAAGTTAGCGATTTTTCGAAGGTGAGTCTCGCAAAGCTTCAAAAGAAAACGTGAGTCTTTCGAAAGCGTATTCCTTTGATGAGGGACTTTGATGCAATTTACCGTGTGTCGTCAATATCCTGTTTGTCTCCCTGTTTTCGTGGAGCTGCTAGCGATTGAAGGACGTTGTTGTGTTAGCATACTCGTATTTAGTCGTGGTTATTCACAAAATCCATATTATTGGATATTGAAGTCTCCCACATGTTTGAGAAGATTAATTGTTTGTCGTGAATCTCCCTCGTGTACAGTGCCCCTCTAATCCGTTCACTTCCACAGGTGCTGGTGTTCAAGCGGTTACAGGAGCACCACTCAGGCACCTATACATGTGAGGCCGCCAACGCTGCTTCCTCCGTCAACCACACCGCCAGCCTCAAAGTCAAAGTGAGTCACTGAAGGCATGAGGCACCCACTAGACTTTTTCTGAACAAATAAGGAATGAGTAGAATTTTTAGGCTACAGATGTGAATGATAGGAATACGAGTTGCAGGTGAGGGTCAGTAAGGCTTTCTACACGAACTTGAATATGTTTTTCGTCCTCCCTCCCCAGGTGTCGCCGCGGTGGGTGGTGGAGCCGGGGGGAGGCACGGCGTTGGTTGGCTCCACGGTGGTGCTGGATTGTAGTGCACGAGGACACCCACAGCCTGTCATTACCTGGATGAAGGCACCAGGTATCACACCACACTTCTGTAATGAGAATGAATATCCATCTATAACCCTTTTCAAATACACTACAACCTAACTTAACATTATACATAAAACTACTTTTCACTTCAATATTTTCTTTATGTAACTCTACCAGGCGAATACCTGAATACATGCATTTTTTTCCTTCTATTACCAAACCCATCGTTCAACATTGGTATATATGATAAATAAATGATATAAAGCGACAAATTATCTGAATCGCTACCTCCCTGTGTCCGTTGAATGCCTTAAATTACGCCTGTTACCTCCTTTCCTGTGTTCTTCACTGCCATCTACCTAGTCCCTAATCTGCCTGCGCCGCCCACAGGAAAGACCAAGAGGGACTTCCAGCCGCTCGTGGTGGATGGTCTTAGGTCTTCGCAAGCATCCAACGGCTCACTCATCCTGCAGGACACCAAAACTGTTGACGCAGGCTGGTACCAGTGCCGCGCTGCTAACTCCGTCGGGAAACACATCTCGAAAGCCGTCCAATTGACCGTCCATGGTAGGTCACAAGGTCACAGGGGGTAAGGTAGAATGGAGGAAATATTGAGTATACGTGGAGGTGTTTGGTCTGGTATGTTGGGTTATGAGAGGAGGTGAGATGATTAGGATAGACGTGTTTCCTTCATTTAACTGCCACTAACCACCCTCAGCTCCAGCCCGCGTGGTGACGGAAGGAGGAAGAGTGACAGGTCATGCCGGGCAGGTGGTGACGGTGGCATGTGAGGCTACAGGTGATGGCCCTCTCACTCTCACCTGGCTGAGGCACCACGCACCCATCTCACCAGGACACAGGTAACATGCTGGCCTAATACGGGTTTTAGAGCCTCAATAATAATGTTGTGACACCCATCTAAATTGTTAACCACAAAAATATACTTAATTGCCAATATCATGTGTACAAATAACAATGTAGGTTTATATGTGGTACTTAGAACTGATTCATCCTCTCACTTTCTCCTTAACTTCGTCAGAGCCACTATCCGAGAGAGCGAGGGGGGCGGGGTGGTGCGGGCCGTGCTGGAGATGCACTCCGTAACAGCTACTGACGCGGGGCCCTACACCTGTCGCGCCAGCAACCCTCACGGAGACCACTCACAGGTGTTCGACGTGGCCATTATAGGTAAATGTCCACACTTGTATATCTTGACCCCACCTCGTGAGCACATTTTTCTTCCATTAATGAATCTTACTTGTGCTCTACTGCATCTTGGTTTTTGTTGAGGATTATTAGTTGTTGAACTACTTAAGTCCATGAAAATTACCGATTATTTCATGTCATTACCTTATAGTTGTTTATGAATAACTCACCACATATTGCCTTCGTCCCTCTCTCCCAGAGCCTCCGACGCCGCCCTCCAACGTCGAGGTGAGTGAGGTCACAAGCCGATCCGCCGTGGTAACGTGGAGCCTCCCCAAGGCCGCTGCTGTCACCATCCAATACAAAGGTAATTCCTCAACCACTTTCTTCACTCACCACCACTATGACCGCACTACAGGGTTGATCGCAATGGGTTCTGCGATGCTGTAATTAATTCATTTCTTTGCTTGCCTTCTCTGCCTATCCTGTAGCATTGAGATTGAGGAACATTTTTCCTTTCTCAAACAGCGACAGAAGGCGAGACGTGGGCGTCGCACGGGCGTAACGTGAGCGTGGGTCAGTGGACAGCGTCACACGTGCTAACGGGCCTCTCGCCGCACTTCACCTACGCCGTCAGGCTCATGGCACACAACGACCTTGGGGTGTCACTACCTTCCCCCACGCAGCTCTTCATTACCACTGAGGAGGGTGAGTCCTCTGGGAGAGTATCATTGGTATATACCAGGTAGTAGGAATACTGGTATCATGTACACATCAACTAGTCACCTCCAGCCGCACCGAGCCAACAAACCTCCTCCATCTTTCACAGCGCCTTCCGGAGCCCCTAGAGAGGTGCGGGTAGCGGCCGGGGGACCTCGCTCCTTGTTAGTTACCTGGCGGGCACCAGATCCCCGCCTCACCCACGGAGCCCTCAGAGGCTACACGCTCGCCCTGCGCCGCCAAAACCTGCAGGGCCACTTCACCTTCATTACCAGGCCCGTCACCGGTGAGAGCGAGAGAAAGAGAGAGAGAGAGAGAGAGAGAGAGAGAGAGAGAGAGAGAGAGAGAGAGAGAGAGAGAGAGAGAGAGAGAGAGAGAGAGAGAGAGAGAGAGAGAGAGAGAGTGATATATATATAGATAGAGAGAGAGAGAGAGAGAGAGAGAGAGAGAGAGAGAGAGAGAGAGAGAGAGAGAGAAGAAAAAAAAAATCAAGAGAAGATAGAAATGACAAAAATCTTCCTTTCAACCCTCCACGCTGCTTCTCAGAGCTGAACGGCGTGGAACAGTACGAGGTGCGCGGCCTGGTGCCTACATCCCTGTACGAGGTGGCGGTGCGGGCCTTCACCAGGGCGGGGCCAGGACCACTCTCCTCCCCAAGGATCGTGCACTCCACCTCCCATGATGGTAGGTGGCGTGGGGAGGCCGTTTATCCCATCTTCTATTTCATATGTGACCTGAATAATGTTTTCTTCATCCTTGCACACCCTCCTACAGCCCCGTCGTGTTCTCCTGCCGGTGTGTCGTGTCGCGGGTCTGGTCGGGGCGGAGTGAGGGTGTGGTGGTCGCCGCCCCCAGCTAGCTGTGTCCATGCCCCTGTCAGCGGTTATACTATCGTCGCCACGCCCACAAGACAGGCCCAGTCTTCGAGCGATAGTAAGTGTTCCGCAGTACTACATGTCCACGCAGGTCACACACGAGTGGGAGGATAATTCATGCTTCATCTGTGACCAATACAAGTCCTATACCAATAGTTATTATGGTGCATGTTGTCCTCCGTCAGGCAGCTCGTGGGAGGTAAACACGACCAACTTGGAGAAAAACCTGGACGCCCTGCCGCCCGCCACCAACATCAGCGTGAGAGTGAAGGCTTTCAACGAAGTCGGGTTCAGTTCGCCCAGCCGACCGGTCTTCTGCGTCACTGAGGACGACGGTGAGTAACTAAAACTCTTCCTCAACGTATATCTAAAGAGAATAGTCCAAGGTTTCAATCTTAACAAGGTGAACACGTGGTTAATTATTGTCCCGTGTATCCCACAGTGCCTGGCCCGCCCGATGGGGTGAGGGCAGTGGTGACAGGCCCTACCACACTGCTGGTCACGTGGTCACCCCCGCGGCCCCATATCGGCACTATCCTGCACTACACACTCTACTCCTCAAGGGACGACCAGGTGAGGTGGCGAGGGAAGGGGAAAGGTGAGAGGAGAAAGATAAGGCAGAAAGGTCCATTTAAGGAGATAATGTTAGAAATACGTCACATTTCTCTTTGGAAGACAAATATGGTGCTTCCATGTTGCAGGCGGCCATGAGGGACGTGGTGGGTGCAGGAGGCTCGGAGGCCACGTGGCGGGAGCTGAGCGGCCTCACGCCGGCCTCCAGGATACAAGTAAGTCGACACTGTAACTGTTTCCTTTTAGTGCTGCGTCAGGAGTGTTCCACTTGTCTATCTGGGAAGGTGTGCTGCAGGTAACTCATTCCCACCTCCTCACAGGTGTGGGTGACGGCTACCACCGTGGTAGGGGAAGGCAACCCGTCGCCAAAAGTTACTGCCATTCCTAATCCCAAGCCCAGTTACACCCCTGTGGCCGTAGGTGGCGGCAGAATGTGGCACGTGGGCGTAGGAGCAGGCGTCACGTTGGGCTGCCGGGGTCTGGGCTCACCAACCCCAACCACCAGCTGGACGCAGGGGGGCATCACAGTGACAAGCGGACAGCTGATGCAGCTGCTTCCTGGAGGAGACCTGCACCTTACAGGTGAGTGGGGGAGAGGAGAAGCAGCTCGGGCACCAGTTCGAATATTACTTTGCTAGTGACATAGTTAGCCCGAAGCGCCATCCACGCAGTACCCAGCTAACTCTCCTTCAGCGGTGCGCCAATCGGACAACTACACGTGTTGGGCGAAGAGTAGCGCGGGCGTGGACAGCGTCATGCATCAGGTGGTGGCCCTCACCCCGCCTGCAGCGCCCAGCCTCTCTCTCTCCCACGCCACACATCACGCCCTCAACCTCACCATCACGTCAGCGGGGGACGGAGGTGCTCCCATATTGGGTCAGTGTCTTCTTAATCCTTATCATATACTTCTGAAGAGACGGTGGTGTTGGTTTTCTGAGAACATTATTCCTATTAAACAAAGTAGATGACAAACAATCATATGGTTGTGCCAAGTAGAGTTCATTGTGATGTTTCATGATTCCTGGTCTGTCACAGGGTACACTGTGCACCATCGGGGACGAGCAGGGGAGTGGGTGGAGGTGGAGGTGGCTCCCGGGGTGAGTGGTGTTGTGGTTCGGGGACTGCCGTGCGGAGCGCCACACCACGTCTACTTGACGGCGTGGAACAGTCAAGGCGCCTCCGCCCCGAGCCCCGTCCTAGTGGCCAACACCCTCGGCAGCCGTGAGTACCAGCTGCCGCCCCTTAGGCGCCGCCTCTTGGAGGCCTCAATATTACGTTTAAAGAAGATATTTCATGTGAACGTCTGTAGTTTTCCTCACAGTATTAAGTGCCTTATGTATATGTCCCATTCCTTACACTGCCCCACCCTCACAGCACCTCTTCTCCTTGTCAGCTCCCGGCAGACCTGAACCTGAGCGCCTCGTGGAGGTCAACTCGACGTGCGTCACACTACGCCTTTACGCCTGGCCCGAGTTGGGCTGCCCTGTCCAGTACTGGAAGGTGAGTAGGGCGGACCCGCCATTACAGAGGGCATTTAATTCTTGGTTGAATTATAAACTAATGCGTATAGATAATATCGTGAAGCAATTATTTAGAATGAATAAATATTTTAATGCAACTTACTTAATACTAAATAATCGCTCAAAATGGGAGTCCTTCGAGCTGTTGGTCTGTGTACCACATATATTCAATGTTTTCCTGAAACATGTATGTCACCTTCCCTATAGAGCCACACCCAAACCCACACCTTTCCTATCCCAGGTGGAATTAGGCAGCGAGGAGGACGGTGTGGCCTGGACACCCCTCCATTCTCGCGTCACCCTCGATACCACCGATTTAGGAGTGTGTGACCTCGCTTCGGCTTCGTGGCACCTGCTGCGGGTCACGGCTTCCTCCACCGCAGGAGACACCATTGTAGTGTACCGCGTGGCCACGACCGACGACACTGGAGGTAAGGCGAAAAAAGAAAAAAAGGTTTCCTTACATCCTCATCCCAATCTCCCATGGCACTCACTCACCTCAACGTAACCTTCGTCAGGCTCCATTGCGGCGGAGTCGGTGCAGGAGGTGCTGATGAGCGTTGGTGGCGGGCCTGGGGGGTGGTTAGACGCACACATCGTCGCCGGGGTGGTGAGTGCGCTCCTCCTCGCCACAGCCTTCATTATCTGCGTGTGCGTCGCCGTCAGGAGGAGGAGATACGGCGGCTACAGGTGAGAGACTGAGCGATAAAAAAAAGGAAAAGGGTGATACAGGTAATGGAGGAACACAGGACACCACAGATAGAGTAAAACAGGAGAAAACTATATAATTAAAGGGGAAGTTAAAAGGAAAACTAGAGGTAAGAGACAAAGAATAGAAACAGACACCTAGAATAAGAAACAAAATGAAAACAATGGAAAACACATGTAACAGAAACACATAAGATAGAATAGAACACTTAATTAAGGATGAAAAGGAAAGACAAATTGAATAAAACATAGATTTCTTAACATACAGACAAGGGGACAGCGTGGACGAAAAAGGCGGGGGCGGCGAGGACGACAACGCCCGCAACTCTGAGCTGACCCGCACCCACCTGTACTCTCCGACGCCCACCAAGAAGCCCCGTGGCTCCCTGGCTTCCCTCAAGACCCAGGACGACACCTCAGACCCTTACGAGATCTGTCCCTACGCCACCTTCAGGTATTACCTTCGGCAGGAGAAACAGTAGTAGTAGTAGTAGGAGTAGTAGTAGTAGTAGTAGTAGTAGTAGTAGTAGTAGTACTAGTAGTAGTAGAAATAGTAGTAGTAGTAAACTCTATTAAAAAATCGAAGGCGGACGATGCCCCGCCTTTCCTGCCCCTTCACCCTGAGAATGGCTGCTGAAATGATGGGTGGAGCGTCATTAGTTTGGATTCATTTTGGTGATCATATTCTGATGTTTCTAATCCTTTTTCCTGTAAGAGTAATAGTTTCGTAGTAAAATGGCAAAAACATATACGACCTCAATTCTGGTGGACATTTTCGGACCACAAAATCAAAAATTCCTTACCGTCACAGATACGTGAAAAATGACTTCAATAAAACTTTTAGATATTCCAATTTACAGTAAAATTAGTTCAGAAAGTCTTCGTGTATAACAAACAGTTTTAACGGCAGCAGCAAAAAACCTTCTACCCTATACCTGAAGGGGTTAAAGGGGGGGAAGGGGTAATTGGGGGGGGGGTAATGATGAAAATAAGTCCAGATTCGTGTTCAGCATGACCTAAAACATCATTGAAACAATTTTCATGAGATTCGGAGGTGTTGAGTTTCCGCGGCGCACAGCACGAGTAGACAAGAGTAAAATGGTGAGGTTAGGTTAGCTGTGGTGCCACATCTATTAATAAACCAGAACAAATACCATACACACTCGCTAATACTATATACTTAATGTAGAGTTATAGTATATATAGTATTAGTATAGTATTATAGTAGTATAGTATATAATATTAGCAAGTGTGTATGGTATTAGGCCTGGGTAAGTAATAGATGTGGCACCACAGCTAACCTAACCTCACCATTTTACTCTTGTCTACTCATGTTGTGCGCTGCGGAAACTCAACACCTCCGAATCTCATGAAAATTTATACAATGATGTTTTAGGTCATGCTGAACACGAATCTGGACCTATTTTCATCATTATCCCCCCCCTTAACCCCTCCCCCCCCTTAACCCCTGCAGGTATAGGGTAGAAGGTTTTTTGCTACTACCGTTAAAACTGTTTGTCATACACGAAAACTTTTAAAACTAATTTTACTGTAAATTGGAATATCTAAAAGTTTTATTGAAGTCGTTTTTCACGTATCTGTGACGGTAAGGAATTTTTGATTTTGTGGTCCGAAAATGTCTACCAGAATTGAGGTCGAATATGTTTTTGCCATTTTACTACGAAACTATTACTCTTACCGGAAAAAGGATTAGAAACAAAGTTATGCAGCTTGAAAAAATCTATCGATTGATGTCATCACTTTTCCAATATCTATTATACCCTTGGAGAAAAGTTAATTATAGTGAACAAAATTAATGTTTTCTTTTTTCAATTCTTACATCTATACATATGTTTCAATTCCATATCACTATAGCTCAAAAGAACGGGCGTGTCCTGCTCTTTCTTTTATATTCCATACTTTTTTTACGTAAACCTTATAGTTGTCGAGTTATTTCAAAATACATGATTTCTGCCAAAAAATCTTAGGTGGTACCCTTGGAAATTTCATGAAAATTTCCACACCTCGGAATTTCATGAAAATTTGTACATAAAGGTTTTCAGTCATACTGAACACGAATCTGGACTCAGTTTCATCATTACTATAATATCAAACATTAAAATGAGATACAGGAAATACTTTAATTATTCCCGTTACCATCACCTCATATTCATTATTATTATTATTATTATTATTATTATTATAGTATTTATTCATCATTATGATGATGGTAGCGGTGGTGGTGGTGGTGGTGAGGGAAATTCTTACAACAATTTAATAGATAGAGATAATAATAATGTGTGTGTGTGTGTGTGTGTGTGTGTGTGTGTGTGTGTGTGTGTGTGTGTGTGTGTGTGTGTGTTTTTCATGACACTCAGCCTATCACTGTCAACCAATCATCTAGCACGGTGTGATGATGGCCAGCCTCTTACCCCAGTAGGAAGGGGCATCCTCCGCCTTCGATTTTTGTATAGAGTATAGTAGCAGTAGTAGTAGTAGTAATAGTAATAGAAGTAGTAGTAGTAGTAGTAGCAGTTGTAGTAATAGTAGTAGTAATTCATGCAAGCTGTCTCGAAGTTTCCCAATCATTATCCATTAAGTATTAACACTTCGTAAATTCCTATTGGTTATACATAGGGATTGAATGTTCTTTACTCCCAGATTCTCTTTATCGGATGTGATTATGTAGTTTGTCAGAAGGGGATCGACAGGTTAGAGGCGAAGGAAGCATATATGAGAGTTTTTCTTCACCAACAAATTAATATTTAACTCACGTATTTTATTATTTTGAGCAAAGCTTTCTCTATCCATTGATGTTCTTTATCTATCTTACCTGCTTTCCTTACCTTTCTTTCATTTTACGCTGTTTTTCCTTTTTACTTTCTTTCTTTCATTCTCTCTCTCTCTATCTATATATCTATTTATCTATCTATCTATCTATCTATCTATCTATCTATCTATCTATCTATCTCTCTATCTATCTATCTCTATCTATCTGTCTCTCTCAGCTCCGTTCCTCTTGCTCTCTGTAGCGTCGGTAGCTCGGATGGAACTTTAGAGTACGGTCTGTCTCTCCACGCTATGACACCCCGGGACTGTCTTGACCACCCTGCTGCCACCCCACACCCACACCTCAGTGACCGGCACGCCCCAGCCCCGCCACAGTCCCCAGCAGCGTACGGCCACGTCGGTAGGCAGCGCTCCCAGTCACACTACAAAGAAACAGGTGTGTGTGTGTGTGTGTGTGTGTGTGTGTGTGTGTGTAAAAAACATTATCCATTTAGGTATATCAACACATTTAAATCATTAAGTTAAACCAAGTTAGTGAACAGGTACCCACATACTCACTCATTCCCTTCACCCCTTCATGGCCTTCGTCAGAGATCGCCTACATCACCCGCGGCGGCAGAGCAGAATACGGCAGTAGACCAAAGTCCATCCCAGGGGCACAGCTTCCCCCGACCTCCACTGGGCCTACCCCCGCCACCCCAGCCCCCTCCGAACAACGACAATGGGCGGAGGAGACTAGAAAGGACACGCGAGGCCGCCAGCACCGTCCTAGGAGCCGCACTAGAGGTAGGGAGGGTGGTATGGAGAGACAGTTGTTTGTATTCAGACATTATTTCGGCATTGAGGTGATATATTGTGTCCCGGAGAAGTTATACCCAATACACATTAAGGAAAAAAACATTAATGCTTCTCTATCATGCTTTCCTTTCCTCTTTTTCCTGAAGCGGACACACCTGGCGGAGGGCGAGACTCAAGCACTGAGAGTAACGATGCGTCCTCGCCCGTGCAGCAGCAGCGCCACCTCCACCATTACCAGCACCACCACCCCCCGCAGGCAGGAGGCGGCGCGGGGGTTAGAGTAGGCCCCCACCCTCTGCCGCCTGTCCGCCATGCCAGGTAGTCTCAGGTAGAGGAGGCTGAGCTGTGTAGGTGGAGTCTGGCTGCCGCGGCTCCCACCACCTCCACCATTATTCCTTTCCTCCACCTTTTATCCATTTTTCATCCACTTTTTATGGCTTTTATTCTCCAGTGCTATGTTTCTTATTCCTTCCTCCACTTCATGTATTTATTTTTTCACTTCTGCCACTTTTTGTTCCTTCATTCACTTTCCTATCCACTTCTGTTCCCATCTTCAGTCTCTCTCTCTCTCTCTCTCTCTCTCTCTCTCTCTCTCTCTCTCTCTCTCTCTCTCTCTCTCTCTCTCTCTCTCTCTCTCTGCACTTGCATCCTGCCTTGTATGGATATGCATGCCTTTTAAAATATAAAATAGCATATAAAACCTTATCAACTTTGCTCCAGAGGTCAAAAGGACGTGCCATTTTTTCTTAACTTAGTTTTTGCTTCTTACACGCAGAGAAACTATACATTAAGATCACTTTATTCTAAGCTTAATGCCACCACTTCATAAGTCGATGGTGTGCTATCTAAAAACAAAATATAAACGTACTTTTAGAGAGTAGTCTATCGTTTTTGCATAGTCTACTGTACTGTAGTGTTTTAGTATGTACAAAGTTTTTTTTTACGTAATCCTAGTTATTTACCTATTATAGACTTTGTTATTGTACTTTACATACTTATGTCCATTCATCACATGGTTTTTATAAGTTATCGTACAAACGTTCTTTTAAACAAAATTAATATTATGTGGTTTTCTATTATCCTACACGAGTGTCCTATATTCAATTTTGTTTTTAAACTTATCATCTGTAATCCTGTAGACATGCTGCACATACTTGTACCATGAATGTGTTTCGTCTCCCTTCCCTTTGTCCATTTCCTCGTGTGCATCTTACTGTCTCCATAGGCATAACTTACACGTGTGATCGAAATCTATCTTGATCCCGTTCACAGAGGGCGAACTGAATCCTCATCCAGTGATTCTTCGACGATCACGCCGCCTCGGCCGCTCCATCCACCCTCCGCCTTCTCCGACTCAAGAGAACTGTCGGAGGCGGAGTGCGACCGAGAGCTACGTCGAGGGGCTGAGGGAGAGGCCGGTAGGACGAGAGGTGGACAACAAGAGATTAAGGCAGAGTTAACAGTGCTGTTACAACGATATCAGCAGCAACAACAGCACCACCGAGACGAGGATGTGGAGCAGCAGCAGCAGCAACAACAACAACAACAGCAAGACGGCAAACGTCGACCACCAGAAAGAAACCCATACACAATTAATGTTTAGTCTCACCCTGTACATAGTAAAGGAGAATGGGATGATAATAATAATAACAAAAAAACTTAATGATGTATAAAAAAAATAAATACGCCATTTGATGTAATAAATTATTTTGTTGTTGTTGCATGAGTGTTTCTACCTAATGCTATTTTGAATATTTTTTTCTTCACTTTCTTCACTTCTGTCCATCCTCGTCTTTGTTTGTATAATGGTAGTGCACCACTCTCCCAAGGTTGTGATGTGAGAGATCATTACTTTATTATGATGACAGGCTTTATTCTTACTCTAAATGTAATGATACTGATAACAATAATGAGCGTCTTCAATAATAAAAATAATACAAATCTTATATAGAGTGTGTGTGTGTGTGTGTGTGTGTGTGTGTGTGTGTGTGTGTGTGTGTGTACAATACACATGTGTGTGTGTGTGTGTGTGTGTGTGTGTGTGTATATATATATATATATATATATATATATATATATATATATATATATACACACACACACACACACACACAATCTTTGGGTTTCATCTTGACGTGAGGTGTTCATGATATGTGCTGAATAAAGATGATCAACGTTCATCTCCTTTGCTTTACCTGCTCGTGAAGGAGGAGGATATACGGTTGAGTAGCAGCATCACCAATAGAAGTAGTAGTAGTAGTAGGAGGAGGAGGAGAAGGATGGGGAGGAGGAGAGGAAGAAAGAGGAGGAGGGGGTGACTTCAATCTAGCAGCAGCAGGAGTAGGGGACTGGGTATGGCGGTAAGTAATGAGGTTCAGTAAACATATACCCAATGGGCCAATACGCTTCTTCTTCTTGGGGATTTGATGGGGCCGTGCAGGCTGCTTGAGTATTTTGGAAGCCAGGCCAGGGTCTTGAGAGCCACCTAAGAGGTCAGTTATTATTGGTCTGCGGAGGTGGAGAGACGATAGTGAATGGAGGAGTGCCATGCGGTGGGAGTGGTGACAAGGACAGTGTAGTAGGAGGTGTTCTGGAGTGTCAGGTTGTGTAGGTCACCAAGGGCAGTGGGGGTCATCAGTCATGCCCAGCTTGTGTAGGTGCGAGCTTAGGCGGCTATGGCCAATTCGGAGTCTGGTGACGCCAGTGTCAAGGGCACGGGAGTCGAGTAGGTCCACCAGTGGTGTCGTGTGTCTTGTCCAATCGCTAATTACGTGTTAGTTTAAAGTGCTCGATTCTACAGTTTCTTCGTCAACATTATAAGGCAAGTATTTCACACACCTAGGCTGGATGAGGATATGACAGGCCATATACTTGGGTATAGCAATGTAGTGAGGCTGGCACAGTCAGTGGAGGTGAGGGCACGACAAGAAGACTTTCTTATTCCCTCACTAATGATGACCTTATTTTTTCTTTTATTTACATGTCATTCGGTAAGGGATGAAAATAAGGAAACTGAATTACTTCAACCTGTTATGGAAATTTTCCTGTAATATGACGAACGGTTCAAAAAAGAGGAAGCAGCAGAAATAGGTCGGCTCATTTAGCTTAGTACAGTTACGAAGGTATTCACCGTGATCAAAGTTGTAGATCTCGTAATTTCAAACATAAGTGGGGTAAATTTCTTTCAAAACTGAGGCAATAGGGAGAAGAAAAAAACTTCAATCCTCTGCACTGAGTCTGCAGGAGAAGGAAGAGGGGGGGGGGAGCAGGCGTTAAAGAGGTTGAAGGTTAATATTCCGAATGCCACTCAAAAGTTATGCAAGATCTTAAATGGGGTTATCATACATAATCAATTTTATCCTTGGAAGCTGATTTGCACAATAAACGCAAAAAGTAAGTATTAGTTCAGCTGACGCCTGACATTGACGATCAGCTGAGTGGGAGGAACGGTGACAACAGTCTGCTTGTTGCTAGGCCGCTACACTTAACTTATCTCACGAGGCTGCTCTTATCTGGTGCCATATTTAAGTCCATTATAGTGCAGCTCATGTATTAGTGTGGCTGTTAATGAATACTACAATGAGTGGAGGAGAGGATAGCCTGGCCGTCGCCTTGTGCTCAGCGAAAGACGATTTGAGGGAAATTTTGGAAGCTGCTCGCCGGAAATTTGAGGGTAAGACTATATATTTATATGATTTAAACCCTCCCTATAGGTCTACACTTACCATGATGACTTTTTTTCTATCCTGGAAGCCCGATAATTATAATAGTTTTTCTACCATATACTGTCTCTTAATCAGCTGTTACTTGCCATCTCCTAACTACCACTTACTGTCTTAATTAACTGTTACTTGCTATCTCCTAACTACCACTTACTGTCTTAATTAACTGTTACTTGTCATCTCCTAACTGCCACTTACTCTCTTAATTAACTGTTACTTGCCATTTCTCTGTTCATATTATCTGTTACTCATGGTGGTGTTGACGTGGTGATGAGGGCAGCGAGGGAGGTGGAAGGTAGATTTTCTTCAACCTTTCTACCTGTTTACCTGTATACCTGTCCTCTCATTTATTCCCTTACAAGTGCCTTTTCCCTGATGTCGAGCCTTATATTACCTTAAACTAGTGAAATTTGATATGAATGTTGCCATGTGTTACTGCTTTTGTGTTGCATTGGTATGGAAATGTGTGTAAATTAGATTAATGTGTGTTGTTCATGTCATTATTAACTCTGGCGTTGGAATTTGTGTTTTTGTGTAGTGGAAGTGATAGGTGTTTCACTCTCCCTATTAATCATTGTTTAATTTTTTTTCTCTCATTTGCAAGATGCTTTTGCTCTTCATATCAAGGTTAAACGTGTAGTATTATGGAATTTTTTTTCTTGTATCTTTGGTTTGCGTAATGCAATTGATTTTTCATTGGCACTGCAATAGCACAAAATAAATCTGGCCTAATCTTAAAGATAGACAGTAATTGTCAAGAGTAACCATTTCTTCTAGCTCATTTGCTTCCTCCATATATTAAGATTAGCTACTTTTTTTTTATTTGAATTAATGCATAGGGCACCAGTGATGATACATAACACGCATATCACTCACACTACCACACACACACGCACACACACACACACACGAGGATAGGATTTCCAGCCTTCCGCTCCTGCCGGGATTGCAAGGTCACAAACCCTCGGCTTACTCCCATACCTATTTTACTGCTAGGTGAGCAGGGGTTACAGCGTTTAAGAAGACAAACCCATTTTATCTTCACCCACCTGGGATTCAAACCCAGAACATTCTGGTAGTGAGCCGAGCGTGCTAACCATTACACCACCAGCTCAGTAGTGGATAATGGAGGTAAGTTGGCAGCTGACTGCTCACCTGCTACTGTTTTTTCTTCTTGCTGATCCCATCTAATTGGAAAGCATTATGTATGTTTTAGTTATTAGATATTTAACATCCTTTAAATGGATTTGTATTACTTAAACTAATAAAATTTTTAACACATACTGTGCTATGTATTATTTTTGTACCCTATTTTTCTTTCTTTTCAGATAATTCCAAGAGTGCCTACTGTTGAGATATATGAGGTGAAGTAGGTCTGGCCCTCATGTTGCGTGCTCTTGCAGTTGGCATCCCAATTGGCATCACCTTTGTGGACTGCTTTGGTTTCGTTGCCAAAGTGGATGGCATCTCCATGCAACCGTCCCTAAACCCTGACAACAGTGGCACTAGTGATTTTGTATTTCTCAACCGATGGAGTTCAAGGTCATTCTCATACCAACGTGGTGACATGGTATCTCTCATGTCCCCAAAAGACCCAAGTCAGAAGATCATTAAACGCATAATTGCTCTTGAGGGGGACCTTATCCGCACAATTGGATACAAGAACCGGTATATCCGTATTCCCGAGGGACATTGCTGGGTGGAAGGAGATCATACAGGACACTCTTTGGACTCAAATTTTTTTGGACCTGTAGCATTGGGTCTCATCACTGCCAAAGCATCAAAGATTGTATGGCCACCCACACGCTGGAGGAAACTGGAGAGTGAGCTGCCAGAAAATAGAGTGCCGCTTAACTTACATGGCATTACATCCAAAAGAGATATCAATGAAGATCTAGATGTGATGGATTTGGATGATTGAATTACTGTTATACATTGAAAAGCCAATATGAGGGTTGCTTCATTTGTTGACTTTTTGGAATTTGAGTTTGAAGGCAATATCAATAAGAATGCCATATGTCTTGGTGATGTGGATAATGATGGACAGAATGAACTTGTGGTAGGGAATGAAAATGGCGCTCTTGCTGTTTTCAAGGGAGAGAATCCACGACCCATCCGTTACAGCACTGAGCTTGGAATGATCTCTGCTGTGGCTGTCGGGGATGTGTTCAACTCTAGATCAAATGCATTAGTAGTGGTGACCGGTTGTGGTTACTGTTATATCTATGACTTTGAGGAAGACTGTTTGCTAGAGTCATCTGAGAAGAAACCATTGCAGCCCATCCATGCCCAGCGTATCCCATCCAATGTAAAAGTGATGCTTATTGGTGATGTAAATGGGGATGGATTCTCAGAGATGGTGGTGGCATTAACGGATCGTGTTGTGCGCACTTATCGCTGGGTCAGCTGTGGGGATGTGGTTGGTGGAAAACCTTATGGTAAATTGATTGGCCTTAACAAATGGGAGTTGGGAGATCAAATAGGAGGCATTACATTTAACCTTTGTAAAGATGGTACACCTTCACTCCTGGTGGCACAACCTGGAGGTACATACTTCACATTGAAGGTTCAGCCGGCTGGTCAAGACAATGAATTGGATCCTTTCGATGAATCATCTTCTGAACTACTGACGAAAATGTCACTAGATTATGAACCTTTAGCATCTGCAAGACTTCGGAACCCTAACATTGATACAGAAATCTGTGGAAACATTAAACTAGGCAAGATGAGACCCAGTTCATGTAGCAGTGAAGGAGATGCCAATGACATTATGAAAACAGGCTCCGTCCATTCTGAAAATGAACGTGTGGCAGCATCATATGCCTTATCTTGTCCAGGTTTATCAGGTATTGAAACAGAAGAGAATGATCTTACTGAAGAAACAATAAATAACACAAAGCTGATCTGCAGAAGAACAGGTAGTGATGGAACTGAGAATTATTCCGGGGGATCCTTTGGCTATGCCCTGGCCACTCTGGATGGTACCTTGATGCTAGTGTGTGATGGGAAGATCCAGTGGAACCTACAAGTGGACCATCAACTCTTTGCTGTGTACGGGCTGGATGTGACTGGAGATGGGAGGGATGAAGTTGTGGCCTGTGCCTGGGACGGCAATACCTACATTGTGTGTGAGAGTACAGAGTGTGTGCGCTTCACCTTCCATGAGCCTGTCAGTGCCTTCGCTGCTGGTGTATATGGCCTGAGAGGACGGCAGGTATGTATCTGTTATCTGTACTGATGAAAGCTCTAATATATGGAAGTACAGCTAGGTATTTAATGATTAAACTTATATTTCTAGGAAAGATCTGTAAGGAAACCAACAAGTAACTAAAATCTTATGATTCTCACCAGGTGCCAAGTCTGGTTTACACATCCTTCAATAATCGCATCTACCTGTATTATGACATCACCTTGAGCCACACCTCCACCAAGACCCTTGCTGATACCCTCAAGAAGGAACCTGAGTACCATGAGCTGCTGAAAAAAATTGGTTTATCCTCTAGTGATACTGACAAACTTGAAGAACTTCATAATTATCTGCTGTATGGGAAAGCTGTAAAGTAACAACAAAGATTTTCATAATTTTTATAGCTTAGGAAAATTGTAGAGTGATAAATAGCAGTTACCATATAGTAACTGAGTACATACTTAAAAAAAAAAGTGAACACATACTTGAAAATGTCAAATAATTCTTACTCAAGCTTAAACTAAAGCAAATGTTTGGTGGATTGCATTTTTTCTGTAAAGAATTGTAAATAAATCAAAGTGAAACTGATTTTGTCTTAATTATGAATTTATTTCCCTGTAAAACTTGATAATATTGTACTGTACTTTACTTTACCAACGCTCACACCCATGAAAATTTTGTATTGTAAGAGTAGAACATTTTTTTAAGGTATACTGTTGCCAAACCTCTCCAGAAAAGTGAATGATTTTAGTTGTTTGTGGCCTGTACAATAATTAATTCATAAGTTTGCTTGGAAAAGGTAGTACTACTGTATAAGATGCTGTTGAATGGGAAATACAGTAATTCATTGATGCTGAATGAGTTATAGTATTTACGGGTTACTAGACGTGAGATAAAAGGAATAGTTGCTTAGATGTGTTAAAGCTGATGATAGTAAAGTAATGAGAAATTATGATAAGCGAAGACAGTTAAAACCAGACTTAAGAAGATAGGATTGTTGTTCAAAAAGAAAATTAAAGCATACTAACCTGAGATCACTTTAATTATTGTTTAAGTATCACATCCCTGTTTCTGGGACTATTATTCAAAGATGTAGTATTAGTCAAAAGGGTAAGAACATCATTCAGTTTATGGGTCTTGCTGCAACTGAAGTCCAATAATTATTCTTGTTCCAACACCTCACAGATATGCCACAATTTGGCTTGTATCCCATGAATCATTTTCTTGTTTATTTCATGTTAATTCTAATAACTCACTTTTTACCTTGAGGTTTTTCAAGATTAACATACAACAGATATGATGTATGGTATTTCATTGTTATGTTTTTTTGTGTTGTCCCTATACCCATGTAGTGTTGTAGTGGTGCAGTGGTTAGCACGTCTGACTACGAATCCGCTGACCTGAGTTCGATCCCGGACGTCAGTCGGCGCACAGCTCACCCAGCTGTTCATCCTATCAAACGGGTTGGTAGATAAATGAGTACCTTGGAAAACCTGGGGAAGGTAAACTGTGGAAAGTCGGATGTCACAGTGGCCCTGTGTCCCAGCGTAACGGATTAATTTCCGCCACAAGCTCAAAGGCCTATGTGACGTGAAATGAGCGCCCGCAGCTACGCACAGCTATAGCGTTTGCTCCCACTTTACCTATACCCATCTTTTGTTCATGCAGTTTATTACATTGCAGAACCTGGCAGCAATTTTGTAGAAGAAGGGATACCTGTCCTTGTAGGTGGCCTTGCCATATATGCAGATCTTTTTAAAAGGTAACATTCTTATGATAATTGATATTCAACTTATATAATGCAATCACCTATTCATCAAAAAATTATTGAAATGTGACTATAAATAGATTAAAAAATTGTTATACTTTTACAGTGGCCTTAGTGTTAATTTATTATTACTATTCCAGGACTAATTCAGAAGACTCTAAGGCTCTGGAACTGACCATAGCTAAAAGTCATAGGAAGATCAAGGAAGTTGCTCATGAATTGTTGGATACTGAGGTAATTGATTAGGGCAAGTCATTATTCTGTATCTAGCAGCTCCTTCCATCATGGTGTTATGAAAGTTCAAACAGAACCTGAGTTTCATGCTTAATTGCTTATTAATACAAACTTAGACTGTTTCTCCGATGTTTTCTTTTTCAACAGGATGAGTGGGACAATTTTCTGGGTGAAGTTGAAGTCAAAGAAGAAGAAAAAGGAAATCAATGCAACAGTTCGATTGCAGTAGAAAATATACTTGGAAACTTCATCCTACAACATGTCACCATTCCACCACACGCCGCCAAGACCGGTAATGATGGTGCTGCCAATACAAAGACACTTCAGGACATTTTGAGTTCCAGTTCTCAAAGTGCAACCTTGTTTGTGTTGAATCGACATTTTGCTTGACTACCGTGACGCACCCACATCTCACAGCTTGCAGCGAGACGGGTAAACTACTGATCAGCACTGTATTATTTTATACATAGCAAGTAAATGTAAATATCCATGGAAAGTAAAAGTAATAATTTATACGTTGCTACCATCTACAGGAAAATGAAAATGAATAATCTTATTTCTTATTTTTTTCTTTATACTTGCAGGATGAGTTGTCTGGTGTTGGCTGTGATGTGGTTGTGATTACCTTTGGAGAAATGTCGGGAGCTGAGCGTTGGCTTCAGGAAACAAAATGCTCTTTTCCATATTATAGAGATCCTACAAGGGCACTTTATAATCATGTGGGATTCAAGAGGTACGGTGTTTTTTATCAAATTTTTAAATGCTTAGAATACACTGAGCTAAGATATATTTAGTTGTTATATTGATTCCATTGTATATATTTAATGTACTGCCTCTAATGAATTGGAATGTAGAAATACTAATCCTTTTCTTATAATTTCTTTCATAACCTTTTTTTTTTCTCTCTTTCTCTCTCTCTACCCATTCATATATACATTATTTTATATGTTGTTCATGCTACATACTATAACATATCATTAATTTTGAACAGATCCATCAAGAAAGTTTGGAACACCGCAACTCTTAGGTTTTATGGTTGTGAGTCGGCTAAAGGGACGCCTCTTCCCGAAGGATATTCTGATATAGAAGATGATCCTCATCAAATGGGAGGAGACTTCATACTTAACAAGGATTCCAAACTTATGTTCCTATATCAAAGTAAAACACCAAGTGACAGACCTTCAGTTGATGAGGTGATTGAAGCTCTTAAACATGCCACACAGTCTGACTAAAGTCACTAAACCATCACATTTCAGTTGCAGCTTTGGAACCTGTCCAATACCAGTTTCTTTGTCAGGAGACAAAACATTGGTATGAAACTATACTATTTGTTGACCTGTATCTCCCAAAATTACAATTGTTGAGTAAATTTCCCTGTAGGTTGTTGGGAATGCAAGGAAAATAACCTCGCTTGAGGTAGTTTTCTAATGAAGTAGAATCTTGCAATATGAGTTTAATTCATTCCATAACAGAGCTCGCATTGCGATTTACTTGTTTTACAAATCAACTTTTACTATTGAAATTCATTGAAATATAATTAATCCGTTCCAGCCCAAAAAAACACCCCCAATTTTTTTTTATGGGTTTTTAAAACAGAAAAAGCGCATATCGTCAAAATACTTCAGTCTTATTGGGTTGCTAAGTCCACTACACGCATTCCTCTCTCATGGTTTTTGATTATTTCCTTCTTCAACTCAATCATAATAATCTTTTCTTCTTATTAGCACTCTGCTTTGTACTAACTTTCTTTTGACTCATGGCTAACACAATTAATTAGGACAAAATAATGCCAAAAAACCCACGAAAGAGAAAAATCACTAAAATAAAACAATCGTGATGTTGCCTCAATGAGATGAACACGAGAACTGTGAGAGCGGAGGCTGTCACTGTTGGGGGAGCACGTGCGAGCACAGGGCTGACTATCGGCGGCTATTTGGAATCTTGCTTGTACTGCAGATTTCCACTCTGATTTCAAGACAAAAATACTCACAAGCCGCAGCTCATTAAGCAAATTACTCGTACAATGGGCCACTCACACTGCAAGGTTCTATGGGACAAATTTTTGTTATTTGTTACTTTTGTAGATGCTTTTGTTACTTGTAGAGGTATTTACTATAAGGAAATGTAGAAAAGGGGTAGGGTTATGGTATGCATGTAGTGCCTTATATATTTTTAACTAAGGTGAGTAGGAAGCATGATTCTTCAACAGGTGAAAAAATATAGAAATATGAAGGCATCTGCAGAAACTTTATAAGTGGCATTTGTTGGAACAGTCTTTTATGTACTTTTATTTGTTGCAGAATGTTTGTAGACATTTTTTATTCATGTTCACAGAAAAATAAATGGAAATAATTCAAAATGTTCCCTCTTAATAGATTAATTTCCAAGTGGGGCAGCGGGTGAAGGCTTTATGTGACAGCTTATGACGGCAAATAATGTTATCCTTTCTTTTACACTTTTTTTTAAGGCTTGTGGTATCTTCCTTGATGCTCCACTTGCCTATCGTTACAATCAGTGGAATTATGTTGATACTCACACGAATCATCACATGAAGCTGATCTGATGGTAAGTGTACTTCAGAAACACTACACACTATACACCCTCACACTAACCGTTCAGTCAGTACTCACAAAGGTTGTTGGTTAGCTGAGAGGTGCAGCAGTGTGTTGGAATGGAAGGTTTCATCTAGACACATGGTGAAAGTGAAATTTGGATAAGAGTTAAGTGTTTTGAAGTGTATATGGGTGGGCTGTGTGCCGACTGTCCTCGTTCGGGATCAAACTCGGGCCAGCGGATTCGTAGTCAGACGTGCTAACCACTGCACCATTGAGGCCTGGTAGTGAGAGGGATAAAGAGGAGAGGGTAATGTTTTGGGATGAATGATGAGTGTTTGTAGAGTTGCAGCAAATGTGAATGTAGTATTGTTGGGAATGTAATAGTTGGTGTCATTGGTATGCATGGTGTCCTTTGAAGAAATTAAAATGGAGAACAAATCAAATTATGTGTTGAATGGGATGGTGATTTTCTCCAATAAATAATTATATATTATTAGTGTTAGTCTGTAAAATCTTACTGCTTTAATCAAAACACAAGGGGCTTCATTCTGATTTATTTCTTTTATTTCAATGTTTGTGATCCAATCCTTTTAGTGATTGTGAACAGTAGGAAAGACACATCTGCTATATGCATAGGTGACAAAAATGGTATAGTTATATGCATAACTGGAAATCAGCTGAACTACCTCAGAATTCCAGACATTACTTCATTTGTTGTCTCTTAAGAATCTCATCATTGCATATGTCTGCATACCAAAGAACACCTGCACTTCCCAATTACCACATTTGTAAGAACCCATTATTATTCTATTACAATTTTTAAGAGAGGGTTCTGAGGTAATAAAGCATAAACTGATATTAAACATTGGAAGGGACATACACACACATCAAGGACTAGCAATACTGGTTCCTGTACAGGTGATACACAAACTAGGTGTACAGGAGACAACTGGCATACCTGTGTGATTATTAACAATCTTAAAATACATGGCACAACTGTTTTCAAGTATGCTTAAGGTCATCTAAGTGTGAAACACTACATGATTTATACAAAACCAACTGTATACAAAATTCCTCTTAACATATACACAACTACATCCATTTAATTCCACTATTTGGCTGAACACCATGAATTCATGAGAAAATTCTTAGATAAAAAATTAAATAAATATCACTAACACTGATATAATGATAGGAACTAAGGGTATTTATTCCACCAATTAATTTTACTGACCAGTAGATGGTGGGGATAAGTATTGTAAGATTCACTAACAGAAGAAAGAGAAAAAAAATACAAATCAATATAGAAGGATCTTGCGAGTTCCAATCCACTTGTTCTACGCTGAACCTAAAACATCTCTGTTCTCGGCATCTGTCTGTTTTACACAAATAACTTGTTATCACTTTGTTTCAATCAAAAGTTGCATGCCCCTATGTAGCTGCAAAGAATTGTAAGTTACAATTGTCAATACTCAAGTTCAATATTTGTGTGAGGTCACTACAGTAGCAACAGACAACACAGTAATGGTACAGCACCATGAGTAAGACGGAATGCAAGCTGTATAGGGAGCTGATGTGCAAAGAATCGATGTCATGTTCTCAGGTTTGTTGGTACACAATGTCTCTTTCGGATCCACTTATAAAGGTACTAAAAGGTAAATTGACTTACGTAGACATAAATGAATATGACCGTAATTGTAAGTTGCATGCCTATCATTCTTTGATGCTGCACGCCAGTGGTTTTACTTTTAACTGCTACACTGGGCAGCTACTTACAGGTGTTTTCAATGGTACACTGAGTATCTTATTTAAGAGTGTGTTTCAAATAAATGTCTTATTATACTACAATATATCTAACTTCTATAGTTGAAATCATGTAATTGAAGGACACAGAAAAAGAGAGAAAGGGCTTCACCATGGCTTCACCATGAGTGCTAGAATATACAAACATTTTAACATGTAAGAATATTACGCGAGTTCAATGAGTTCTGTGATTTAGCAGTGTTGTGCCAATTTTCTTGAAGAAACCAAATTTGGAATTTGCAAGGACCCTGTAATGCTCTAATTAATTGTATTAATTTGGAGAGTGTGTATCCAGAGTAACCACAGTGTATAAAAGTACTTGAATGAATGAATTATTTCTGGAAGGGAAAGAGATAACAGACGTCAAAAGTTACTTCAAAAGAAAAGGGAAAGAGATAACAGATGTCAAATGTTACTACAAAGCAATATTATAAAGTACAACATTTAGAACTACTACTTGCCTCCACTCACATTATCCTCCTACTTCCATACATAAAATAATATTAATAAAAATATTACAGTATATTTATATTGCTATAAATGCAATTTCAAAGTAAAATGTTATTTTTGTACAAACAGTTTGGCCTTATCAATTCATTGATAGCTACTCAGTAACTAATAGAATATTTTTTGCAACACATGCACACATTTTCTTCAACAAAAAAGAGCAAGACCATTAAAACCTTCAGCCTGAAACACGGCACACCATTTCCTAATCTAGATATAATTTATATCATAGGATAACATTTCACTTAATCTAATACACAGAGAATAATTGTCTCTGATAAAAGCTATAAACAGATAAATGCATATTCTTTAAATACATTTAAAAAAAATGTAAAACACACCCAGTGTCTTGAACCTTCAAGGTATTAAAATAATTAGTTATATAACAAAAATGTCTGTTTACATAGCTTGCTGGTGTACAGTAGTGTACATAGTGTGCAGAAAGGAACAAACATTCACTGTACCTGACTAGCAGACCCTTCCCCTTCACGGGCCAGGGTGACATCCCATCCCTCAACACATTACATCACAGCTTCTGCTTCTTACTTTTCATAAATAGTAATATTTGTTTTTAATTCTTTTATAATCCTTGTTTAATGTATATATTTATACTGTATAATATATATATATATATATATATATATATATATATATATATATATATATATATATATATATATATATATATACACACACCCACACAAACAGTATATTCCATAAGTAACAGTTTATGAAACACCATTAATAGACTTTTCACCTTTGTCGACATATCTTTGAGGTTAGATATTAGAATATTCATCTCAAAATTATGAGTTCTACTGTCAAAAAAATATGTTTTGCACTAATTTCTTAAATACATTTTGAGCTGTAAAATGAGAAGTGAAAAACACTGGCACTTCTTAATATAGTATGCATGTATAAAGTACATTTCATTGTTTCACTAGACAAAATAATTTTCAAAAATATATTGCACTACTATGAATTCATTCTGCTACTGAATTATTTCTATGAGCTATGTATGAGAACACAATATGTTTTCATAATAATTTCCCCCCAAATTTTATGAAATTTGGAGATGGAAGCTTTTCATCACTGCTTATAAAAAAATATTAAATATACCTGCATTACAATTACCATCTCTCTAGCAGTTAATCCTGGGCATGCTGGAGTCCTCATCTTCAATCTAATCTGTAGAAAAAATAAAAAATTAGATGAAAATGTTAAAAACGCATTAAAACTAGTCATAAGTTATATTTATATACGTATCAACAATCTCCACTCTCTAGTCAGGGAGTTTTGTGGAAACACTGTGCTGCACATGACATCTCAGAGGTGGATGTTGTAAGGCACTACAATCATATACTGTAACAAGACCATTTTTGGTTTTGCAGCAAGGGTCCACACAATCACACACTTCACATGGGCACAGGAGGGCAATATTGTTGACCTTCTACTTCCACAGAACCACACACATACAGAAGTATAGGATTTCTATCATTACACTCCTGCCAAGTTGCAGGGTCACAAATCCTCAACTTACATTCTACACATATTTTCTATAGGAGAACGTGAACCCGTAAGTCTCTGCCTGACTGAGAACTCAAACCCCGGATCTCTTTGATGTAGATTTATTTTGGGAAAATTATAATTACCCTTTTTAGCACCGGGTTAATCTCTTCTCTATAAGCATGCATGGCAAGATAGAAATAAGCACATAACACTAATAGAAACTTTATCTGAGCACACATACATCTCTCACCTTGTGCTAGGAGAGGCGATGGGCCATAACGGCTGTAGCTGAACGAGCAATAAGGCCCCAAAACTTGGATAACAGTCTAATTGGCCACCAACATACTTCCTGTGCTGCCAATGTTTGGGTCCAGTGTTGAAGGTAATCTGTACTGTGTGCTCAGGAAAAAACTTCACACGATAAAATATAGGAATTACCATAATTATAAAATTAATTAAAGCTGTTAGTTAAAGGAAATAAACAGCTACATGACATTCCATAAAAATAAATAGAGTTTCAAGTATGCAATTTACAGTTTCTAAGACATCCTGATATAGTCATACCCTCAACTCGAAGTGTTCGTGTCGTAAAAAGGTATTTGTAAATCTGTCATCTGCATCAATTGAAGAGAATAATAGTATCTGACATGAGAGGTTGAGAGGAAGGCCACCAATGGTATGGATAGACGGTGCAAAAAGAGTATTAATGAAAAAGGAATGTCTGTGGAGCAAGGAAGGATGATTGTGCATGATAGAAGTGAATGGAGAGCAGTGATGAATGCATGAGAAATGACACAGAGTTGATGACCTGTGAAGGAGGTTCCCCTGTTCCCCTGCATCTGGTGTGATCCTTGGATTAGATCAGGTATGGGAAAAGAGAGCATGAGTTATATATGAGGTGGCAGAGACAAACCTTAGGACCCTGTTGATAGATAGATAGACAGATATAGAATGATAGAACAATTGAACATGGTTATAACACCTTGTATTAACCACTTTACATTATCAGCAGAGTTAAAGAGGTTTATGGAATTTATGCCTCCATACTTGAGACAAACAAATACCAAAATAGAAGTAATAAAGGATATAATAGTGTCCAAGGTGGATGTCCTCCATTCACATATCTTACATAGGAAAAAGCATCCTTCGGCTTCCCCTTGATGTTATAATAATAAGGTAGAAATGTGTGGCGTCTGGAAAAGCAGAAACACAACAATGATATACAATAAATAAATACCATAAATAAAGCATGAATGAAAAAAATATATATTTTGAAAAATATTGTACATAAAATGATAATATGCCCAACCTTGAGTATCACCAGTAAAAGTCATTAAGTGAAAAATCATGATAATGCATAATGATATCTTACACAAAGTTGTGGCGCTGGTAAAAAGCTATAGCTTGCTGGTTGGTAGTGAGAACATGTAGAAGCACCGCCTGAACATGCAGTGCTTCATTGGTAGATAGCTGAGAGAGGTAGTTGTCCAGGAGCAGCGAAGCAATACCATGACCACGGTGAGCATTACTCACACCCAAAGTCAGGATGTAACCGATTTGTGTTTGCCCAGTTAAGGATGGAGGTAATATATCTTGGTCCTGTATAGTGAGTAAAGAGAACTCAACTCTGTATATATAGTACTGGAGAATGAAAATCTATAAAACAAATAAAAGCTATCCTACATAAATACTAAATGTATAGATGATTATAAATAGTTCTTGACATGTGTCTGGCATAGTCATAAAGCATGTATCAATACAGTTATTAACTTCACTGACGTCATATGCTATATACTCTTAGTTAAAGAGAAACCACAGCTAAGCCTATATGATTTACAATATGGGAAATACAATTGGATAGACACAGCCATCCATCTACCCACACACATACACACAAAGAACATGCACCATACATTCACATACCTCTTTATTCATCTTGGACAGTGGCTTGGTTTCTGCCACGAGGAGCCCAATAATCTGCATGTTAAATGTTGCAGCCAGTGCATACAAGCGAGGGTTCGTTGTAATGTCCTCATACCACATATCTGGATATTGTATGGGAAACCACTCTCGACACAAAGATTTGACCTGCAGAAGAATCTGCAGGTAAAAACCTTATACAAACTTTTAGTACATATTTTACTTAAAAGTGTTGTTGTCCATACAAGCAACACACTTTATACGTATTTTTAGTAATTAATTTTGCTTTCACTTTACAATACAAGAATAAACTTAAATGTGATATGTTAATATTTGCTGATATTTACTTATTTTGTTTACATATGTGTAGTGTAGTGTAATGCATGAGATGTCCTAATTGAGCTTATAATACTGATTGCTTCTGATAATGAGATGTTATTACAAACAGTACATGATGTTATCTTGATAGTGAGTCATGTAGGAGGCTGGTAAGAACTGTTAATCTTCTCAAATGAATCCTATTATTTTCAATGCATCATGTCACTATTCTAGCACCATACCAGGGGACAGTGGCCCTCCCCTCCCTTAAAGATTCAGTTAATAAGGCACCATAACATGAGAATGAAACATCAGCTCCCTTGTGCAAACTCCCTTCACTATGACAGGAAAAGTCCATTAGCTACATAAATAAATCAAGACATATAAAGCTAGTAACTGAAGCTATAAAAATGCAGTGTTAACTGATTTAGAAAAAATTATCCTTTTTATATACATACCTCAGGCAAGTCACTCGGGCACAAGAAACGCAGCTTAAGTTCTGCCAAGGAGCAGAGTGGCACAGTACGAGGCTCGGAGACACCATCCTCCTCCACCCTGCTGAGGAGAAGATTAGAAGAATTTTAATAACAAGGTGTGTGCATTTTTTATATATCGATAAGAATAATTATTTGCTTTTCAGCGTTCCGTAAGAAATTTAAAGATTGCAAATTTACGTTGACTAAATTATCAATATTACAAACTAATTTGTATATGCATTTACATTTATCGCATGTACTTACAGATAATATTTAAAAAGGGAATGTTTTGAATAAAGATAACACTTCCCTATGGAACACCAGTCCATCAATACCACTCATTATTCATATCGTTCAACAACTCTTTTAAATACTCACCCCATCTCCTTTATGCTACATTCTTGCCCTTTAACCCCTTTCCATTTGTAGGGTGGTTTGAAGGAGTCTTTAGTTCCTGTTTCACTTTCTTTCATGTCCTGTGCATTATGTTCCTTCTCCCACCAGCCACCTGTACACTGCGCTGCGGATGGTTCATTGGTGGCCCCAGCCTTGACTTGCCTTGAGGGGGGAGGGAAGGAATAATCAGACAATGAGAGAGAGAGAGAGAGAGAGAGAGAGAGAGAGAGAGAGAGAGAGAGAGAGAGAGAGAGAGAGAGAGAGAGAGAGAGAGAGAGAGAGAGAGAATTTCCTCTGCATATTTGTTAAAAAAAATAATAACGTTAAATGAGCATATGCCTTTACATCCTTAAATTACAGAGAATACTTGTGTTAATTAATGGTAAAGATTAATTTCTTTAATCACTCTCTATTTTGGACAGAACTATTTCTTCCTGATCGATTTTGATGAGTTTTGAATTAATATGATGTTTGTTTGATAAGCCATGCAGCCAATTTTGTTTTTCTTTCTCCCTCAATAAATGGAAGGTAAAAATTGCCACAATGCATTATAAAGGTAAGAAGATAGAGTGGTTAAGGAAACGAATCTTTATCTAATCAATTCCCTTGCATTGCTCAGGTCTTTTCTGCACCACGTAAACCTGACTTGCTTCCTACCACTCACTCCCTTCCAAATACTCGTTTATCATATATTAGATTCTTCCTCAGACATATTCATCCATTCCTTCCATCTACTGAGAACAATAACCATCTTAGACTAAGGTTATCTTTCCAAACACTCACCGAGCTCCGTGACTCATGGGAATCCCTTTAAAGTAAGGTGTTGGTGGTGCTGCGGATCATCCTACGTTTGTTTACTAGAGTCAGCTGGTTTGGTAATTCAGCCTTAACAACAGTACTTTTTCATTACTACTCTGATTCATAAGAGCATAAAAATATAAGGAAGCTACAAAAAACCCGGGACCTACACGTGATAGTCCCTGTTACTCCCTTATTACCTATATCGACCTCTCATCCCATCCATAAGGCCGCCTAGTCTTCTTTTAAAGCTCCCTATCGTCTGTGCACTAAATACCTAATGACTGAGTCTGTTCCAATCATCCACCACCCTATTTGTTAACCAATTTCTGCATATCTCTTTTCTAAATCTACATTTTTTTGTTCTATCCTGGCTACTGACCGTAAGAACTTTGCCTAGAACTCCCTCATTAAAACCCTTCACCCACTTAAATACTTCAAATCAAATCTTCTCTTACTCTACGCCTCTCCAGTGGGTGTATTTTAAAAGCTTCGGTCTCCTCTCATAACTAAAATTACGAATCCCCTCTTATCATTTTGGTCATCCTGCTCTGCACTAACTCTAACAATCCTATATCCATTCTATAATACGGCGACCAAAACTGTACTGCATAGTCGAGGTGAGGTCTGACTATATGTCAGACTATAGTCAGACTATAGTCAGACCTCACCTCGACTATGCAGTATTTGGCGTTATAACGCCAAATACAACTTCAGAATTACCTCGCCACTGACTGTATAGGTCTTATATATGACTTCTTTCGCTTGCATCTTTTTTTTCTACCCTTTTGTTACAGGATACAAGTGGAAAACTATACATGTGACGTAGAATACAAAAAGAGGGGAAAATAGTAGTACATAATTGCCAACCCCATAACTAGCATGGCTGAATTGATAACACTTTTAGACCACCATGTCATGTTTAGTTTGTGTGAAACGTTATTAACAATCAATTTTAATGCAACTATATAAACTTAAGAGTAGGAGATAGCTATATTTCGGGGAAAGAATTTAGATACCGGGTAGTATGCAGTGTCCATTTCCCTTCTGTAAACATGTTTTTAAAATCTGCTGTGGATATTTGTGCTCGAGTCTGGGAAAGTTGTTATCGTTGTCACTTTTGGCCCGAGGCTGCTTGGCCAGGCAAGGTCGAGGGGTTGCCCGCTCACACACTGCCTCTACAAAGTCCATATTCCGTTTATGCAGGCCTTGCACTACATACTGAATATATACTGTATTATTGTCCATGGTACCCACACTTGTTAACTATAGTGAAAAACAACATAAAATGCAGTCATTTCCCTGTATGTGTAAAATCTAAATTCCGTCTCTTAACATCGATTTAAAGGGACGAAGACTATGGAGAATGTCTTGGTCCCTTCACCCTACGTCGCTGTTTGTTTGTTTGTTTGTAGGCCAGTCTGAAGATTTCCCAAATACTTCCTATATTAGCTAACAACCTATGAAGGAAGTTATGTCTTAGGATGAGTTACTCTTTACTGTGGTGAAAGTTATGTTAGAAAACGGAGGTAGTTAGCGTTTTCTGCCATTACGAGGCAGACTAGAATAGAACACGTGGACACAGGGAGTTGTTTACGCGTGTATATAGTACTCTACCCACCCCCCTTGACCTGATTTTTCATCCCCTTTCCCCACCCCCCTACCTTCGCCTCCAGTAGTACGCTGATGCGGAGGAGGAGGAAACCACGCTACTATAGTGTCAGGAGTAATCTGTGGTGCTATTAATTCATGCCTTTAAACTGACTCATTTTTATCCTCATACGATTTGTTCATTCTCGAAAATACAAAACAAGGTGATAGTACTTTTAGGTATATGTATCGTTGTTGTTTTTTCGCTCTTTGATGAAAATATATGTGTGGGGGCATCAGGATATAGTGTGAGGATGAAAGAAATGTTAACAACAGTATATACCAAGCTGATAATGAAGGTAATATTTGAGAACCTAAATCTAAACATACTAATACAACCAAACCCAGTCTGCATGGTAGCTGAACGAGACCAGTGACATGCTTCCCCTCCACCACCACCATCACCACCACCACCACCGGCTCACGTAATCCTCTCCCTTCCCTTCCTAGGATTTCCCAACTTGCTGATTATGCACACAACACTACAGTGCTTAGTACGCTTTTCTATATGTGTGTGTATGTGTGTGTGTGTGTGTATGTGTGTGTGTGTGTGTGTGTATGTGTGTGTGTGTGTGTGTGTGATTTTTTGTACATATTTAGCCGCAATACAAGTGTCTGTAGCAGGTAGCAAAATGAAGTTAGAATAATAATTGTTGTTTCAGATTTTATTGTACCTACGATATGTGATGATGCAAGATGGCTATGTCCTTTGGCCATCTGACAGTGTTTGACGATAAATAGATCAATAAACAACTAAAAATAGTGTCTCCGTTTTCAAACAATTTATTATGGCTGTCGAATTGTCTGTCCATCTCTCTTTAGGCCACAATTTTTAACTTCCCTTTCCATTTCTTATCACGAGGAAGATAGAGATAGACGAAAGTTACAATTCTTCCCTCACCATTCTGCTAACCCTTCTCCTGGAACCTGCCACGTACTCTTGTGGCGCGTTGAGGCTCCTGAGGAAGTCGGCGAGCGGAACGCCTTCAGGATCACCGATTAGAGCTTCCCACAGCGCGAGTGTAATGGCGGCGCCTGGGAGCAAGGGTGATGGGGAGGAGTGGAAGGAGGGTCCGGGAATCATGCCGTCCACCCGACCATGACTCTCCCTCCGTCGGTGTTGTGCGTCACTGTCCTTGTTCGCTGGTGACTGCCAGTACATTTTCGTTATTCGCATTCCTTTACTAGACCGACTTGAGTGATAGAATGTAACACTCTTTATATTATAATCTGGAATCCTTCGAGAGCAAATTTTTGAATTGTTCACAAGTAGTATAATTGGACAGGATTAATAATAAAATATATGTGTCTCGGGTATGCGATAGCTTAATGACCATATGTTGTAAGGCGTCAGAAAGTATGATAGTCTGTCATCTAATCAAGGGACTTCCCGGCTTGGTCATGTAACCCTCTGGCTCGTGTCCTGCCTCACTTACATGTAACACTGACTCCTAGTTTGACTCTGCTTTTCATTCCCTCGTCAACAGCAGTGTTCTTTAGGTTCACCAGTAGCAGTCAACCTTAGACCTTCTTTAAGTTAATCATATTCTTTTCTCTACTTTTTTTTTTATACCAGCAACGGAAGGTGTAAAGAGTTAACGACCAATCTAAGTTGTTTTTTTGGGCATTTTAGAAGTCTAAGTTACCACGTGTTGCAGAGTGAAGGAAATTTTCTCTCACTTTTCATATATACTCTTTATTGTGTTCCAATGTTATCTGTTTCATAAAGCCAGTTGTCCTGCTTTCACTTGTGTCTGTCTCATCCATTCTCACCGTTTCACAACATGACTTTTTTTTTTGTATGAATAACTTATATTTTCCTTCTTTTATCATTTCTTTTGATTAAGCCTTACACACACACACACACACTCTCTCTCTCTCTCTCTCTCTCTCTCTCTCTCTCTCTCTCTCTCTCTCTCTCTCTCTCTCTCTCTCTCTCTCTCTCTCTCTCTCTCTCTCTCCTATCTTCTTCAAACTCGCCTTTCCCCTCATCGTCATCCTCTCATCCGTGTATCCTCACCTCCCTCACTCGTCCCCTCCCACAT
Source organism: Metacarcinus magister (assembly GCA_029783475.1). Lineage (NCBI taxonomy): Eukaryota > Metazoa > Arthropoda > Malacostraca > Decapoda > Cancridae > Metacarcinus > Metacarcinus magister. The sequence goes on along the minus strand of JAPQNM010000008.1, from coordinate 12,435,596 downwards.
CATTCTCTTTTCCTCCCACTTACTCCTCCTGTGACCCTCCCATCACCCTTCGCCCCAGTCTCCCTCTCCGGATGTGGCCACTGACCCGCCCATCCCTGCTGACCCGCTTCTACTCGTCCTAGTGATAGGTGACTTGTCCTTCCTGCTGACCTTTCATATTTTAATCCTCAGTGACCTTTGACCTCTGTCTATCTCTGTTGACCGTCAGACTGCTTATCCCTATCGAGGCCTTAATCCAGCGATCCTTGTTGACCCTCAATCGATATATTCTCGACATCCTGTGACGTTTGTACGCTGACCTTTGCCCTCATGTATTCCGTCGCCTGAGAAATGTTTGTTCATCTGGAAACCCGGGTTCAGGCGTAAGTATTATTAACCTAGTTTTTTGGTATCTTTTGACTCATTCATTCCGATGCTGACTCTTTGTTCTCTTGCTTTGTCGTGTCTGAGTTTAATGCGGAGATGAGGTGTATCTAATTTTAGGATTTTCACATTTTTATAAACTTCCATATTTAAAAATTGTTTTTATGGTAGAGCCTCTGAAGATACAGTGACGGGACATCATCTGACGCCTTAGTGACACATGAACTCTAAACTACAATAACAGAACATCTTATGAATACTGGATGTTCTGTTTCACTTAATACAACGAAAAATACGAGCAACCTTGCCTTGAACAATCTTGTCTTATAATCAATGCTTGCACTAATGAGGAAATCACCCAATCTGTAAGGACTCTATTATGTCGTATGGGAATAAATTGATTACTATACAGATTGTAGCTCTTTGCTGTGGGTATTTTACGAGGTGTTTTAGTGACGAAAGTTTGTGACGCCTTCTTCAATGCGTTCTGGTGGCAGATGACGCCCCACAAGCCCTTCCCTGAGTCAAAGTGTTTACCTCGTGCTTCTGGCCGTGACGCCGCCCCCTCCAGCACTCGCCGTGGCCCCGCTCACCTCTGCGTCTCCTGCCTCACGTGTTTTTAGGGTCAGTGCCGAGTTCTAGGGGGAAGAGGAAGGAATTAAATTGATCTACTCTCATGCGTGACTTTCGTGAACCTGAAGCATTGTTCTTTTTTATAATTTTGGTTTGATTTGCTTTATGTTGGATGGTGTGTCAATGCTCCTTCCTGCCTCCTGCCTTCCCATCTCTTTTGTTTCATCTGTGCTTGCTTTGTTCTTCATTTTTTCATCCTCAGCTCTTCGTATACGTATATTAGATGATAAATTAGGTGATATATTAGATGATATATTAGGTGATAAACCTTATTGCGTGTTCCTGCTTCTCACTTTCCTTTCCTGCTTTCCCTCCCTCCCTCCCTTCCATCCTTCTCACCTTTTCCATGTTCACTCGTATTTTCCTTTCCCTTCCTCTCAAGGTGCCCTACTGCTATCCTGAGGTTGAGGCCACTAAGAATTCTGTTCCAGGCTGGTGGACGGGTCGCGGAAGAGGTGACCCCGTCCAGCCACCGCCGCCACCTGCTGCCGCCACTACCTGTCCTCACACCTCCCTCCTTCACACCTCCCGCCCTCAACACCAGTCTTCTATACCACACCTGTTTTCGCAAATACTGCCCACCTTTATGATAGAACTACCTTAAGGATAATTACTTCTTATTGTTTATGCGCTGTAGAGGATGTACAGAAAGCTCTATTTTCATATTGTTGGCTTCCTGTTAATTCGTACCTGTTGTCTATGTTACAGTGCTTTGCTATCAATTAATGAGATACCCCTTTAAGCAGTATAAACATATTTTTTAGCATTCACATAGCCTATATAAGATTCGTATAGTCAAGTGATTATATATATATATATATATATATATATATATATATATATATATATATATATATATATAAAGTGTAGGATTATTATATATGTGCAAACACTTTTATTGTCTATTTATCACTGACAGGCTCAAATAAATACGTTCCCCTTTAATAACAAACATAATTCAGTTATTGAAAACATACTAACTACTGGTTCAACAAATCAGTGATTGACGGGCTCTAGATTGCCCGTGTGTCTCCTAGATGGGGACACGATAGATAACCAACCAATCAATTAGTGATCGAATGAACTGTAAAGCTTCGATTCACTGCTTCGAGACTGTGAATGACCGGCAGCTCGACTGAGAAGCAAGGCAGTGGACGCTCAGCCGGCGGGGAGTGTTCATACGCTAGTGCTTTATGTTAGTGTTCGTGGCGTCCTTCACGTTCTTATTATCGACGTGACCGCAGAGGAAGTTCTAGTATACTTAGTGGTTGGATAGTGAGCACCATGACGTCAGCCAATCCACTTATAGGTGAAACTGGGACGTGCTGTGTGCCGTGTTCCCCGTCGTCACCAAAGGCGGACGAGGATGGAGTCGACGAGAGGAGCTTTTCAGGCTAAGCTTATATCTTTTATATCAGATAATCGTACGAGTAACATAGTAAGGAAAACATAAGACTAGAAATACTAACTTTTGTGTTATTTATTTATTTTTTTTATCAATAAGGAGGTTGAGAAGCTTCTTTCTGTCATGTACCTCCTCTGTGTCTTTCCCTAAAACATTAAAACAGTTGCGTATCCGCCTCGACCCTAAGTAGCCCATTCCGTCCCTTTAATGTGGGAATGCAGGTAAAAATGAAGACGTGTTAAAGGCCATATGTGGAAATATTGACGAGGAGCGGCTGTTCTCAAACTAACATGCGCATAAATGTAGGGCAGTAGCATAGTAACGATAGGTAATGAAAACTATCACTACGGGGCTGAGTGATATTGCATTATAGGTCCGTCAAGTATATATGTATTATCTAGTTTCTCGTAATACCCTTTTCCCTTCTTTTTGCTGATTATTATATTATTTTGCACTACCTGTATAGTAATAGTTATTGCAAGAAAGTTGACGTCATCGTGTTCAAGTGTGTGCGTGTGTGTGTTCGCTTAGGAATCGTTTGTCGCGTCGTCTGCAAGATGGCGCTGTGAGCAAGGCGTCACATCCTCCTACTCCACAAGGACAGCCTTCACGACTCTACAAGTAAATACAGGTTGAATCTGATCCAGAGATAGATAGATAGATATATAGATAGAGAAGGTAGGGAAGGGGAGGGGGCGTTGGTGGCCTCCCTCCCCACCCACAACCCTCTCTCATCCTCTTTCTCTCTGTCATAATTCCATAATGTATATGGATCTTTCTCTCTGTGTATTTATTTATGTATCTATTTCTAAATCATGTAATCTATCCTAACTTGATTGGAACATTAAAAATCAATTGAAAAAAGCTAAAAATGGAAAAAAAGTGAAACAAACGCGTTACTACTACGTCTCACACTTTCCTGATCTGAACCCTGAGAATATTGATGCCATTCACACTCTTTCCACTTCTACCTCATCAATCGGAGCCCCGCGGGACGCCTCACTCCCCCCGTGACTTACTCATGCGTCACCACCCCTTTGGTTACTCATGCGGTGCCAAGCCTCTTCAAGTAAAAGAAATCACTCACTTCACGTATTCCTCTAGCTCTCTTGTGTCGCCTGGGTGGAGAGGTGTGACGGTATTCAGTTTGCGAAAGTTTTTATTTCTTATATTTTGGGGAATAATAATAATAATGATAATAATAATAATAATAATAATGTAATAACAATAATATTTGCTTTATATACATAACTTTTCTTTATCTATTTATCATCTATTCATGTTTTTTTTTGTGTGTGCATAACTTTACTTCTGGCATTTCAATTTCCTTTGCTTTTATATCACTTACCTTGATATCGCATTGTATGATAATTCTCTTTGTCTATTTGTCACTTTCTCATAACAAAACGATGCGCTTTTGTTAGGAATGTAATAAATCATTCTATTTCCAATCACTCGTTATTAAGTAAATGCAACTTTTTTTCCCTTTCATCAATCGTAAAATTTTTCTCATCCCTTCATCATCCCTCTCGTCCACTCCCTTCACCCTTGCCTTCCCCTCTTGCGTCCCTCACAAAATTACGAGGCCCACTCACCGGCCCATGAGGGAAGGTAGGCCTATACAAATTATCATAATAGCGTGATAATTTCTTTAAATGATTTCACGAACTAACGCGTTTGAACGACACCAGCCGGAGGGACGAAGAGAGAGAGAGAGAGAGAGAGAGAGAGAGAGAGAGAGAGAGAGAGAGAGAGAGAGAGAGAGAGAGAGAGAGAGAGAGAGAGAGAGAGAGAGAGAGAGAGAGGAAGGAATACCAATATGAAAATTAAGGAGTGGGTCAGAGATTAAATGAATATAGAAATAAGTAAACATTATGTAACGTTAACACACAATCCTTCCTACCTTATCATTCCATCCCTATGCTTCTCATCCTCCTTCATTTGCTTATTTATTCCTTTCTCTCTCTCATCTTCCGCCTAACCCTTATAATATTTTAATTCGTTTCCCAATCACATCTTTCCTGTCTCATTCCTATCCTTTCTATCTTGATATCTATCTCTTGGTCCTCATTCGCATATTCCTCCCTCATAACTTTCTCATTCCTCTTTTACCCTCATTTCTATCTAGCATTCTCATTCCTCAGCTCTCCCATTCTGTTGCTAACCCTCTCACCCTCTCTGGCTCTCTTATTGGCCCTCTTACTTCCCTTCCTGTCCTTCCCTCTCTCCCTGCTCCCCTCTCCTCTCTCCTGGCCCTCTATTTTCCCCTCTCTAGGCTCTACTCTCTCTACTCATCGCCATTGCTTAGTTCCCACAATGTCGCCTACAGTTTCGGGAGGAGGAGGAGGAGGAGGAGGGGTAGCTAAGGAGCGCCTCTCGTTTTCTTTCATATAGAGACAGACTTCCCCAGAAATCTCGCGCTTGACTGAGGCTGAATGTCCTGTTTTTTCATCTACTTTTAACCTTCCGAAAATGAAAGAAGAAAGAGAGAAAGAAAGATAGAGAGAGAGAAAAAAAACGTGTGAATTATTTTTGTAAAGCGAATTAAAATGATTTCTTTATTTTTTTTCTATGGGATGTTGGGGTAAAGAGGGAGGAATGACGTGGCGGTGGTGGTGGTGGCGGTGGCGGCGGTGGCGGTGGCGGTGGCGGCGGTGGTGGTGGTAGTGGTGGTGGTGGTGGTTGCGTTTTCTCGTTGCGACCAGTTGATTCACGTCGAGTGACTCATCTTCTCAAGTGCAACAGACTGGGAAATGATACAGTGTTTTTAGGTCTTTGTTTTGCTGCTTTGCTAATAAATTCTACTCTCTCTCTCTCTCTCTCTCTCTCTCTCTCTCTCTCTCTCTCTCTCTCTCTCTCTCTCTCTCTCTCTCTCTCTCTGTTATGAAGATGTAACACTGCATAACAACCACCGATACGGAACAAGGGAAGAAGGAAGGGTCAAGGGAAGTAGGGAGGAGAGGAAGAGAACGAGGTAGGGGGTTATCATCATCATCAATGGGGGGGCATACTCCAGGGCACGTCATTGCGACCGCCCGCCGATGGTATTCTTAGGGATCTCTCTCCGAGCAAGCCTTCCCGCAGACATCCTTTCCATTCCGAATGAGGCAAGATAGATGGTCCTGCTTCAGCCGTGAGCTACCCCTTGATTTAGTCTCTACTCAAGGCTGTCACTTACTGATGTATATATACCTATGATCAGTTGGGGGGAGACGTTAGAAAAGTGATGAATGTTCAGATTAGGGAACACCACGCAATGTGTAAAACTAGATAAGGAAATGTTTACTCTGTGGAAAAATGTAACTTACTACGCTCATGGAATATAGTAAGGAGAGAAAAAAAGGAAAAATATAATAGAAACACATTAATTAAAAGATCAAAGTATATGTTAATCCATCACAAAGAGAAGTAAGGAGGATGAATAAGATCTTACTCGGTTTTAGCAAAAGGACAGGATGAGGAAGGATTAGACAGGTGCTGCGGAGGGGTGCAAGAAAGGAAGTGTGTGTTGGGGCGGGGAGGATGTGGGGTGAGGAAGTGGGATGCCCGGAAGCGAGTGGTGGCGATGGAACCCAATGAATGGAGGAGCCTCGGATGCCAGAGTTTAAAGCACATAGTGAAGGCCACCACTACCATCACCACCATCACAACTATCATCACTATCACCACTATTACCACTATCACCACCATCACCACCATCACCACTATCACCACCATCATCATTATCATCGCTACACAAAGATGTTGTCAGTTGATGATCTTGATAAATAGTTTAGGGCCACCGATTGTTGTTTACTTGTTTTCTAGTTCAGGAATGTTTTGTACTTTGTGTTGATTTATATCTTTTATCATAATATTATTCTGACAGACATTTCTATGTATCTTTTCCTTTGTGCTGTATGTTTTCACTTTCACCTTCATACACCTGTTCCTTACACCTGCATAGTTTTCCCGTGGGAGCCTTAACACCTGCGAACGTAAAACAGTTGAGACCTATGTACTTAGACGAGGAAGGTTGTCATGGCAACGACAGGTGCAAATTAGTATTTGGTATCGGTTTAGGTAATCTGAACTGGAGTTACAATAACTGATTTCTTTTTAGTCATTGAAGGTAGCAATTTCAAGTGTTCCCATCATGAGAGTATAAGAAAACAGGGTCTATTATGGTCGGGATAACTACAATGTTCCAGGAAGATCGAGGAAAACTTGCTTCTTATCGCCGTCTCGATTGACCACTTTCCTTGCCAATGTTATGAGAAGGTCCGGTTTATTAAAGGGATGAACAATGAACCTTGTGGAAGCCATACATTCCCTTTATTACAGACCGTCGCTAATTTTTCCATCACACTTGTCAAAGCCTCATTTAAGAAATATAATCAAGCCCATAGAAGGATCCCATCAGGTAATTATTGGCCTGTACTCGATTAGGGTTTCGGTGTCCGTCTCGGGGCGTCTCCTCAGTGCCGTCGGGGAGTGCAAGGCGTCTGGGCGGAGACGACCATTGTGTCGTGCCATTTCTACCCAAGTAATCATACGTTATATTTCCCGCGTTCTGTTCGAGTACCTGCCGAATGGGGAAACGATGGGAGGAGGCCACATAAATAAAGGGTAGATGCAAGGTGCGGATGGGCGCTAACACCTCCCCTCGGGGTTCACTTTTGCAGATTCTTGTGTATTTATTTTAGTGGTCGTTCTCCCCGCTGGCAGGTGCGGGGCGGGTCGTGTTTGAACTCGTGATTCGACGATGGTCAAGGTGTAGGAGGTCGCGGCGGCCTTCAAGCTGAATTTTAAATGGCGCATAAAGTAGGTGTTCATGCTGGGTCTGTTAAGGCGGCGCCGGGTACTGTGGCCGCGAACGATGCACTGTGGGGGTTGAGGGCTGCAGCGAGGCGGGTTGCATGGAGTTCAGGTGAGACTCAAGGATATGGGTGACCACAGGGTTGACTGCTGGGACTGTTTCACTTAGCTTCGTTCTCTCCAAAACTTTTCGTCCGTTCCTACTCCTTGCCCTCGACACTCTGGCCTCTGTTCATTCCTTCCTCATGAATTAAACCATGACGTAGATTATGAGGGGTTGATGTATAGCTCTCGGTGGGTATCGGTGGATGAATAGATGTTTTATGGCGATTGGGTAAGGGTGGCGTGGGCGGGAGAGTGGAAGTTGTGGCGGATGAGCGAGGCGGTTGGAGGGGCGTGGGAGGTCAAGGCTTGCCACACTTGGTTGCGCGGGATAACTGGCCGAGTGTATATTGTGGCGACCCAGCACACCCCCGCCCCCTCCCCTCCAGGCTGATGGGAAGACTCCTCAACTCATTTCTTGCTCCGTTGCGCTCCTTGAAATTTTTGCTGTTTTCCTAACTTTTCTCCCCGAGTGACGGCTTCCTAGAGGCAGGCGAGACCCGTGGCATCAGTGTGTGTCTCAGTGATGGGTGTTGCTGTAGCAGACGAGGGGGCGACCTCATGCTGTTCCCGGGCCGTAGCTGAGGCAGGGAGAATGGCATGTCCGGCGGTCTCTTGCATCAGATCCCGCGGTCGCTGAATCCTAAACACTCCGCGGACCGAGTGAAAATATAACGGCGGAGGACGAATTAATCTGAAACGCCGCTCCTCCTCGTACCTGTATGGCCGGCGTGACCACCTAACTTACCTGGCCCGGTGTTTAGCGCGGAAGTATGCAAAAAATCTCATCCATACGTGTTGATTATGATGGTATTCTCTTGTTGTAATTTACTTTTGACTAGAAATATGCTGCTTTTTTGTGCCCACTGTCGGTCTGGTTTGGTTATTGCTGGAATGTTTTTGTTGTTGGGTCCTTTTTCTTTTTTTCTTCTTCTTAGTCTTTTTGAGTGATAGTGTTTATAACGTCATAAATTGGTGTGTCGTGTGTGTCTTCCTGCTGTTAACGCTGTACAGGTTCTGGGGTTCACGATAATCAGTCTCTATCTTACTCTCTCTCTCTCTCTCTCTCTCTCTCTCTCTCTCTCTCTCTCTCTCTCTCTCTCTCTCTCTCTCTCTCTCTCTCTCTCTCTCTCTCTCTCTCTCTCTCTCTTTGTGTCTCTTTTTTCAGCATCTATGTTCTTGTATTATCTGTTATCAGCTTTCATTCGTGTATTCGTGTTTTCATGGCCTTCTCGCGGCTCCTTTCTTCAATCGGTGTTTATCATACTCCTCTGAATGGACTCCTCGAGATATTATTGTTTATGTCCACTTCCGAGTTTACCTTTATCTTTTATTCTATCTTTAGTTTTCTTTTCTTTTTTTTCTCTTAACTTTTTTAGAATTCCCTCACATACTGCTTTTTGTGTGTGTGTCTGTTGCCAATCTGTTGTATTCTCTAACTGTTACTTTCCTTTGTTCCCTTTTGTAGTAGTTTCTCTTTTTACTTTCACTCTCCTTCTATAACCTTTGTATGACCTGGGCGGTCGCTATTATCGTAAGTTTATATATATATATATATATATATATATATATATATATATATATTATATATATATATTTATATATATATTCTTAATTATTTATATATTTTCCACGGGTTCCATTTTCCATCTCATTTGTTCTTTGTTAACCTTTTATCTCCACCTTTTGAGATAAGTGATTTAAGATTACTTTATAAAGATGTATAATACTTTTGATTGTGACATTGTTGATTAAAGTCATAATTTTTGTAACGTAATCTATCTTGGTAATGTACAAACGTGCTAGTATATAATTTATATTAATGACGCATTCATTCCATTTATATTTCTTGGGTTACGTTTCCATATGACCTTCAGCATGAAATTAGTCACACACACACACACCCACACACACACACACACACACACACACACACACACACACACACACACACACACACACACACACACACACACACACACACACACACACGAGAAAACCACTTAAGTTTCCCTGTTATGCTTTGTGATTTGTTGCCTCGACGGGGGTGAGGCGCGGGGGTGAATTTTGAGAGCTCGGTGTTATTAAATCTCTCGTAAAGTCTCAGTAGTCATGACACCAGCCCGTCTAGACTCCTTCATTCCTCCTCTCTCCTCTCCTAGGCCCTTCTCTCCTCTCCTCTCTCCCTCTCTCCCGACCTCGCCTCCCCAACACGTGGTCGGTAGGTTGGTAAGGTTGTTGAGCTGAGGAAATACAGGGGAATGTGAGCTTTGAGTGCTGCGTGGTAACCCGAGAGTCGCGGGTATCACTGCTTCCTTCAGTGATCAGCTGGGCCGCCGCGTTATGACGGCCGTCTGATGCTTTCTCTGCCGCTTCAACTGGCGCTCTGGTTGTTGTGGTTGTGATGGTGGTTGTGGTTGTGGTTGTGGTTGTGGTTGTGGTGGTGGCTGTGGTTTTGGTTGTGGTTGTGGTTGTGGTTGTGGTGGTGTGATGCAGTACTATTATTATTGTTGTTGTTAATACATTCTATTACTTCTATTACTACTACTACTACTATTACTACTACTATTACTACTACTATTACTACTACTACTATTACTACTACTACTATTACTACTACTACTATTACTACTACTACTATTACTACTACTACTATTACTACTACTATTACTACTACTATTACTACTACTATTACTACTACTACTACTACTACTACTACTACTACTACTACTACTACTACTACTACTACTACTACTACTACTACTACTACTAGAAAACTATGCATATCACATTATACTTTTAGGAGCGTTGTAACTTATAAATGGCAATTAGACATTTAACACCCTAATCGCGGCCCAACAGTTACAACCTTCATACTATTACCTCCTTAACTACTGAAATAGTACGTATAACTTATCACTTATCGACATTATTTATCTTGTTACACATTTATCCAATCACCAACCAATGCTGATGTTTGTTTTAGTATTATTAATTCTTTTTATACTAATTTCATATACTTGTGTTGAGTATAAGACAATAGAGATGTTACTAATCCCTGTCTACTATTGATCTTCCTCCTCCACGCTGATGAAGATGAGAAATAAACAGTCACACGACACTGTATGTAAACTTTCCTCGCTACACTGAAGGGTATTTTGTTTTCCACTTGTAACGCCTCATTCATCACTTGCAATCTACCACACTCGACCCTACTACCACTTACCACTTAGCTTTACCAGTCACCACCTTCCACCGAGATGCTCCTTATCTCTCTCTCTCTCTCTCTCTCTCTCTCTCTCTCTCTCTCTCTCTCTCTCTCTCTCTCTCTCTCTCTCTCTCTCTCTCTCTCTCTCTCTCTCTCTCTCTCTCTATGACTTTATGGGTGAAGGAGGTTTGGGAAGCGCACGGGAATATTTTCTTTTTTTTGAGGAGAGAGGAAAGTATAAGGGAAATATAAGGGAAGTATGAGGGACAGGACAATCGGAACATGAAGGGTTAGGATGAGGGAGGTATGAGGACTTAATCAGGAGTGGCGCCTGTTCAACCGCCTGACGTAGAGATAACCAAATGTTGCCGCTGTCTCATTCTCTCTCTCTCTCTCTCTCTCTCTCTCTCTCTCTCTCTCTCTCTCTCTCTCTCTCTCTCTCTCTCTCTCTCTCTCTCTCTCTCTCTCTCTCTCTCTCTGGTCTTCATTATTTTCTTATTGCCTTACTATTATTTTCGTTTACGTTTTGGTATTATTAAGAAACAGATTCACTTTTAATTTTTCTTCTCTCTGTCTTCTTATATTTCTTCCGTTTTTAATTAATTGTATTTTGTCTCGATATTTCCCGGTCACGAATTGTCTATTTAAATGTCTTTTTTTTTCATGGTTAAGTTCCAGCACCAAATTTCATTTCGTTTTCGGACAATCCTTATCAACAGTTTTAATTTTTCTCCCCACCCTCAGCTTAGAGCGGAATAATAATGAGGTTTCTTGGCGCCTTTGCAGAAAATTATACACCAACATATTCTTGTAAATGTACAATCCTCATGACTTTAACTGCAAAATAAATTAAAATAATCTGCAACTCCACTTTGCATCATATATCGTAACATTATAAGAATACAACGAAATATTCCACCTTTATACAATACAATACCTACCAGCTCTCCCCACCGGAGCTTCCCTTATCGTGCCACTTCCTAACACAAATCCCTTCCCACCAGACACTACCAACCTCTCCCTTCCAAGCCTCTTTCCTGCATACAAATTCCCTCTGCTGATTCTCAAGGCCAAAATCAACCAAACTGGAAGCCCATGATTCCTTCTAACTTAAGATGTGTGTAATTCGTAAATTGAGGAAGGTAGATATTAATAGAAGCTTAAAGGGAACCGATTAAAACCTCATATAAATCATTCACTTCCACGCGATAAATAAAAGTGTTTAGGAAGAATATGGAAGGTAGAATGTCTTGTCTCGATGGTCAACTCACGGAACTCCAGACGTTGAGACATTCCACCACGTGATGTAACGCGAATCGGATCTGGGACGTGTATTGGTGGTCAGCGGCGAGGCGGAAGTGGGCGGGGCGGCTCAGACTTAAAGGAAAAAACGCAGCTCTGTCTGGCTTGTCTAGTCGAGTGGTGAGGGTGCTGCCCCGACTGAGGCACCGACTCCTCCCATCTCATCCTTATAGAGAGGTAGTGGGATGCGAGTCTGTGAGGTGGACGCTTATTGCTGTATTCTGAGATTTGATTCGTATGCAAAAGTGATCACTACATGGAGTTGACGTGGGATTATAGTCTTGTTAAGGGGTATGAATGTTCTCTCTCTCTCTCTCTCTCTCTCTCTCTCTCTCTCTCTCTCTCTCTCTCTCTCTCTCTCTCTCTCTCTCTCTCCCTCTCTCCCTCTCCCCGTAAGCACCGTATTACCACTTAAAATGAAGTGAACAAAAAAAAAAAGGTAATGTAACCGGTGTTTTCAAAGGCTTGCAACTAAGAGACCGCAAATGGCCTCTTTATATCGTTAAGGCAAGGAGCTTTGTCAGAAAAGTGGCTGAGATCACAAAAAGTAATTGTAAATGGCACTACTGATCACCTTCTGAAGCGTGAAATAACAAAGGATTTTTCTTCTTTTTTATATTTTGTTTTTAAATTATAATACAATATAGAAGATGCTTGAAGGGAGTCTGCGGGCTGAAGCTATGTGTGTGTGTGTGTGTGTGTGTGTGTGTGTGTGTGTGTGTGTGTGTGTGTGTGTGTGTGTGTGTGTGTGTGTGTGTGTGTGTGTGTGTGTGTGTGTGTGTGTGTGTGTGTGTGTGTGTGTGGTGTGTGGTGTGTGTGTGTGTGTGTGTGTGGTGTGTGTGTGTGTGTGGTGTGTGTGTGGTGTGTGTGTGTGTGGTGTGTGTGTGTGTGTGTGTGTGTGTGTGTGTGTGTGTGTGTGTGTGTGTGTGTGTGTGTGTGTGTGTGTGTGTGTGTGGTGTGTGTGTGTGTGTGGTGTGTGGTGTGTGTGTGTGTGTGTGTGTGTGTGTGTGTGTGTGTGTGTGTGTGTGTGTGTGTGTGTGTGTGTGTGTGTGTGTGTGTGTGCGTGCGTGCGTGCGTGCGTGCGTGCGTGCGTGCGTGTAAGAGTACTAGAGTGCATGTAGAGTGTAACTGGGGGCGTGTGAACGATACTGAATGCCAAAAATAGAAGAAAACAAAAGTATGAATTCGTGTGTGTGTGTGTGTGCGTGTGTGTGTGTGTCATGGTGTTGAGGGGCCCATGTGGTGTTGATGAGGAGGATGTAGTGCCTTCCTTTATCATGGTGTCCTCGTGGCGGCGGTGGAGCAGTGGCAGTGAAGGCGTGGTTGAGGCTAGGCTTGTATAGTACGTAACATCCGGAGTCAGTGTGTGGAGGTAGTCGTGTGTGCGTGTGGTCGTGGGTGGAAGGTCGTGTGTGCGTGTGGTCGTGGGGAGCAGGTCGTGATCACGCACCACCACCACCACCACCACCACCACTACTACCACCACCACTACTACCACCACCACTACTACTACCACCACCACCACCACCACCACTACTACCACCACCACTACTACTACCACCACCACCACCACCACCACCACCACCACCACCACCACCACCACCACTACTACCACCATCACCTGCCTCACCAAGGTCGGCGTAGTACAGACAAAACAAAGCGAACAAAAACACCGCCGCCACCAATAACACCACCCAAGGAACAACCACAACAGAAGCATCGAACGCGTAAAACAAGAAAATAGATAAACAAGGAGATGGGGCAACTCGAAACAATAGAAGAGGGAGTAGCAAAAGGTGAAAAAATAGGGGGATGCTGCCTCAATCTAGTAACATTGCTATTTAACAACAGAAAGAGATAATCAATAGGAACAACAGACAACAGAAACGGCTATTGGTAAGAGTGAGAACACTTTCAACTCTCTCCTCCAGCCGGTGTCAGCGTGCGGGATCACTACAATGGTCTCTTTGTGTACATTTAAATTGCAACCTTATCAAGCCACCATTGTGATCAGAGTGCAGGCGGATTAAAAACACATGAGGCGTGTGAGCAAGGCAGGGAGGTGAGGGTAAGGGTAAGGCAAGGAGGGTTACGATAAGTACTATATACCTATGGGTGATACCAAAGAGAACTCGAGGTGAAGAAGTAAACAACTGAACCTTATTAACCTCTAAGTGTGTTTATATAATAATGTTAACCTTTATCTTTGTGTTCAACATGTAATATATAGTATCTGACTCCAGCTGGATAAGGAATCAGGTATTGTGTAATATTGCCGTTGAATAGAACAACAACATTTATCTAACCCTACCCTAACTTAATAATTGTATGTGTATTTGTGGTGAAAAGTGTAGTAAAGACGTCATATCCTTGAGGTCAGGAAGTATATCTATTAACAATCTCCTGCAGCAAGTGTCTTTGCAGTACATTAATTCTGTAAACTAAAAAATTGAACCTTGAGTACGCGTAGGTCTACAGTTTATCGACTTTTGTACTCTGGGGTCACTCTGCTTCTAAATATACAGGGTTGATCGACCGAGTTGTGCTCCTCTTAGGTGGGCGGGGGATTCAATGGGGGGGCTTCACAGTCGTCCCATTCATAGCAGATAAGGCGGTCTCTACTACTGCTAAAGTGCCGCTGAACACCTGAGTACCTATTTATCAATACCTAGATTACACAGGTTGGCGACAAAGGAGGAGGACGATGGGAGACTTGTGTCGGGCCATCTGAGCGACATCATATCTCTGGTTTCTTGCTTTGTTCGTAATGAAGGCAGAGAAGATGACAAGAAGGGGAGCAAGGATAACGATTGAGGTGGGGAAGGTGATACTGACGGTACTTGAGGATGGCTGTACTGGAAAGGTGATGATGTTGAGGAGAAGAGAGTCGAGGCGGATGATGGTGTTGCTACTGTAGATGAAAGTGGAGAGGGAAGGCGACGGGGATGATCGCTTACACAAATTTGACTTAGACGAAACATAAATAAAGTGTGTGTCATGTAAATAAATTGAAGCCTAGATCTCGTCCTGCTGTAACTCCTGAAAAAATAAATGTAGACGTGAAGTGCTTGAAAATATGAATAAGTATCGTATATCCCTATAGACACAAGCACCTCCAAGTCACAGGGGCACAAGGCGTCTCTACTCCCGTTCTGAATACCTTTGTATAGTCCGTAGGGCATAAAAAAAAGTAAACCTGTAGAAGCCCACAAAGAAACCCTCAACTATTCATGTATATTCATCAACAATACGTCCGAAATTAATATTCATAAGTACGTGAGCGTAAAGAGGAAGGTTGTGCTTTTCATTCAGAGGTGAACCGGCCGCTGACAGGTATATTTTCCGGTTGTCGTGGCTCTGAGGAACTCACAACGCGCCCGCTACCAGCCAAGACCGAACTGATGCGGCGAAGACATGTACTAGAGTAGAGGAAACGAAGCTCCGATAAATAATGTGGCTTCTTTTTCGCATCAAAGCGAAGGCAACGATCCTATGTAGAGCACAGTGCTTTTGGGGGTAAGGAGCGCGGCGCGGAACTGAATGCTGTGCCGTAAATTGTTCGGGTAAACGTTGGACACATTTTCCCACCGCGGGATAAGACTGTCAAGGCGAAAAGAAGGGGCAAAATGGTTCCAGGATATCTTTTTGATGCTTGTAATAGGATCAAAACCTCCAAAAGTAATAATTTTGATGAATTAACCTCCTATAACTGACTCCGTTCTTCAGCATGTAAGTGACGGAAACTCATAACTGTTGAGTGGCTCTTTGAAGCTTCGTCACGAGGAAGTGGAAGGCCACGGGTGCTGTCTGCCTGTAATGGGATTTAAGGGCGGGCAGGGTGCGTGCGGCGGCTGGAGGGGCGGCGGACACTCCCTCGGCGGGTAACGGTCTCGCATGTGCCCAACCAAGGCCTTTCAGAGGGTATTTACCTGGACCTCCGACTTGACCAGGTGCGAACACGATACCTCGCCGGCACCACCTGCCATGTGACACCCGCCGTAGTGTCTAGGTGTGACGTGACTCTTCCGGGAGGTTGAAACGAGTATACTGTCTCCCAGGAAGTACCGGAGCTGCTTCCTAACGGTCCTGCAAGAAGAGGAACCAAGAAGACCAACTGAAAGAGCATCTGGAACCCGCCATGCTGTCTCCCCATCACCGCGTCTCCTCTCGACTATGAGGACGCTTGACGGAAGAGTACATCAACGTGTGCATGACGAACATTCTTCCCTCTCACGGAGTCTTCTGAACCGTGGCGCTGCGAACGACGGTAGATGTAACATATATCTTGAGGCCAGTCGTGGAGTCGGCCTGGCGTGGAGGAGACTAATTAAAAGAGTGGTGCTGGAGTGTGGCCGGGAGATCACCAGCACCGGGGGGCTTGAAGGAGGGGGGCCATTACCCTATGAATTATGTCCCGGCGTGTTAAGGCGTTCTCATAACACGGAAGTCCCTGTACCCACCACCATTACCGCCACCATCGTCAACATTACCATAAAGATTCCACACACAAAGGAGTTAATGTGTATGATTTTCGTGTATAATTTAAGTGAAATAAGAGAGGAGGGAATAAATCTGATATTGCTGTCAACTTAAGTATCATTTAGGCATCGAATGATTAGAAAAATGGAAAGTGAGAGAGAGAGAGAGAGAGAGAGAGAGAGAGAGAGAGAGAGAGAGAGAGAGAGAGAGAGAGAGAGAGAGAGAGAGAGAGAGAGAGAGAGAGAGAGAGAGAGAGAGAGAGAGAGAGAGAGAACGGGGGGAAAAGAAGGAAGGGTGTGATAAGAGAAGGGATGATGGAAGGTAGAGAGAGAGAAAGAGAGAGAGAGAGAGAGAGAGAAAGAGAGAGAGAAGGGTAGGAACAAGGGGAGCAGGAGAAAGAGGGTGTGGAGAAGCAGGAAAAGGGAGCTGTACAGAGGGGCAGGGAAGGAGGAAGGCGGAGTAGGAGTAGGAGAAAGAAAGGAGACGTAAGTAGGGTACTGACACTGTATTGGTACCTGGGATAGGCTGGGATTTGGTCCTGAAGGGAGAAGGGGAGGGAGGGAGAAGGGAGGGAAGGAAAGGGAGAGGGAGAATAACATAAGGCATTGACTATAGGAAAGAGAGAGGGAGAGAGAGAGACGGAAGGGATATAAAGGGGACCACGAGAGAGGTGGAAATAAAAGAGTGAGATAATACGAAAGAACTAGAGCAAAGGTGGGAGGTATAAAGAGGTAGAAGTGTACTGGGATTGAGTGTAGAAAAAAAAGTAAGAAAACTGGACGCAGCTTCGGTAGCATAGACCTAAAAATAAGTGTTAAAATTGAAAATAGAGTTAAAAAAAGCGTGAATTTGGTAGGATAATTACGTTTTTTGATAGCGAGAGAGAGAGAGAGAGAGAGAGAGAGAGAGAGAGAGAGAGAGAGAGAGAGAGAGAGAGAGAGAGAGAGAGAGAGAGAGCGAGTAACACACTATCAATAAACCATCGCCTGATAAATATACTATAACGTTACATTGACAAGCCCAAAACTGATCAATTACCATACAATCGACAGGGAGACAATAAAAGATGGATTTCCAGATAGAGACGTGGACAAGTAACAGAAGAAATAGACACGAAGATGGAAAGCGACAAGACGAAGACACAGACCCAGACAATTAGCAGACAGACAGACGGTGAGGAGCACAACGGGAAGATTAATGCCCGTCGGAGTTCACAGTGGGTAACAATACCTGAAGAGTGGAGGTGAGATGGTATCGGGAGGTGAGAGCGCTGGCAGGAGTGTTGTGCCGATCGTATCAGACGGTATCAGTGTGCGTGTATGAGTGTGTGTGTGTATGTATGCGTGTGTAAGCAGAATTTCAGGGGTCCTCATCTCCTACCTCTTCTCTCCTCTCATCTCCTTTCCTCTCCTCTACTCTCCTATCTTTCTTCTGTGGATTTTTCTCGTCTCAGGAAGTTCCGACTAACAGGAAGATCTTAGTGATAGACTCGCATACCCGTGTGACCGAGCGAGGCGGTGGCGGGGGCGGCGGTGGCTGTGGTGTGGGTGTGGGTGTCGGCGGTGGGGGTGAGGGTGGGGATGTCGGCGGTGGGGGTGAGGGTGGGGTGTTGGTTGTGGTAGTGGGGGTGTTGATGGTGTTGGTGAGGGTTTTTTTTGGTGTGTGGAGGGTGATGGTGTTGATGTCAGTGTTGATGGAGGTAATGATGGTGTAAGTCGTGTTCTCGGAGGTGATGTCAGGTTAGGTTAAACGTGGTGGCAATAGTTGAGTCGAAGAGGATGTTCAATCAGCTTTTGCTACGTACAGATAATGAGCGAACGATTTCAATACTGCATGCAAGAAGGCGTGTATTTTCTGAACAGTAATTATGAGATGAATAGTGAGAAATTAATTGTATAGTACAAGATGGTGGTGGTGAACAGAGATGAGTGAAGGTGGTGGTGATGATAGTAGTAGTAGTAGTGGTGGTGGTGGTGGTGATGGTGATTGATGGAGGTTTGAAGACTGTGATGAGGCAAGACTTGGAACACACAGATGATGGAAGTGAGACACCTGATAGGAACACAGACATAAACAGACAGAGAGACAGACAGATTGACAAACACACACACGCACACACACACACTCACACTCACACACACACACACACACACACACACACACACACACACACACACACACACACACACACACACACACACACACACACACACACACACACACACACACACACACACACACACACACAAGGTTGGAGGTTGAGATGACCACTGGACAGGCTGTGGTGGGGCCAGACTTCCTCCACCTTCGGGAAAAGGTTAGCTCAGTGGTAACAAGAGGCTGGTCTCCTCCAGGCTCCCCGCAGACCCTTTCCCCATCCCTCTATTCCCCCCAGGCACCTCCTCCTCGCAATCCCACTCCACCTCCGGCACCTCTATCTCCCCTCGTTCGTTCCCCAGGCAGCCTCCCTCCCCTTTTTCTTCCCCTCAGGGCCTTCCCCGCCGCCCTATAGAAGCTCCCTGCACCCACAAGCTCTGTGGTCAACCAGCCTATTGTTCCACATCACCAGCTAACTGCAACATTGCACTAATGTCATTTATTTGCAACAATCAGCCAGACTGTGGGTGGATAATCAATGTGTGCAGTCGTGGGCACCCCCTGGTTGCCTCTCCTGGCGCCCTACAACCCCACAACCTTACTCACTATTGTAAAGGTTACTACCCTCAGGAAATTATGCGGCAATGGAAGGGTAATGCGAGAAGTACCAGATGGAATTACTTTGTTTTTGAGTGCAATTCCTTACGAGTAGAAGCGAATGATGGTGATAAGCACATCTCTTTGATCCCGTATCAGTAAGGTCATTGTTAGTTTTTTTTTTCCTGTTCTGTATTTGGTGTGACACTGATATGTGCAGCTGAAGGAGGTAGTGACATGTCTGGCGTCTTTACCTGAGAACAGTAGGTGCTAATATTTCATACTGTATTAGCGTGATAAGGGATATGGTGAAAAAATTGATACTTCAGTTATATAACATGTAATCAATGGTGGACAGGATTTACCTTTTTTTTCTCTTAATTCCGGTGACATACGGCCAGTTAATATTATTTTGCAGCATAAACCTAACCTATACGTAAAATACATCATGCTATTTCTTTTCTATTGTCCATGCCTCGTGTAATACATAGAAAAGGGAAAACACACAAACACACCTTGAAAAGAAGGTTCATTCTTGAGCTACAGCTTGAAAGGAAAGCCGCTATTTTCTCCCGCAATTTGACGTTGGCTCACGATAACACCAACATCTTATCTCGTCGCCTCAGTTCCTGGTAGTGTTGCGATAAGCGGTGGCACGGCGCTCTCAACATTCCGCCGCCGTGGCACTCGCTGCTTCCTTCTTGGAATTTCATGATTTTATTTTCTATTTTTGTTTCAGCCTCTTTCTTCTCCTCGTTCTCGTCCTTGTCCTTCTCATTTATCGCCTTCTTTCTCTTGTGCCGTTGTCTCTTTCTCCTCCTCCTCCTCCTCCTCCTCCTCCTCCTCCTCCTCCTCCTCCTCCTCCTCCTGTTCCTCCTCGTTAGCGATGAGCCCTGAGGCTTCCTGTCAGTCGGGGTGAGGCAGGTATTCACTTCATTCTCGTTTCAGCTCATTATTGCCAATCAGATATCTGAAAAAAACACGTCCCGCAAGATTCTTAATAATTAATGAACACTTGTTGAAAAAAAAAGTCCTTGTACGGAAGCTGGTGGCGAGGACAGTACGAATCGTGGCTTCAAATTACATGAAATACTCGAGAAAGGTGATTGATTTCGTGTTTTAAGGTGAAATTAAAGCATTCATGAGATTGGTCAACCACATCATTGGTCTCGGTCGCTCTTGCATCTAATTAGATTGGTACAGTCATCGACCGTCATGACCCGCCTCTTCCGCAGCTCGACCCTATCAATTTGGTGCTCGCCACAATGGTTCTTGTTGGCCGGCGGCGGTATTGTTGCCACGAGTGAGGTTGATTGGTGCCGCCCGGACTGTTTTGTTAGGGAGGCGATCCTGGAAAGGGTAAGGCACGACGGGCTGTGTATAAGGACGGGAAAGCTGGAAGGAACAAGCGTTAGATGAAGTTGCAGGATGGATCGAAGTGGTAAAATAGTGAAACATTAAGAAAAACTGAGTTAGAATGTTAGATGTATAATAATGCAAAACACAACTAATGGTAACGTTTGTCTTGGGTGTGATTAACGTTCCGAGTGGCTGGTGATGCGTTGAGCCTTTGGTTTTTACTTAGTCTTGCGGGTGGTGAGTTGAATACTAAAAGTTTCGTAACTTTATTGGACTGTATATTAATGGCGAACTAAATAATGGTGCCGATGTAAGTTAAGTCAGAACAAAGATTTCAAAATTAGTGAATTAAAAAAACACCTAAACTGTTTGAAGTGTGCAAGTTAAAATATAGATAATTGAGAGAGAGAGAGAGAGAGAGAGAGAGAGAGAGAGAGAGAGAGAGAGAGAGAGAGAGAGAGAGAGAGAGAGAGAGAGAGAGAGAG
>JAPQNM010000008.1:12392269-12409769 GCA_029783475.1 Metacarcinus magister | reverse complement strand
AGATGCCCCGGGGAGGTCCTGGAGGGAATATAGAAAACGGATTGCTGCGTATTACAGGGTCAAGGTGAGGCACAGAGGCTACAGTCCCAGGAATTTGGAAACAGTGCGGATTTCCCACGCGAGTCTTCACCTGGCCAGCAACAAGAGCGCCTCCCCGCTGCCTGGGCCTAGCTGCCCACCATATGCATAAAGAATGGTGTTAATTGGTGGTTTTCAAACGTGCACGGCAGTATTGCGTATTGCTTTGTGTGTGTGTGTGTGTGTGTGTGTGTGTGTGTGTGTGTGTGTGTGTTTATGTATGAGAGAGAGAGAGAGAGAGAGAGAGAGAGAGAGAGAGAGAGAGAGAGAGAGAGAGAGAGAGAGAGAGAGAGAGAGAGAGAGAGAGAGAGAGAGAGAGAGAGAGAGAGAATTATTCCAAATGTTAGCGACAGTCGTGGGAACTCATACCCTGACGAGAGAGAAAGGTCCAGCATCGACTTGGCAACATTGGTCAGTGTCTCTGCAGCTGAATAGTATATGATGACTCTGCGCCTTTCCCTTATGTACACAGGCAAATCGATTTCTCCTGCGTGAGCGTGGCGGGAAGAAGGACAGTTGCTGGAGAGGGAGTTGTAATGAGGCGGCGAGGTGCGGGAAGGTGGTGGGGCCGCGTGGGGATCTGGGATAGAGAGGATGAGAGGAGGAGTAGGAGGTAGGGAGGCTGGTGGCGGTGCTGGTGAATGGGATGGATCGATTAATTGATTATTTCACGTTGAGGAGAGGTGGAAAGGGGTGGGTATTGCGTTTTAGGTTAGTCATAGCTGGTGTAGGACGTGATGGAATTGGTTATATCTTGGATTTATCTAATGTTTTGAGTATTGAATATTTGTAGTTGTTGTTGTTGTCGTCCTCCTGGTGTCTTCTGGTGGTCCTTTTTGTTTTGTCTGTCTGTCTGTCTGTCTGTCTGTCTGTCTGTCTGTCTGTCTGTCTGTCTGTCTGTCTGTCTGTTCTGCATATCCATTTGTCTCTCTCACTCACACATTTGTCCTCCTCGTTCTCTTCGTACTCCTTCCTCATTTTCCTTCTTTCCCTTTCTTTCTTGTCACTATCGATAACCTTTCCCCCTCCCCCCTTTCTCTCTCTCTCTCTCTCTCTCTCTCTCTCTCTCTCTCTCTCTCTCTCTCTCTCTCTCTCTCTCTCTCTCTCTCTCTCTCTCTCTCTCTCTCTCTCTCTCTTTCTCTTTCGGCTCTTTACCTTCCTCCCCCTCGCTCCTCATTTCTCATTGCTCTGAAGGGTCAACCACCCTACCCCACCCCCCCGCCATCCCGCCCCTCAAGGATTGCCACTCTGAGTTACGAACCTGGAGGTGTGTGAGGACCGGGGGGGGAGGGGAGGGAGGGAGAAAGGGAAGGAGGGAAGGAAGGAAGGAAGGAAAGAGGAAGGGCAAGACCGTGGGGAAAAATGAAATAGGGCGGTGAAAAGATGATAGACGCAGCAGAAAGAGAAAGAGAGAGAGAGAGAGAGAGAGAGAGAGAGAGAGAGAGAGAGAGAGAGAGAGAGAGAGAGAGAGAGAGAGAGAGAGAGAGAGAGAGAGAGAGAGAGAGGAGAGAGAGAGAGAGAGAGAGAGAGAGAGAGAGAGAGAGAGAGAGAGAGAGAGAGAGAGAGAGAGAGAGAGACTGGAAGATAACAGAAAAAAAGTGAGAATGCCGGTAATTAAGTAATATGAATAAAATGCAATAAACTTTAGTACAAAATAAAAAAAAATATCGAAAACTACTAAAACGATAACAGAAACGAGGAAGCAATGCAAGAAAACAAACAACTGAAGAAGAAGAAGGAGGAGGAAAAAGGCAGACTATATAAAAAAAAAAACGGACGAAAGAGGGAAGAAGGATAGGAAGGAAAAACGGAAGGAAAGGATGACGGGTTGAGCTGGAGAAAGGAAGAAGGAAGAAAAGAGAGAGAAAGAGGTTGAGGGAGAGAGGGAGGCAGGGAGTAAGGGAAGGAGATGAAGGGAGGGTTCGGTAGACAGGGAGGAGGGATTCAACACGTGTACTATAAATTGAAGGTTCCCCTCTAGGGCCCCATGATGGAGTGTTTACTAAGGTGGGGCCAGAGTGCCGCGATGCTGAGCTGTGAGGGCCGAGTCGCGCGTCAACCCCACGTCAGGAAACTTAACCTAGTAACCTACTCGCGAATGACACCTTGAAAAACCTTGAGAATTTTGCTTTCCCTTGAACTGATCTTGATTTTTTCTCGTGATGGCATTGATATCAGCTTATTTTATGTGTGTGTTTGTTGCTTGGTGCTGTGTGTGTGTGTGTGTGTGTGTGTGTGTGTGTGTGTGTGTGTGTGTGTGTGTGTGTGTGTGTGTGTGTGTGTGTGTGTGTGTGTGTGTGTTTTCCCTTTTTGTCATTAGTGTATTGGTGTTTGATATGTATGAGCTTGTGGTGTTTATTGAGTGAAGAAAATATTTTTTTTCTATCAACTAATCTATTTTCCCCTTGAGAACTGTAATTAGTGTTTGTTACGTAGTTATTATGTGAGGCTGATTCATGGGGATAATTGGGTGTTATAGATTAAAGCAATGATAGTAATATTAATAAAAACAACAACAATGCTAATAATAATGATAATAATTATACTACCACCACTACTACTACTACTACTACTACTACTACTACTACTACTACTACTACTACTACTACTACTACTACTACTACTACTACTACTAGATAATAATAATAGATAATCATAATATATCAATAATAATAGTAATAATGATAACAATAATATTGAACATAATAATAATAATAATAATAATAATAATATTGTTATCATATGCATTATTACTATTATCATTATTATTATTATAGTTTTTATTACTATTGCTGTTTTTGTCATGATAAAGTTATTTAAGAGTCCTTGGTTTTGTTGAAGGCACGACTCTTTACACAGTTCCGGGCATGTGTTGGGAGTGATTGCGTTCCGGTGTTGGTGCTGCTGGAATCTGTTACCTATTTCCTTTATTTCAGGTGAGCGAGTCGTGAGTCATACCTTCCATGAGGCGCCTCAGGGCCGGTCGGGCGCCCCTCCACTGCACCTCACAAATGCGCAGTAGGTGTGTGTGTGTGTGTGTGTGTGTGTGTGTGTGTGTGTGTGTGTGTGTGTGTGTGTGTGTGTGTGTGTGTGTGTGTGTGTGTGTGTGTGTGCAGCGCAGCGAGACCACAGCGTTACTGTGCGACGCTGTGGTGCTCCCCTCCCGCCGAAGCCCTCAGCACACCGCCGCCGTAGTGGTGCCCTAAGGCGGAACGGCCGTGTGGTGTGTGTTAGAACTTCGCCCTTCGTTGTACTGTGTGTGCTATAGATTGGTTTCTACCACCTGCTTCCCCTGTCTCTCTCTCTCTCTCTCTCTCTCTCTCTCTCTCTCTCTCTCTCTCTCTCTCTCTCTCTCTCTCTCTCTCTCTCTCTCTCTCTCTCTCTCTCCACGCAGCACAAGTACTCTCCCTCCTCCCTCCCTCCCTTCCTCCATCCCCAGATAGGAGCAGCTGGAGGGGTATACATCCTATCGCTGGATTGTTAATTTGGCCCAGAGGGTATTTTTGGCTTATATCGGAGCCGCCGTGGTGACCGACCCCTCGCGACGCCGCACCGGACACTTCGTAGGCCAGTCCGAGGAAGGGGAGGGAGAAAACGAGGCCAGGGGAGAAGGGAGAGGCTGTGGAAGGAGATGAGAGAGAGAGAGAGAGAGAGAGAGAGAGAGAGAGAGAGAGAGAGAGAGAGAGAGAGAGAGTGTAAAGGCAAACATGTTCCTTCATGAAACATTAGTTAAGTTAATTCTCACGCGCTCTCTCTCTCTCTCTCTCTCTCTCTCTCTCTCTCTCTCTCTCTCTCTCTCTCTCTCTCTCTCTCTCTCTCTCTCTCTCCCCCTTCACCATACTCTTCCATCACCCCCAAAACCCTTCCCTTCACCATGCCCTTCCTTCCTCCCTTCCTTCTCAACACCAGCCTCTCCATTTCTCCCTTGCACCGACCATTCTCTCTCTCTCTCTCTCTCTCTCTCTCTCTCTCTCTCTCTCTCTCTCTCTCTCTCTCTCTCTCTCTCTCTCTCTCTCTCTCTCTCTCTCTCTCTCTTTACCTACGTTCTGTCTTGGTTTTCCTCATTGTTTGTGTTTGCTGTTGATGTTCAGACGGTGACTGTTTATTATTGTTTGCTGTTGTTTGTCGGTGAGTGGTGCGAGGCTGTCGGGTTGTGTGTTGTCGGTGCGAGATGAGAGTTTCCCAGGCTACGTCCGATGAGGAAGGTAGAGGGGGAAAAAAACTCTGCAGGGGAGACTAGGAAAAAAATACGCTGGGGTGGAAAAAAAACGAAGGCAGTGATGTTACAATCTCCTGTCGAGAGCCTTTGTGTCTCCTGATCTCAGCTGGGGGTGGAAAAAGTGATGAATAAGAGAGTGCGATCATTTGCTCCACTTCTTGCCCTCCTTTCCTGCCTCTCAATGGGGAATGGCCGTGGGTATTTCAATAACAAAAACGTCAGCTGTCTTTTTTTTTACAGCCCGTGGGCGTCTGTCTTGTTACACGCCTCTTGTCGCTCTGAGACTCCCCTTAATTAAGGCCATACCGAGGTAAACAAAGACCCGTATGAAAAGAAACTCCCGCAACGTCCACTCTCACGACTTTAAAAGAAGAAAGAAGATGAAAAAGAAGAAGTAGAAGAAAAAATGGAAGATGGAAATAAATAAGGAGGAGAGAGAGTGAACAAGAATGAAACAAATATCTAGGTTGCATTTTTCATTTTGTGCATTGTGGACATTCAACTAGACAAATTATACACAATATTTCACTAAAGCATGCGTCGTTTAATGAATATTCCAGGCAAGACTTATTTTTTCTTCTTTTTTTTTTGGCATGTGGTGCAGCTGCAGGTTGGGAAGTAGAATGAATGGCGAGGGAGAGAATTAGGAAGAAGGAAAGAAAGTAGGTCAGGAGGGAAGGGATAGAAGGCTGGGTAAACAAGAATACCCATTTTACTGTATAATTTACGTAAAAAGGTTTGGGTGTATGTTTTGGTACAGAATGCGGATTGGTGATCGTGATTGGTGAGGTATTGAGGTATATGGGAAAGTTTGGTGGCAATGCTAACACCCTCTTGCTTCCCTTTACCCACCAATCACTCCCCTTCCTCCCTTCCTTACCCATCACTCACACCATCATTCAGTTCCACATATTTACGTATCCTAATACTCCTTATTTCCTTTCCTTACTCTCATATTCAATTGTTTCCTTTTTTTCCCTCCCTCTGTATGGATACCTTTCTTCTTTCCTCATATTTTATCCTTTACCTCCTTTATTCTATTACTTCATCTCCCTCCTTCCTTCAGGTTCACATCTCACTCCCTCCTTCGCTTTTACTCTTCCTCTTCCCCATTCCAACAAACCCCCTTTCCTTTCTCGTTCACCTCTTTTCCTCCTCCATACATCTTCCTTCTTTAACCTTAATACCTTCCTCCTTGCCTCACCTACCTACCTCTTTCCCTCCTTCACCCCTTTAATCCTCATCCTCAACGCCACTCCAGTCAGCCGCTATCGTGTCCCGCGGGTTTTGGGGAGACTACGCGATCCCTTCTAAGAGGCCGGAACACCTCCCTCAGGGGCCTCCGGGCGTCACTTGGAGATTCCCACAGGGGTGCTAATTACCGCTCACCACCTTGCTCACCTGCCGCTCACCTGTATCTGTGTGGATCATCGATTAAGATTCCGCTACCGAGGTTTGGCGAACTGGGTTTTATGTGATTTAGTTGAGGGTTAAATGGAAAGGATGAGAGATTAAGATGCTCTAGTTAAGGAGCTGAGATGAAGAGATGGTGAGATATTGAGATGTTCTTGTTTAGGTGTTGTATGTTATAGTTGATGGCTTTATGGCTTTATGTTGTGTGTGTGTTGTGCCCTTATTTGTCTTATCATCACCTCTTGGTCATAGTTAAGTTATATGTTTATTGTAAAGGTAATTTTGCGTTTAGAAGGAAGTAATTAAAGAATTGATATAGGAGACTTAGGAAGGATTGTATCTATAATGCGTGTGTGTGTTCTTACATAAGTATATATACACACACACACACACACATACACACACACACACACACACACACACACACACGCACACACGCACACACGCACACACGCACACACGCACACACACACACACACACGCTCACACACACGAGGGAAAGTGAAAGCTGAAGACCATTTTGCCTTTCCGAGGACTTGTATGACGGACGTGACCTGACGCCACTGTTATGTTTGACCGCCTTTCATTCTCTCTTCCTCCTTCTCTCCTCCTACTCTCTTCCCTTATCCCTCTACTTTATTCTCCTTTCCTCTCTTTTCCTCTCCTTTTCCACCTCCTCCTCCTTTTCCATTCATGCGTACCTTTCTTACCTCTCCCTTACATGCCTCCGTCCTTCGAATCAGTACACTTCACTGCCTTTAGAGGTAGTAAGTTTTCTGCCCATTTTAACCCCATTTTCTGTTCATATTAAAGTACAAAAGACCTTGACGGCTTCTTCTTTAACTTGATGCTTGTTGTATACTAAAGTTACGCTGCGCAAGTAATTTTTCATGTATGGAGACGCACATTAATATACAGTTACTGATTATGGTTGTGATAGAGTATCCGAATTAGAGTGGCTATTGATGTTAATGATCAGTGATTAATCCACATAGATCAGTGAGAAGTGCAGCTGCAAAACTGGTCCAAAACGTGTCCACACCCAGTTTGTCAATAATTAACGGTGTACACATGAATCTCAAATACGTACATTAGGTCCTGTTCATGAGATACGTACACACAATCGGAGTTTAGATGTGCAGAAGGGCGAGTGTGCTAATGAATTCAATGTACGTAGTGGAATGTACACGGGAACAGCCTGTGTACACGAGGGTTGGTGTGCGTCTAGCCCACCCTCAGCACCTGCAGGACAATCAGTCAACAGTACCGTGTTTGCCTCCACATTCCTGGGCGCCAAGGGAAAGGCAGGTATTTTGAGGGCGAAACTCACGCTTGATTTCCTCTCGTCTTCTCTCTCCTCCCTCGTTCTCTCTCTTTTCTTCCCTATATCCCTCATACCTTCCTTCCCTTCCTCCCTCTCTCCCTCCCTCACTTCTCTCTATCCTTATTGCCAACTCCCTCTCGTTTATATTTTTCATACTTTATTTCTTCTATCAAATTTGCGTTATGTTGTGTGTTTTTTAATATCTTCATCCTTAGCGTCGATAGTCACATTAGGATACGTCAGAGCTTGTCTTAGGACCCTCTGCTGTTACCTCGTTCCTACAGAAGTGCACAGAAAGCTACACCAGATCATGACTAGCGTAGAGGCAGTTTTGAATCTCTCTTGATGCTGAAAAACCTTATATTTCCATTTTTTTTGTGTGTGAAGAGAATTTGATAAGTAAAAGATCTCGAAAGTTTGAATTTGCAACACTGCTCTCCCCTTTCTCCTTCTTGTCTTTCCTTAATTCATTCATTCATTCATTATATATTCTTCCATATCTGTTTCTCTACTTACTTTCCTCCTCCTCTTTCATTTAGTAGACTTCCTTTTCCTCTATTCTTCTTTGGTGTATTCTTTCGCGGGTATATTCTATAGAGCTTTTGCTTCCTTGCTCCTTCATCTTTCCTCTTCCTTTCTCTCTCATTTCTTTCTTAACTTATGGCTCTCCCTCCCCTTCCAATCCTTTGTCGCCCCTTCACCCTTATCATCTCACCCTCTCCTTCTTTCTTTATATATATATCTCCCTTCGTCCCTCCCATCCCTTCCTTCTTTCCCTTCCTTTACCTCCCCCTTCCTACTTCCCCTTGTCCTTCTTTATATCTCTTTCCCTCTTTACGTTGGCCTTCTATCTTTCTTCTTTCGTTCCTCATCCTCTGTTTGATTAATCTATTTAAATATTTATTTATTTGCATTTTTTCGTGTGTGTGTGTGTGTGTGTGTGTGTGTGTGTGTGTGTGTGTGTGTGTGTGTGTGTGTGTGTGTGTGTGTATGTGTATGTGTATGTGTATGTGTATGTGTGTGTGTGTGTGTGTGTGTGTGTGTGTGTGTGTAAGATAACAAGAGGTGTGGTCAAGGTCAGGTAGGCAATGACGGGTGCACGCCAATATCTAGTACATTTTATACGTAAACATTTTGGTTTTTTCAAAATGTTTATTATCAATTGAATGACTGTATGAAGTTTTATAGAATATGTTTAAAGCACGACGTCGTGACTGGTTGTAGCAGGTGCCAGAGTCTTGGCAGGTGCAGCCTCTTAACCGTGACCAAGTGTGGTCAGATTTTGCGAGCAGGAGGTCAGGTCACTAGGAGGGTTAAGAGCTTTTCGGGTCACAAGAGATGTAGGTTCAGGAATCAAGCCAAAAAGTAAAGCCTAGGACAAGACAGTAAGCTAACCCTACAAATCCTGCTGCCAAAGGTCACGTGATGAACATATCACGTGTTGGATAACCATCACCTGTGAGCCGCGTCCTTTGTCTTGGGTCGCCCAAGGTCCAGCCGCTCGGCCTCGCCTGCAGCGATAACACACTTGTCATAGATTGTACCAACATGACCTTGGTAAGGTCGCATCGTGGCTGATGAAAAGATTCTACTCGCTGTAAGGAGATTAAGGTGTACGTCAATATTGATTAATTCACTTAATTTTCAATTATATCTCAGTTGTGTTGGTTTGTCTTTAGAGAATGCTTGACTTTATAAAGTGTCAAGTGGACATGACTGAGGAAATTTGAAATATCTTTAAAACCTTTGCGATTTAAAAGTAGGGATACGTACTGCATACTTTAAATACCTACTGATATTCTAATGGTATAATTGTGGACTCGTAAGTCACATTAATTGAAGGAGCAATAAGAAAAAAAATGGGCGTTGACTCCACTGAAATAATGTAATATTTATGGAATGTTCAAAGGATAAACATTACGTCATTGTGATGGCAGACAGTGGTGGGAGTCAGTCGTGTTCCAGAGGATCGTGAGGCACCAAAGGGCAGCACGGACGTGTTATGTAAGCAGACCCTCCCGGCATTCCGCTGCCCGACCCACGCTGCGGGGCACCGCCGCCGCCCGTCACCGACAGCAGCATGAGCGACTGTTGGTAAATATTAACAGGGTGTTCCCAGAGGCGCAGCACAAATTTAAAATCAGACCCTTTTCCGAGCCAGAGTAACGGCCAATTGTCTTAGCAGCGTAAGAATGTTTGCCTCTTTAAATTGCGCGTTTACTCCTTCACACCAGGATCTAGGCCTGGCATGACGCATCCTCAGATAACGCATTGTAAGGCGGCGCCAGATGTTTTACTCGTCAGGCGGGTTGTATGTACCACGAGGCGGATGCTGCATCTTCTCGCCAGATTTTCTATGGCGCGCCTGAGTGTTGGCGGGCAGGGTATGGGCGGCCGCGGCCCGGGGTGGTGCAGACATAAGGCAGACGGGAGGGGAGGAATGTCATGTTGCTAGGCAGTGGTGGATGGCCGGTGCCCTGGTGCGCGGCGTGTGGCGGCCGCCGCTCCCAGGCTGCCGGCGGGACAGGAGGCCCGGAGAGGGAGTGTTGCTGTCAGGCCCCTGCCTGCCTGCCCTCCATCCATCCCTCCTTGACTCTGATTAACTTATTTCAAGCTAATAAGAACAAATGACAAAAGCAGAGGGCCTGCCTTCTAACGGCAGCAACTCAGTGGTGGTTGTTTAAAGGTTCATGTGATGATTCCTTGGGATGGTCCACTGGTCTCGCGTGAAGGGTTTCTATGATCTCAGTGTTGCGGATTTTGGAATTTTGCGATGAATTATGTGACGTATATACAAAGACTTCTTTTCGCTCCTCTTTCCAACAATGTTCCCACACACCTTTCACTCCCAGGCCATCTTCTGTGACTGCTCAGCCCCTGGCTCGCGTGCCCCTGTCCCTGGCAGCACAAATGGCTTTCGTGAGGTGGTCGACCCCGCCTTCAGGGCCGCCATGTCCCTCGGGCATTCCCGATTATCATCTAGGGTCCATCTCAAGCTCCTCGCTGTGACTCCACGTTTTCCTTACACCCGAGGCGAATGTTTTGTCGCGCCACCATTGAACGTGATTATTATTGTCAAGAAACTGTTATTACGAAATGTTGCTCTGATTGAGGGAAAGTAATTTCAGGGATCACGTTTGTATGAAAAAGTTTCGTAAATTGATGGACATGGAACTACAAAAAAACATTAAGGTATTTATCTATCTATGCAAACACACACACACACACACACACACACACACACACACACACACACACACACACACACACACACACACACACACACACACACATATACATATATATTTATATATATATATATATATATATATATATATATATATATATATATATATATACATATATACATATATATATATATATATATATATATATATATATATATATATATATATATATATATATATATATAGAGAGAGAGAGAGAGAGAGAGAGAGAGAGAGAGAGAGAGATAATGTCAATACATCACAAATGGAAGAAACTACGTGAATGAATGCATTCAAAATCATACGTAATGTAGGTAAAGAGAAAGAGGCAAACGATTTAAAGCACTAATTAATACAAGGACACAACACGATAATTCTTAGGGATCGGCAACTCAGTGAACTTTTTTCCTAAACTATAATGTTTCATATTTTCTAGTCTCCACATGTAAAATAAGTAAATATAAAACACCAAGGATGAAATATTTCCGGTCATTCATTTTTACAGGAAAATTTCAAGGGTTATGAGATGTTTATTTTGCGTAAATAATAATAAGAAGTTTATTACACGCCCCGGAAGCTCGTTGAGTGCTATAAAATGTTTCGGGTTAGTGAGGTGAGGAGTAGCGACCTTCATAATCCAGGCCAGGTGGGGCGGAGCGCGAATCACGGCCCTCAGGCGAGCTGGCTAGTGACTGGCGAGCTGTGAGGCGACCCGATCCACGTGTCACTTACCACGTGTTATACCTCTAACTGCCTTCCCCCCCTCCCCCCCACCACCTCTCTCTCTTTTTTTCTCTCGCAAGGTTTCTTTTTGTTCATTCTATAGAACATTGAGGACAGTAAGGAAGTCCATCATAAGACAATCTGATTTATTTTTTTGTTGGCAATCTTTCATGACCTCATTCGTCACATGTCTTTTTCTTATGATTTTTGTGTGTATGTGATTGTGGATCGAGTCAATATGTTTTGTTTACTCAACCTGCGATGACTTCTCGTGAACTGTACTCCTAATCTGAGGGCAGACTTTATCTAAGGAGTATGGTTCTCATGAGAAGGTGACGTCCTTATCAAAGAGACAAAGATACGAGCTAAGGAAGTCAGGTTGTGAAAAGGGTTGAGATGTTCCCATGGGAACATTGCTATTTGAGGTGCACTTCATGTTAATCAAGTCTTTGAGGACAAGTGAAGGCACTGCACCTGATTTTTTTTTACCTCTCAAGGACAATGGTGAACACTTGTTTTCATTGTTGTCATAATGATGTTATTCAGTTTATATCAATAGTGGAAAAACCAGTGTAGCATAGCGTTTAATGAGTGCCTAGTATTTTTAATAATATAAATGTATAGCATCATTATAAAACAATGAACGAGATTTCTTGTTAATAATTTTAAGTACGTTCATTTTGCAATTAAATCGTAAGCGGCAATTTTTATTTTTCAATTAAGATCATAATTATAAATGTGTGTGTGAGTCTCAAATGGTAAGAAAGTTGTAAAAATGCAGCATCCTTACTTCAACTTTACCCTTTTCGCCTTTACACTGTCGCCATGACCGGGCAAGTATTTATAGCTCATTTATTAATACATTCCATAGTTCCATTGGCATAAAGAGCTCAGCAGGGATAATCCTGATATTGTTCTGACACTAAACGTTCCTCCGCCAATTACTTCGAGTTGCCAGGCGCCGCTACTTCTTCACAAAGCAGGATACACATTCCTGAATAGCAAATTGTAGGGCGTACACACTGAGGGTGCATACACACACACACACACACACACACACACACACACACACACACACACACACACACACACACACACACACACACACACAGACACAGACACAGACACAGACACAGACACAGACACAGACACAGACACACACACACACACACACACACACACACACACACACACACACACACACACACACACACACACACACACACACACACACACACACACACACACACACACACACACACACACACACACACACACACACACACACGTGGTGGCTGGAGCCCATAGGCACCACGAGGCGAGAATTTACGCCCGTCGTAAACAAATAAGTGTCGAGTGGAGGGTCCTTCTCGCCCCTCCTGAAGACAACGACCACCACCACCGCCGCCGCTGCCACTGACACCACCACCAGCACCGCCGCCGGCAAACCCCCCACGACCACTGGGACCACACACCCTCCACAGACACAGAAACCCTCTAGTATTACGATGACTCGATTTTTCGTGACTTCTTGCTGATTTATGCTTTAATGAATATCCAAGGTAGCAGCACCTGTGTAAATGCCTTGATGTATGCATGTCAACAGGTGCAAGTCGTTTGTATTTACTGCAGCTGAAATCTAAGCAAGCATGGATGACTTACTAATGATCATGTAATTACCTTACACTCTTGGTCCTAAAGTGCGTGATTACTGCATACAAAAGGACATACTATAATGATCTTAATGGTTGTTTAAGAAATTAGAGAATACTGTATCGGCAAAGGGGCAGGAAGGGAAGGACCTAGGGAGCTACGACCCCCATAGAGAGTACCATAAACCTATGTAGTGTGTGTGTGTGTGTGTGTGTGTGTGTGTGTGTGTGTGTGTGTGTGTGTGTGTGTGTGTGTGTGTGTGTGTGTGTGTGTGTGTGTGTGTTACTGTGACCAACTGTGACTGTGATTTATGGCTGAGGCGGTACAGTCACAGCCTCACTAGTATGGGTTTGGGTTTGCCTTGCTGCCTCCGCACCTTCCCCATCTCGGTCTCCAAACCAGGGGAAAAAAGGATATTTATTATTTTTTTAGTTTGTAGTGTACATTACGTATTTTTTAGAGTTGGGTACGTATTTTATTTTTGTCTTAAGTCCGGAAGATATTTACTGTTATATTTCTGTGTGCATAGACATGTAGCGTTTACGTATTATCATTATTATTATCATTATTTTAATTTTTATTTCTATCATTATTGCTATTATTATTGCTATTATTATTATTATTAGTATCATTATTATCATTACTATTATTACTATTATTGTTATTATTATTATTATTATTATTATTACCATTTGACTTCTTTCTTGATTTCTTACGTGTCCTTAAGTGAAGCCTGGAAGCCTCAGGTGTTGGTTTACCTGGAGGTGCGTGTGCGGGCGTTTAATAGGCCCACCAAGATGAGTATCAGGTCAGGTAACAAGTGACCTGTCTCCGTTGGCCACACGCGAGGTCATTCAGATTGACCTTTGGCCCCTTCCAGGTCAAGGGTTGAACAAGAAGGACGCGCCGCCGACAAGATCAGCTTACGATTCTGTTGTTCCCGGCGCTACTGTTTGCCTAGAGGGCGTAACGTCACAGGGTGTTTGTTGTTGTTCGTCTACACACCTTTTCTTTTCTTTTATTGCGAATGCGATGATATGATAAAGTTGCCATCAGCTGAGTGTTCATATAATTTTCCTGTGTTCTGTATGTGCATCAATTATGTCTTTAATGTGTACACTTAGCATGACAAGGAGGAGAATGACTGTATATGTGTTACCTCCAGCGATACCTATAGTTTTTTAGGTCAGGAGTGGCAGTGTAACCATTGGCGTAGCACACAGAACTCAGCCTTATATGGACAGGCTTTGTGTCTCGCCGATTTTGAGCAACATTTTTATTGCCTACTTTAAGATAAAGGACAAAATAATATACTCCTAGAGAAAAAGAAAATAAAAACATTGTGTACAAGAGTTTGATGAGAGAGTTCAAAGTGAAGGTACTATATATGGCATGGGTTTTGTGGGTGTGTGGACTGTGGACGTGGAGCTGAGGAAGACGATCTATCCGGGCGCATTTAAACTGACAATAACAATGCTGGGGTGACACTGGCTGGATCAGGAAAGGAAGGCGGCGGCACAGCGGTCCTTTGGATGAGGTCTTGACGTCGAGGGTCGGGCGGCGGGGTCGGTATAAAGGTGCTCCTGTCTCTTAGATGGAATTTATTAGGTCATGTGTGTGTGCGTGCGTGTGTGACCCAATGTTTGCTTATCAGCCTCGTATGCAGCGGTGCGTGAAGTACTTTACATGAATATTTATGTGGAGTCTGGCTGGACTGGCCGCGCCGACTGTGGGATTTTAGCATGGTGTGTGTGAGAGTATAGCAGTGACGGGTGTACTTTCTATGATGCTGCTGCTGCTGGTGCGTGTGTGTGTGTGTGTGTGTGTGTGTGTCGTTATGTATACTGCAGAGTTTTTTTTTTTTTTTGCGGGAGAGAGAACAAGGGATGTAAGACTTGTTGGGCCCTTGGCGTGTGACGACACTGAAGGAGGAGGAGGAAAAGGGGAAGGAGGAGGAGGAAGAGAAAGAGGAGGAGGAGGAAGAGGAGGAGAAGGAGAAGGAGGAGGAGAAGGAAGCGGCAGTGTGGTGACTGCAGGCCACGCGGTCAGCAGGGCCACAATAGTGTGCACCTCACACTTGGTTGGACGACTTCCTGCCCTGTGTTGTGCTCCCGGGCACCGTTTATGGCCAGTCGTGGACCCATAAGATTTATAACTCACCCAAGCGCCGAGAATAACATCTTGGGCCGGAGTCTGTTCCTTGGTTCACGGGGCGGTTGGGTCTCCAGAAGGCTGACTGGGTCGTATTATGTATATACTTCCACGGCACTGTTATGAGGTGGGGCTGGTGTGGTGTTACGAGGTGGTCGAGGTTGAAGTCATATATATATAGTTTTTATCATACAATAACAAGTCCAAGAATGGCGGTGGGCAAGAAGTCCTGTTAATGAGCCAAGCGAAGCTGCCTGAACCGTGTCGTGGGTGACCAGCGAGAAGCAGACAAAGGGTATCCCGGAAAAAAAACTATTGGCAGAAAAGTGCCTGAGGGGGTGAGGGCCGCTACTACAAGTACAGACCCACACTCGTCAGAACCTCTTGGCCGCCTTCGTCACTCCACCGTGTCTTCGTATAGAGGGTATGCATACATGTCTCTCCGCTGCTGACGTTGCCCAGAGATGCGTATAAATTAAGTAGTTCTATGTATTCCTCGCGTTCATTGTTCATCAGGGAAACGTGTATTTTATGCCCCAAAGCAAAGGTCACACTATCGAGAAATTGACGTTATAGTTATGTGGGTGATTTTTTTTCATGATTCTTTATAGAGTGTTATCAGAAGTTAATTTCAAGAGTATTCAATATTTATTTACATTCTTTTAATTAGAAGGTAAACAGCATGTTGCGACAAGTTTTTGTAAGTCTCACTAGTTTGCTCTCCACTTACCAACGAGGGTACGTACTGCCTCCCTCTCCTTCCCCTCTCCATGGCCTCCTTCCACTCCTCCTCAACACTGACCTCCTCCTGCCTCCCACTCATCTCCCACTCCTTCCTCCTCCCTCCTCCCTCCTCCTCAACACTCTAGCCTCCTTCTTCCTCACTCTTATTTTGATATATTTCTCTCCTTCCTTCTGTTCCTCCTCCTCTTTCCACATTGACCTCTCCAATTTCCCCTCCTCACTGATTTCCTCTCTCTTATTTCCCCCATGTGGCCTTCTTTATATCCCGTGGCTCTCCTTCCATTCATCCCCTTCTTCCTTTCCCCTCACATCCGCCCACTCATTACAAATTGAACCTTTCCCCTCTACCTCCTCAATTTGCCTTGTCTCTCCCACTAGTCCCATTCCCCTTATCCCATGGCTCTCTCCGTTTCCCATCTCCCCTTTACCTCCTGCCTCCCTCTCACCCCTTTGGCTACCTCCCTCTCCTCTTCCCTGGCTCTCTCACCTTCACTGGCCCCCTCCCTCTCACCTCTCCGGGCCTCCTCTCCCTTCCTTTACACCTTCCTCTCCCTCAACCCTTGTCTCTTCCCTCCCCCGCCCTTACCTCTCGCCTGGGAACTTTACGATTACTCTATCTAATGGAAAATCAATATAATAGAGGTAGGGTCAAAGAATCCTCCGTAGGTACTCCCTTTTTAGAGATTGAAAATGAACATATATGGCTGAAACGAGCTTGAGGTATGCGGTATAAAATATAATTGTGTGGCCATAAAAGGACGTTTCTCATCACCTGTAGATTAATGCGTCTTTAAGAGGTATTTATAGATTGATTATTTATTTGTGCTATGAGGTCTTGAACGCTTAGGTTAAACTCGCGGCCTTGTGAGGGAGCTCCGTAAATTTTCCCAAGTGATGGGTTATCGCGAGGCCGATGAGATTTGGTGATGGGGCGAGGAGTGTAGGGTCAGGGGGGGGCGGGTGTGTGGGTGGGGGCGGGGCTGAAGACCGCCTCCCCTCCATTACAAGACGCAGGTAGGACAGAGGCGCATTTCGGTATTGTCTCGGGAGGTGATGAAGGGCGATGCGCGGCTTACTATTGCCGGGTTGGGTCGGTGAGGTATGAGACTTGAGGTAAGACTGGTAAGACGCGTTCAGTACTCGTCGTAGGGTTCATATAAATCGTGCTTGGCCATTTTGTGCGTGAGATTAGATAATGAATCATTAATTGTAGCATATTCTTCGTTGGTCCTTGAATTTCTTCCATTCATTGTAGAGGAGAAAAAGTGACATTTCCTTCCTGGGAGGCTGAGAGGACGGGACAAAAGATGAGAATAAAAACCAAAGCTATGTACAAAATTTGTCGAGTCATCAAAACATCAATTCAGAGGCGGGCGAGGTTTTAGGACTACCCACTGAGGCTTCATCTCAAGAGGG
Organism: Metacarcinus magister; assembly: GCA_029783475.1. Classification (NCBI taxonomy): domain Eukaryota; kingdom Metazoa; phylum Arthropoda; class Malacostraca; order Decapoda; family Cancridae; genus Metacarcinus; species Metacarcinus magister. The sequence continues at coordinate 12,392,821 of JAPQNM010000008.1, read as the reverse complement.
TGGGAGAGGAGCGCCTTGTCCACCACTGCCAAGAGTAAGGTCGCGGTGCCAGCCATGAACTCTCCACGAATAAGAACCAAAACAACAGGCAAGATCGTGGGTTAAGCCACTGTTGTTCCGTGACACGGGGCCATGGAGGAGTTATCTTTTTTTCTTTTAAAGGCCTTTACTCCCTGGGCCTAAATGACGTGTTGAGGCCAGTTATAATAGTTTTAACCTGGCAAGTACCCGGTTGCGACGTGTTCTGGAGGCGTGGCGGTAGGGCGCGGAGGCCCCAGCTAGCGGTACTTGGGAGAAGGTCTTGGTCCCCGCCCTCCTAAGTAGCTTCGTAACTTAGGGTTGGCATTGTTGGTGCCTTGAATGTTATCAGTGTGTATTGTTCCTCCACCGTTCCTAATGCCATGCTATATAGAAAGTAAAATCCAGGTACTTTCTCTGATTCGAAAGTAACTTATGGTGCGTGAAGTAAAAAAACATTTAAGAGATTATGATGATTCTCCTTTTGTTTATATATTCAGGTTTTTTTTTCACTTCTAGCTCGATCAATCTAGA
>JAPQNM010000008.1:12372269-12389769 GCA_029783475.1 Metacarcinus magister | reverse complement strand
AGAGAGAGAGAGAGAGAGAGAGAGAGGAGAGAGAGAGAGAGAGAGAGAGAGAGAGAGAGAGAGAGAGAGAGAGAGAGAGAGAGAGAGAGAGAGAGAGAGAGAATAAAAATAGTAAGGCTGAAAACTCTCTTCGCTGTTGTGCTTTCTCTGTTCGTCTTGTCTTCCTGTATTTTTTTTCTCTCTTTACCTCTCTCTCTCTCTCTCTCAAACACACACACACACACACACACACACACACACACACACACACACACACACACACACACACACTTAACACATAATTACCCTGGACATCACCTGTGAGAGTAATGAAAATGTGTGTGTGTGTGCGTGTGTGTGTGTGTGTGTGTGTGTGTGTGTGTGTGTGTGTGTGTGTATGTGTGTGTATGTGTGTATGTGTGTGTGTCTGCGTGTCTGCGTGTATGTGTGTGTGTGTTTTTGTGTGAGTGTGTGTGTAAAACCATTAACACTATACGAGTTCGGGTGTACTTAGGGGGCATTAGCGTGGTTAGGGGCGGGTGCTGTGGGCGGCGCGGGCGGAGGGTCGAGGCGGGGGAGCCACGAACTCACTTATAAGGCGGAAGGTCAGGGCAAAGCATCACCCCCTCGCACGGATCTCGACGTGGGAGGGAAACTGTACTCCTCGTGAGATTCTAAGTTCTATCTCAGCAAACTTGATGCTGAGACAACGAACGTAAGGCATATGAACACACTCAAGTTAGACTGAATGCTAGTTATAGGTTAGTTTTCTTTGGTTCTTTAAGTGTGTGCGTTTCAGTCTTGCGTGAGATGTAACGAATGTTTTAATGTAGTCTGTGTTGATGTTTTTTTTTATATTCTTGCAGTATAGTGAGGAAGGACAAGGCTTAATATAGGAAATTTAATAGATAATAGAAAAGCAGATACATCCCACGACATTTTTTTTGGATTTGAACACTGATAAGAGAGGAGTTTCTAGACACTTTCAATATTAAACTAACCAAGCATTCCCTTTTTTTCTCTATAGTTCCATGGAATAGCAATTTGAGTAGGTTTATTTTTTTATATACTTTTTATAGCCTTCTTTGCATATAAAAAAAAACACCCTGGGAAAGTTACAAAAAATACAGTAATCAATAAACTCAATATGCATGAGGTGTTCTAATAGTAGTATGTTCTCACTTTTGTGCATAGTAAGAGTGGGAAATAAAGGTAGAGAAGCCAAACTGTTCCAGAGGATGACTATAGTGTACCACGTCATCATTGATACTTGACTTGCTGACACCAACACTTTCCCGCTTATATCTTACGCCTCGAAAGCCACTGGTTAAAATTCATACCGTCCCTCATAAATCTCGCGTTTCCACCATAAAATTTCAGTTCGTTTCTCCATATACGAGTCCTAAAACATCAATAATAAAATAGAAACCGGAATTAAACTTCAGTCTATAATTTTCTCCCACAAATTATTACATACTAGCAGTATTATAAACTTGACCAGTAGTAATGAGTTATTACTGCTACTTATTTGCATATAGATAGAAACTTTATGATGTGTACGACCTATTTTCAAGGACAGACGAGCGTTAGCATGTGTGTGGCTGTATAGGATGGAGTAGAGGACGTGTGTATGAGGCAGGACACACGAGGAGAGTTGAGAGGCTTAGTAGAGCATGTAATGGGATAGATAGATGAAGGGATGTATCTATGGGAGGAGGTGTGGAAGGCGTAGGAGGGCATGTATAGGGGTGGGGTGAAGAGGCGAGTGTAGGGGGCAGAGTGTCGTGGGAAGGGCAGCCAGCTATGTGTGTGGACGAAGACAAATGAACATCGGGTCTGTGCTCTGTCCACCACCGACGGATCGACACCTGTTTCGCGGCCTCGACACCTCCCTCGTTATCAGCCCAACGAAGGGAGAAAATAGTGAGAGATAGAAATAAAGAGAAAGAGAGAGAGAGAAAAAAAGAAAGAAAAAGAGAGTGATAGAGAGACTAAAAAAAATCTCAACGAAGTAGGATTAGCGTGATAAAGAAAAAAAATAAATGTAAAACAAAATTATGAACCTGCAAAAAGACAAAAATAAAGCCTATAGAGTCACAAGGCCTGCTCTCCACTACTTAATATTCACCCTTTGACTCACCATCAGCCTTCAAATGGGCGTGTGGGGAAAAATTATATCTATGGGACACGTTTTATTACCCACAACGTTATTAATGATCTCTTATTTATTCATTTGAGCGTCGGCCACTGATGATACCTGGCTAATTTACCCCAACCAGGCACACGTGGACCCCTTCTCCCCTAAATAGGTCACTGCTGCTGTAGATGAAGGGCTAATAGAGGGGACTAGAGGGTAGATTTTTTTGGGTGGTGTTAATGGTGTGGGTGGGTGGAGGGGCGTACAGGTGTGTTGTGGTAAGGGTGAGTGTTTATCTGGCATAATTAGTGTGGGTGTGGCTGGATGGGTGTGTCTGAGAGTGTGGGTTTTTGTGCGGGGTTAGAGTGTGGGAATGGCGGGTGTGGATGGAGGGAAGGTGGTAGGGCAGTGTGGATGGGTGAGTATGGGTGAAAGGGTGGAATGGCACGTGTGAGAGGACAGCTTTTTATGTGTAGTTATATTTTTGTGTCTTTCCTCGTGGCTTCACATTTATCCTTGAAGTCATCACCTTCAAATATTTACTTTCGCTTCTTTCATCCCATCTTTTTCTCCTTCCAAACTATCACCGCCGTTTATAGTTTTTTTCAATTCGTGTTTATTGGCAAAAAGGTTCTCACTGAGGCTTTCCATAATCATCATAATATCAATAATAAGGATATGGATAAAGATACCATTCTTATCAATAATACAAAGATCAACAATGACATGGTATTGCTACTTATCCTGAATTCTTATAAAACAATGAGTTACCCTTAATAAAACATCAAACCAGTGAAGAATATCATTAAAAATCATTTGGGATCTTACCATTTTCTGTTTCTTTTCTTATGGAGATGTAAGATGTTAAGGAGCCGCATCTTCCTGCCCTCTAGCGTCATGTATGTACAAGAAGGAATTTCCTATATAGAGTCTTCCAGGGCCGCTGCTTTACCGCCGCCGGATGTAAACAATGACCCACCTGCGTGACACTACAGGGAGCCGCCGCGGGTCCCTCACACGATGCATTAGTATGGAAATGTGGGTCACGACTTTGGTGGTAGGGAAGAAAAAAAAGTATGGGTGGCAGGCGTGAGGGCAGGAGGTAGCTGTCTTGTGGGGCGCGTGAGGGTGGAGGTGTATTGCGTCACCTAATGGGAATAATTATAATAACTGATGATTGTCTTAATTGTGGTGAAAATAAACACTACCAGCTGATGGGATATAAAGAAAGACATATTCGGATGGTCCCCTAAAACGACAGACAGACAGACAGACAGGGATAGAGAGAAGCAGAAAAAAGGGTGGATAGATCGGATGAAAGTGAGGCGTGAGTGAGAGTGCTGCTGAGTCAGGGTGAGAGAAAAGGTTAGTGAGGGTGAGAGGGTGAGTGTGGGTGAAAGATGAGGCTTAGTCGAATAAGAGTGCGTGAGTGAGAGTGAAACGGCGAGGATGAAGGATCGAGGATGAATGAGAAAGAATAGATGTATGGAAGGGTGAGGGCGGCTGGGGTTAGTGAGGGCAAATCAAGTGAGAGCGAGAGAGGGTGAGTGAGGGAGAGTGAGGGAGAGAGAGGGGGGGTGAGGGTAAGCGTGACCCCCCGCAGCCAGCCGTCACCGCTCATTATCTCCGACACGCGGTCCTGAAAGCCACCAGCTGCCGCCGTGACACTAAAGCTGGCCCTCGACCATGACCCTGACCTTGTGTGTGTGTGTGTGTGTGTGTGTGTGTGTGTGTGTGTGTGGGTGAGGGGGTGAGGGGATGTACGTTTTACTCGCATTGTATTTATTCCTTTGTTAGCTCGGTTTAGTTGGGCCACAAATGTACTCTCATGCATTAAACAGAAGAGGGAAGACGAGGAAAGTGAAACACATACCATACTCAAGGTAAATATTCAAATTTGGTGCCTAAGTTACCTGGTTATGTAAGTTCCTGACACGTTTATTTGCATGAGATATATAGATGCAATCACTGACATGCAAGTTATGCCCTTTTCGCACCCATGCCTCGAGGCTGAGGTATTCGGAGGTTCTTAGTGAGTCTCCACCGCCGCTCGAGGCCTGAAGGTGCAGAGTGAGGGTCTGTTACTTTATGGTATTTGTACAGCACGTGATAAAATTTCGTGGTTTTAGTCATATGTAGTACATGATAAATTTCGTCCTTGTCTTCAGTTGCATCTTGTGTTTTTTGCGCAAATTATTAGGATGTTTTGAAGTTCTTCCTTCAGGTGCTTGGGTTCGTTACATCATTCTTGATTCATTCATTGATTTTGTCCTTTTTCCAAGTACCTTCCTTATCGGATTAAAAACTTTCTCATTTTCTCCTATTTCTGCCTAATTATTACTAACTGGGTCTTTTTTCTTTAGTGCCTTTTTAGTGACTACCTTTCCTAAATACCAGTCTGTTTTACTTATCCGCCTCCACAGTCTTTTTTCTCCCCATAATATCCTAGTAACAAAAGTGTCTTGCATTCCTGGTGTGGGGCACAGAAGGTCACAACACGGACCCACAAAAGCGAAGGAATCCTAAACACCGCCAAGCTCCCCCACTATTCTGTCCTTTTGCATTCTTCTCTTCTTTTTAATCCCCTGTGAGTGTCCACGTCGGGGGAGACAGTGGATGGGTGGCGTCATATATTATGGAGGACACTGAAAAACTTGCATTCCTCAGGGTATTAGGAATGCCACTTACGTATCTATTTTCCCAAACAAAGGGTCGGCGAACATTACAATAACAATGCATGTCTGGGATGAGCTGGAAGAACCTCTCCAGCCTCCTACCATATCTCTTTCTCTCTCTCTCTCTCTCTCTCTCTCTCTCTCTCTCTCTCTCTCTCTCTCTCTCTCTCTCTCTCTCTCTCTCTCTCTCTCTCTCTCTCTCTCTCTCCTTTCCTTCTGTCCAGCGATTGGTCATGTGTGAGGTATGTACTTTATGGAGGTTACTCCGCCTACCTGCTTTTCTCTTCTTCCTCCTCCTCCTCCTCCTCCTCCTCCTCCTCCTCCTCCTCCTCCTCCTCCTCCTCCTCCTCCTTCCTCCTCCTCCTTTTCCTCCTCCTTTTCCTCCTTCTCTCTCTCTCTCTCTCTCTCTCTCTCTCTCTCTCTCTCTCTCTCTCTCTCTCTCTCTCTCTCTCTCTCTCTCTCTCTCTCTCTCGTTACGTTCTTTTATGTATATTTCTTCAAGCTGTAGTTTTCCGTATCTTTTTAAGCTAACGTACATACATATACGCACGCACGTACTCATTCATTCGGCCCCCACCACACACACACACACACACACACACACACACACACACACACACACACACACACACACACACACACACACACACACACACAGACACACACACACACACAGACACACACACACACACACACACACACACACACACACACACACACACACACACACACACACACACACACACACACACACACACACACACACACACACGCGCACACGCACACGCACATTCTCTCATTCTCTCTCTCTCTCTCTCTCTCTCTCTCTCTCTCTCTCTCTCTCTCTCTCTCTCTCTCTCTCTCTCTCTCTCTCTCTCTCTCTCTCTCTCTTTCCCGCACGTGCCCAGGAGCCAGGTGAGGGCAGGGATTGAGGCCACCTGGAAACACAGTGGAAATCTCCATTACATTGTAGGAATCTGTCCACCGGCGACAAGGCTTCGACGTGAAAAGAAGTATTTTAGGGTTGACCAAGTTTTTTTTCACACTTCTATTCTTGATTTTTTTTACTTGGGCAGATTGTTGGTATTGCTTTTGTGGCCTAACCGTTAAAAAAAAATCGTATATATATATATATATATATATATATATATATATATATATATATATATATATTATTTAAATATATATATATATATATATATATATATTATTTAAATATTGATTCACTGTAAGTGCATTAAGGAGAGTAAATTAGAGTTTTATTTTGAAACATGTTTTCATGCACAGATATCGAGCGATGCTCGTCTGAATGTCCCTCGTTATTCAGAGGGAGTAATGAAGGCTTCCGCTAGAGATATATTGATTTTATGTTTGTGCTGCTACCAAGGACATGCTGAATATGATGGTGTTGGTCACGTTCTATTTCATGAACTGATTCTCGAAACAAAAACAACTTACAAGTTAATTCATTCATATTAGTTCATGTTAAACATCTTGATCTGTAGTTTCCCGTGACGGAGACAGATGGTGATGGAGGAATGCGTGCATCAGGGTCCCTCGGCGTCAGGGTGGCTGGAGGCGGTGATGCTCAGCCACGCCCTTCCATCCCTCGGCTCCCTTGGTGGTTGGTGTTCTCAATACCAAGAGGCTCCATCTGCTGCTGAAGGCTACTGTGTATGCCACTGGTGCTACTGAGGCTGTTTTCATCAGTCTCTTTCCCAACCGAACCCATTTTTACCTTTGCCATATGGTCCACTCATTGGTTCTTGAGCAAATTACCTGCTAGGGCCCCGAGAAGGTACACGCGTACAGTCTTGCTACCCACCAGATGTGCTGCCCCGCCCCGCCCTCCTGGCCAGAATTAGAGGGTGAACAGAAGCTGGTAAGGACAGGTTTGCGTGCTATATTGAGGTATGTACCAGGCCACCATGGCATCCCTGACTCGATAAAGGAAGTGCAGATTCTCTTTGTATTGGAAGTTCACGTTATAAATGATCAGCTTGTAATTCTATGTTATATTTGTTTTCACTAAATGTTTGGCATCTGTGGTGTGGTGTGTTCATGCTTCTCTCCCTCTCTGCTCCTGTTTTGGTTCTCCAACCCTCTTCTCCTTTCAATTCCTCTCCCCTACAGTCGTTCTTTCTTCTTCGTCTGCAGTAATCTGGAAGCTCTTCGGTAGAAATCGTTAATAACATGTTTGGTAATTAGAGAACTGCGTAAATAATTATTCGTTATGGGAAGGTAATTGTAATCTGGTTGAGGAATGTGGTGATGTGTGAGTCAGTGTGAGGGTCTGTGTGTACTTACATAACACGTACTTGTCCGTAGACTGACATCACGTGTACTACCAGTGCATATAAGCAATCTTGTTGAATCCCCCGTGGTATGTATATGCAAATAGAAAACGTAAATGCTTTAGTAATCAAGATCAAGCAAGATTACTGTAATTTATTGGTCGCTTCATTGAAAGGCAGGCAGGATGCGTAGTTAAATAATGATTACGAGTTTATTTTGGGGTATTTGTAGGTGACCTTATCATCATCAGCTCCATCAGTGAGTGGCTAACTGTGATACGAAAAGTTTGTCCTTCAGTTGTCTTATCAAAGTGAGATATTGTTGATATTTAAGGGAACGAACGCAGGTAACCTTTCCTTAACCCATTCAGTTCTTGCGGCACACCATATGTGCCAGCAGCGTCTCCCTCTCCTGTGTTTGCGGCACGACGTCTGTGACAAGATCTTTATATCATTCCCATGCATATACATATGATGTATAAGCCAGTGTAACAACTTTTATCATTATTTACAAATTTCTATTGTCTTATGTATCAGAATTACCGTTCTTATGAGTATTTGTGATATTCAATAGATAATTTTACGGTACGATAACTGCGGTTTGGCAACACCACCGGCAGCAATATATAACCGTCGCTCCGTCGGCCGTCAGCGACGGGCTCTTCTAGCTATTGATTAAATATTATTATTATATTATTAGATATTGGATATTTAAAATATTGGAAATATTGGAAATATCATTGCAGCATCTGATACACCTAATTAAACTGTACAACTGTCATTATGAATATTTGTTTTATGACTAATAATTACGCAGTAAAATGAAAATAAATATTTATATAAAAACATGACTTTCCTCCTCATTTTCCCGAAAGCTATTAGAGATATTGGAAATATCATTGCAGCATCTGATAGACCTAATTAAACTGTAATACTGTCATTATGAATATTTCTTCTATGACTAATAATTACGCAGTAAAAAGAAACTTAATATATATATAAATAAACATGAATTTCCTCCTCATTTTCCCAAAAGCTATTAGAGATATTGGAAATATCATTGCAGCATCTGATACACCTAATTAAACTGTAAAACTGATATTATGAATATTTGTTCTATGACTAATAATTACGCAGTAAAATTAAACTTAATATTTATTTAAAAACATGACTTTCCTCCTCATTTTCTCGAAAGCTCTTAGAGATATTGGAAATATCATTGCAGCATCTGATACACCTAATTAAACTGTACAACTGATATTATGAATATTTGTTCTATGGCTAATAATTACGCAGTAAAATGAAACTTAATATTTATATAAAAACATGACTTTCCTCCTCATTTTCTCGAAAGCTATTAGAGATATTGGAAATATCATTGCAGCATCTGATACACCTAATTAAACTGTACAACTGATATTATGAATATTTGTTCTATGGCTAATAATTACACAGTAAAATGAAACTTAATATTTATATAAAAACATGACTTTCCTCCTCATTTTCTCGAAAGCTATTAGAGATATTGGAAATACATGTGCATCATCTGATACACCTAATTCAACTGTACAACTGATATTATGAATATTTGTTCTATGACTAATAATTACGCAGTAAAATTAAACTTAATATTTATTTAAAAACATGATTTTCCTCCTCATTTTCTCGAAAGCTATTAGAGATATTGGAAATATAATTGCAGCATCTGATAGACCTAATTAAACTGTACAACTGATAATATGAATATTTGTTCTATGACTAATAATTACGCAGTAAAATGAAACTTAATATTTATTTAAAAACATGACTTTCCTCCTCATTTTCTCGAAAGCTATTAGAGATATTGGAAATATCATTGCAACAGCTGATACACTTAATTAAACTCTACAACTGATATTATGAATATTTTTTCTATGACTAATAATTACGCAGTAAAATGAAACTTAATATTTATTTAAAAACATGATTTTCCTCCTCATTTTCTCGAAAGCTATTAGAGATATTGGAAATATCACTGCAGCATCTGATAGAACTAATTAAACTGTAAAACTGACATTATTAATATTTGTTCTATGACTAATAACTACGCAGTAAAATGAAACTATATTTTATATAAAAACATGACATTCCTCCTCATTTTCTCGAAAGCTATTAGAGATATTGGAAATATCATTGCAGCATCTGATAGACCTGATTAAAATCTACTACTGTCATTATGAGTATTTGCACTAGTACTAATAAATACTGAATTTTACTTTTTTTAAAATTACTTTCTTCCTCGTTTTCTCGAAAGCTATTAGAGATATTGGAAATATCATTGCATCATCTGATACACCTAATTCAACTGTACAACTGATATTATGAATGTTTGTTCTGTGACTAATAATTACGCAGTAAAATAAAACCGTATTTTTATATAAAACCATGATTTTCCTCGTCATTTTCTCGAAAGCTATTAGAGATATTGGAAATATAATTGCAGCATCTGATAGACCTAATTAAACTGTACAAATAATATTATGAATATTTGTTCTATGACTAATAATTACGCAGTAAAATGAAACTTAATATTTATTTAAAAACATGACTTTCCTCCTCATTTTCTCGAAAGCTATTAGAGATATTGGAAATATCATTGCAGCATCTGATACAACTAATTAAACTGTACAACTGTGATTATGAATATTTGTTCTATGACTAATAATTACGCAGTAAAATGAAACTTAATATTTATATAAAAACATGATTTTCCTACTCATTTTCCCGAAAGCTATTAAAGATATCGGAAATATGATTGCAGCATCTGATACACCTAATTAAACTGTACAACTGTCATTATGAATATTTGTTCTATGACTAATAATTACGCAGTAAAATAAAACCGTATTTTTATATAAAAACATGATTTTCCTCGTCATTTTCTCGAAAGCTATTAGAGATATTGGAAATATAATTGCAGCATCTGATAGACCTAATTAAACTGTACAACTGATAATATGAATATTTGTTCTATGACTAATAATTACGCAGTAAAATGAAACTTAATATTTATTTAAAAACATGACTTTCCTCCTCATTTTCTCGAAAGCTATTAGAGATATTGGAAATATCATTGCAACAGCTGATACACTTAATTAAACTCTACAACTGATATTATGAATATTTTTTCTATGACTAATAATTAGGCAGTAAAATGAAACTTAATATTTATTTAAAAACATGAATTTCCTCCTCATTTTCCCGAAAGCTATTAGAGATATTGGAAATATCATTGCAGCATCTGATACACCTAATTAAACTGTACAACTGTCATTATGAATATTTGTTCTATGACTAACAATTACGCAGTAAAATTAAACTTAATATTTATTTAAAAACATGACTTTCCTCCTCATTTTCTCGAAAGCTATTAGAGATATTGGAAATATCATTGCAGAATCTGATACAACTAATTAAACTTTACAACTGAAATTATGAATATTTTTTCTATGACTAATAATTACGCAGTAAAATTAAACTTTATATTTATATAAAAACATGACTTTCCTCCTCATTTTCTCGAAAGCTATTAGAGATATTGGAAATATCATTGCAGCATCTGATAGACCTAATTAAACTGTAAAACTGAAATTATGAATATTTGTTCTATGACTAATAATTACGCAGTAAAATGAAACTTAATATTTATATAAAAACATGACTTTCCTCCTCATTTTCTCGAAAGCTATTAGAGATATTGGAAATATCATTACAGCATCTGATACACCTAATTAAACTGTACAACTGTCATTATGAATATTTGTTCTATGACTAATAATTACTCAGTAAAATGAAACTTAATATTTCTATATAAACATAACTTTCCTCCTCATTTTCTCGAAAGCTATTAGAGATATTGGAAATATCATTGCAGCATCTGATACACCTAATTAAACTGTACAACTGATATTATGAATATTTGTTCTATGACTAATAATTACGCAGTAAAATGAAACTTAATATTTATATAAAAACATGACTTTTCCTCCTCATTTTCTCGAAAGCTATTAGAGATATTGGAAATATCATTGCAGCATCTGATACACTAATTAAACTGTACAACTGACATTATGAATATTTGTTCTATGACTAATAATTACGCAGTAAAATGAAACTTAATATTTATATAAAAACATGACATTTCCTCCTCATTTTCTCGAAAGCTATTAGAGATATTGGAAATATCATTGCAGCATCTGATACACCTAATTAAAACTTTAAACTGTGCATTATGAATATTTTCACTAGTACTAATAAATACTGAATTTTACTTTTTTATATATTACTTTCTTCCTCGTTTTCTCGAAAGCTATTAGAGATATTGGAAATATCATTGCATCATCTGATACACCTAATTCAAACTGTACAACTGATATGAATATTTGTTCTATGACTAATAATTACGCAGTAAAATAAAACCGTATATTTTATATAAAAACATGATTTTCCTCGTCATTTTCTCGAAAGCTATTAGAGATATTGGAAATATAATTGCAGCATCTGATAGACCTAATTAAACTGTACAACTGATATTATGAATATTTGTTCTATGACTAATAATTACGCAGTAAAATGAAACTTAATATTTATTTAAAAACATGACTTTCCTCCTCATTTTCTCGAAAGCTATTAGAGATATTGGAAATATCATTGCAGCATCTGATACACCTAATTAAACTGTACAACTGATATTATGAATATTTGTTCTATGACTAATAATTACGCAGTAAAATGAAACTTAATATTTATATAAAAACATGAATTTCCTCCTCATTTTCTCGAAAGCTATTAGAGATATTGGAAATATCACTGCAGCATCTGATAGACCTAATTAAACTGTAAAACTGAATTATGAATATTTGTTCTATGACTAATAATTACGCAGTAAAATTAAACTTTATATTTATATAAAAACATGACTTTCCTCCTAATTTTCTCGAAAGCTATTAGAGATATTGGAAATATCATTACAGCATCTGATACACCTAATTAAACTGTACAACTGTCATTATGAATATTTGTTCTATGACTAATAATTACTCCGTAAAATGAAACTTAATATTTCTATATAAACATAACTTTTCTCCTCATTTTCTCGAAAGCTATTAGAGATATTGGAAATATCATTGCAGCATCTGATACACCTAATTAAACTGTACAACTGATATTATGAATATTTGTTCTATGGCTAATAATTACGCAGTAAAATGAAACTTAATATTTATATAAAAACATGATTTTCCTCCTCATTTTCTCGAAAGCTATTAGAGATATTGGAAATATCACTGCAGCATCTGATAGAACTAATTAAACTGTAAAACTGACATTATTAATATTTGTTCTATGACTAATAATTACGCAGTAAAATGAAACTATATATTTATATAAAAACATGACATTCCTCCTCATTTTCTCGAAAGCTATTAGAGATATTGGAAATATCATTGCAGCATCTGATAGACCTGATTAAAATCTACTACTGTCATTATGAATATTTTCACATGTACTAATAAAAACTGAATTTTACTTTTTTTAAAATTACTTTCTTCCTCGTTTTCTCGAAAGCTATTAGCGATATTTGGAAATTCATTGCATCATCTGATACACCTAATTATACTGTACAACTGATATTATGAATATTTGTTCTATGACTAATAATTACGCAGTAAAATAAAACCGTATTTTTATATAAAACCATGATTTTCCTCGTCATTTTCTCGAAAGCTATTAGAGATATTGGAAATATAATTGCAGCATCTGATAGACCTAATTAAACTGTACAACTGATATTATGAATATTTGTTCTATGACTAATAATTACGCAGTAAAATGAAACTTAATATTTATATAAAAACATGACTTTCCTCCTCATTTTCTCGAAAGCTATTAAAGATATTGGAAATATCATTGCAGCATCTGATACACCTAATTAAACTGTACAACTCTCATTATAAATATTTGTTGTATGACTAATAATTACGCAGTAAAATGAAACTTAATATTTATATAAAAACATGATTTTCCTCCTCATTTTCTCGAAAGCTATTAGAGATATTGGAAATATCACTGCAGCATCTGATAGAACTAATTAAACTGTAAAACTGACATTATTAATATTTGTTCTATGACTAATAATTACGCAGTAAAATGAAACTATATATTTATATAAAAACATGACATTCCTCCTCATTTTCTCGAAAGCTATTAGAGATATTGGAAATATCATTGCAGCATCTGATAGACCTGATTAAAATCTACTACTGTCATTATGAATATTTTCACTAGTACTAATAAATACTGAATTTTACTTTTTTTAAAATTAGGTTCTTCCTCGTTTTCTCGAAAGCTATTAGAGATATTGGAAATATCATTGCATCATCTGATACACCTAATTAAACTGTACAACTGATATTATGAATATTTTTTCTATGACTAATAATTACGCAGTAAAATAAAACCGTATATTTATATAAAAACATGATTTTCCTCGTCATTTTCTCGAAAGCTATTAGAGATATTGGAAATATAATTGCAGCATCTGATAGACCTAATTAAACTGTACAACTGATATTATGAATATTTGTTCTATGACTAATAATTACGCAGTAAAATGAAACTTAATATTTATCTAAAAACATGACTTTCCTCCTCATTTTCTCGAAAGCTATTAGAGATATTGGAAATATCATTGCAACAGCTGATACACTTAATTAAACTCTACAACTGATATTATGAATATTTTATCTATGACTAATAATTACGCAGTAAAATTAAACTTAATATTTATTTAAAAACATGACTTTCCTCCTCATTTTCTCGAAAGCTATTAGAGATATTGGAAATATCATTACAACATCTGATACAACTAATTAAACTGTACAACTGTGATTATGAATATTTGTTCTATGACTAATAATTACGCAGTAAAATGAAACTTAATATTTATATAAAAATATGACTTTCCTACTCATTTTCCCCAAAGCTATTAGAGATATTGGAAATATCATTGCAGCATCTGATACAACTAATTAAACTGTACAACTGTCATTATGAATATTTGTTCTATGACTAATAATTACGCAGTAAAATGAAACTTAATATTTATATAAAAACATGAATTTCCTCCTCATTTTCTCGAAAGCTATTAGAGATATTGGAAATATCACTGCAGCATCTGATAGACCTAATTAAACTGTAAAACTGGAATTATGAATATTTTTTCTATGACTAATAATTACGCAGTAAAATTAAACTTTATATTTATATAAAAACATGACTTTCCTCCTAATTTTCTCGAAAGCTATTAGAGATATTGGAAATATCATTACAGCATCTGATACACCTAATTAAACTGTACAACTGTCATTATGAATATTTGTTCTATGACTAATAATTACTCAGTAAAATGAAACTTAATATTTCTATATAAACATAACTTTTCTCCTCATTTTCTCGAAAGCTATTAGAGATATTGGAAATATCATTGCAGCATCTGATACACCTAATTGAACTGTACAACTGATATTATGAATATTTGTTCTATGACTTATAATTACGCAGTAAAATTAAACTTAATATTTATATAAAAACATGACTTTCCTCCTCATTTTCTCGAAAGCTATTAGAGATATTGGAAATATCATTACAGCATCTGATACACGTAATTAAACTGTACAACTCTCATTATAAATATTTGTTGTATGACTAATAACTACGCAGTAAAATGAAACTTAATATTTATATATAAACATGATTTTCTTCCTCATTTTCTCGAAAGCTATTAGAGATATTGGAAATATCACTGCAGCATCTGATAGAACTAATTTAACTGTAAAACTGACATTATTAATATTTGTTCTATGACTAATAATTACGCAGTAAAATGAAACTATATATTTATATAAAAACATGACATTCCTCCTCATTTTCTCGAAAGCTATTAGAGATATTGTAAATATCATTGCAGCATCTGATAGACCTGATTAAAATCTACTACTTTCATTATGAATATTTTCACTAGTACTAATAAATACTGAATCTTACTTTTTTTAAAATTACTTTCTTCCTCATTTTCCCGAAAGCTATTAGAGATATTGGAAATATCATTGCATCATCTGATACACTTAATTCTACTGTACAACTGATATTATGAATATTTGTTCTATGACTAATAATTACGCAGTAAAATAAAACCGTATTTTTATATAAAAACATGATTTTCCTCCTCATTTTCTCGAAAGCTATTAGAGATATTGGAAATATAATTGCAGCATCTGATAGACCTAATTAAACTGTACAACTGATATTATGAATATTTGTTCTATGACTAATAATTACGCAGTTAAAATTAAACTTAATATTTATTTAAAAACATGACTTTCCTCCTCATTTTCTCGTAAGCTATTAGAGATATCTGAAATATCATTGCAACAGCTGATACACTTAATTAAACTCTACAACTGATATTATGAATATTTTTTCTATGACTAATAATTACGCAGTAAAATGAAACTTAATATTTATTTAAAAAACATGAATTTCCTCCTCATTTTCCCGAAAGCTATTAGAGATATTGGAAATATCATTGCAGCATCTGATACACCTAATTAAACTGTACAACTGTCATTATGAATATTTGTTCTATGACTAACAATTACGCAGTAAAATTAAACTTAATATTTATTTAAAAACATGACTTTCCTCCTCATTTTCTCGAAAGCTATTAGAGATATTGGAAATATCATTGCAGCATCTGATACAACTAATTAAACTGTAAAACTGTGATTATGAATATTTGTTCTATGACTAATAATTACGCAGTAAATTGAAACTTAATATTTATATAAAAACATAACTTTCCTACTCATTCTCCCGAAAGCTATTAGAGATATTGGAAATATGATTGCAGCATCTGATACACCTAATAAAACTGTACCACTGTCATTATGAATATTTGTTCTATGACTAATAATTACTCAGTAAAATGAAACTTAATATTTCTATATAAACATAACTTTTCTCCTTATTTTCTCGAAAGCTATTAGAGATATTGGAAATATCACTGCAGCATCTGATAGACCTAATTTAACTGTAAAACTGAAATTATGAATATTTGTTCTATGACTAATAATTACGCAGTAAAATGAAACTGTATATTTATATAAAAACATGACATTCCTCCTCATTTTCTCGAAAGCTATTAGAGATATTGGAAATATCATTGCAGCATCTGATAGACCTGATTAAAATCTACTACTGTCATTATGAATATTTTCACTAGTACTAATAAATACTGAATTTTACTTTTTTAAAAATTACTTTCTTCCTCGTTTTCTCGAAAGCTATTAAAGATATTGGGAATATCATTGCATCATCTGATACACCTAATTCAACTGTACAACTGATATTATGAATATTTGTTCTATGACTAATAATTTCGCAGGAAAATAAAACCGTATTTTTATATAAAAACATGATTTTCCTCGTCATTTTCTCGAAAGTTATTAGAGATATTGGAAATATAATTGCAGCATCTGATAGACCTAATTAAACTATACAACTGATATTATGAATATTTGTTCTATGACTAATAATTACGCAGTAAAATGAAACTTAATATTTATTTAAAAACATGACTTTCCTCCTCATTTTCTCGAAAGCTATTAGAGATATTGGAAATATCATTGCAACAGCTGATACACCTAATTAAACTGTACAACTGATATTATGAATATTTTTTCTATGACTAATAATTACGTAGTAAAATGAAACTTAATATTTATATAAAAACATGACTTTCCTACTCATTTTCCCGAAAGCTATTAGAGATATTGGAAATATGATTGCAGCATCTGATACACCTAATTAAACTGTAAAACTGTCATTATGAATATTTGTTCTATGACTAATAATTACTCAGTAAAATGAAACTTAATATTTTTATATAAACATAACTTTTCTCCTTATTTCCTCGAAAGCTATTAGAGATATTGGAAATATCATTGCAGCATCTGATAAACCTAATTAAACTGTATAACTGTCATTATTAATATTTGTTTTATGACTAATAATTACGCAGTAAAATGAAACTTAATATTTATATAAAAACATTAATTTCCTCCTCATTTTCTCGAAAGCTATTAGAGATATTGGAAATATCATTGCAGCATCTGATAGACCTAATTAAACTGTAAAACTGAAATTATGAATATTTGTTCTATGACTAATAATTACGCAGTAAAATGAAACTTTATATTTATATAAAAACATGACTTTCTTCCTCATTTTCTCGAAAGCTATTTGAGATATTGGAAATATCAATGCAGCATCTGATACACCTAATTAAACTGTACAACTGTCATTATGAATATTTGTTC
>JAPQNM010000008.1:12364769-12369769 GCA_029783475.1 Metacarcinus magister | reverse complement strand
CGTCATCCATCCAGCAGTCATGTCTATTTTTCTCCTCTCTTGTCCTCCTTCCTTCCTCTTTATTCCCTGGTCACACGCCACTTCCTCTCCGTCAGTCCTCCGTCTCGTGCTCATTCTTCTTCCTTTTTCTGCTTTACATTTTTGCGTTTCCCACATTCCTGCTTTCATCTGAGCTGCATTTATCTTGATTCTTTTATTCAATTTTTTTTCTTCTTCTCTATCAGTCACCTTGTTTTGGTTTTTATGGTGTGCTCTTTCTTTCTTTCTTTCTTTCTTTCTTTCTTTCTCTCTCGTCATTCTTCTTCTCTTTCTACTCCTTGTTCTCCTTCTTGTTCTTGTTCTTTTCTTTTTTTTCTTCTTCTCTTTCCTCCTCCTCCTCCTCCTCCTCCTCTTCCTCTTCCTCCTCCTCCTCTTCCTCCTCCTCCTCTTCCTCCTCCTCCTTTGGGCTGCCGTGCCTTACCTGTACAGCCTTGAATGAGTCCCTCAGTACCTGGTCACAAGCTGCCTCTCAGTGTAAAAATGATAATGACATGTTCCTATAGCCATCCCTCCTCCCTCCTTCCCTCCTTACCTCTCTTTCGCCCCACAAATCCCGCCTCCTCCTCCTCCTCCTCCTCCTCCTCCTCCTCCTCCTCCTCCTCCTCCCTTCTTCCCTTTCTCCTTCCTTACGGTTTTCTCCTCAGTTTAATTTTTAGCTTTTCTTGGCTTTTTATTGTCATTATTATTATTATTAGAAAAGTTATTCACATTTTTCTTTTCTGAGTAACAAGAATAATTACGTTTCAAAAATCTACTTGCAATACATGACATAAATAAATAAAACGAAGAAATGGAGAGAAATTCGAGGCATTTTTTCTTCTTCTTCTTCCACCTATTGCGTTTAATTTGACTTAATTTCACGGACTTCCATTGACCAGCGAATTGAGGAGGAAATTCACTTGATTTCCTCCTTCACTTTGACGACAATGACCTAATGGGGCGGGGCCAGGCGGAGAGGCGGAAAGGAATCTGTCCTTTTGTCGTTTGGTAATTAGTGAGAAATGGGCGCGTGATGGAGAAGGGGAAGAGGAGGGGGAAGACGGGGAAGGGGAGGAGGAGGAGGGGGAATTGGTGGCTTTTGAGAGGGAAAATGAATGAAAGTTAGGAAAGTACAGGAGAAAAGATAGAGGGAAAGGAATTGAGAGAGAGAGAGAGAGAGAGAGAGAGAGAGAGAGAGAGAGAGAGAGAGAGAGAGAGAGAGAGAGAGAGAGAGAGAGCGAGAGAGTGAGAGAGCGAGAGCGAGAAGGAAGGGGAGATGAGTAAGGGACAAGGAAGAAAAAAAGAAAAAATAGTAAAGGGAGTGAGGGAGAGATGGAGGGAGGTTAGAAAGGGGAGCAATGGTGAATGAGGGAGGGAAAGAAGGAAAGAGGGAGGAGCAGTTTCTGGAGTGACACTTGGGCTGAGGAAAGTGACATCTGGATCCATGACAAACAATGGAAGCCAAGACCGCCTGAGGGAGGGAGGGAGAGAGGGAGAGGCAAGGAGGGAGGAAGGAAAGGAAACCGAAGGGAGAAGGACGGGGAGGAAGAGACGAGAAAAGAGAAGGAAAAAAAAAAAGAAGAAAGGAAAATGAGAAATGTCAATCATCACTAATTTGAAAACGGGAAATATATCAAGATTTTATTCAATAATCATAAACCAGTCAGTGAATTATACGTATTTAATCAAATCTTCAAGTGAGAAATTTGTTATCACTCGCAATGTTAGTGAGTTATTTCCACACCACCGTCTTTGCACCCAAGGCGGCCGAGCTCAATCTGGCTAATAACACACTCGCTGGTGGAGGATGACCCTTGTATACCTGCTGAGGATACCTGGTGGAAGGGGAAGGGGAGGGGAGGAGGCGGCGGCTGACACATTGGATGACGTAAGATTGTTCATAAAGGGGAATATCGAGTTTTTAGTCCTGTTGGTGAATTGTAGAATACTTGTGTAACGTTTGGTGGTGTTGAAGTCATTCTGGTTTTATGAATTTATATTTTCTCTTATTTCTTATTTATTTACCAATTTACTTCAATCGTTATTCGTATTTTAATGAGTTTTCTGTACGTTATTATGGTTCATCTCTCTTTTTAATTTTCTACTTTAATGCAGAATATCAGAATTTATTATTTTCGTGACTACTTCTGCCTTTAATGAGACTTGAAGTAGCTCTCCACCTTACCTGTAATCAATATTAGTCTTGTACTAATTAGTTTTCCGTTTCTATTTAACACACCACATATTTTTTCTACTTTCCTACGCTTGGGTTATTTCAATATACCTTAAATACACTAATATCATCCATAAACTTTCAAAACAAAACATAAACAATCGGTAGAATAATTGATTGGTAAAGGTAAGCAGCTAAGGATTAAAATTGGGTGAGCTTCGATGTCCCCAGAAGGATGAGGTGATATCCCTTCGTCACCTGGTTCCTCTTCCTCTACCATCCTATCACTGGTTCTCAATTTCCGTGGGTTTGGCAGGTAGTCAGCCATTTTCGCCTCGACCTGCCGTTATTTCACCCCAAATAGCCACTCTCCATCAGGGTTAATTACCACAGCACCTGCCCGGACGGTAATTAATGGAGCCAAATGGTTATTAAGGAGATGGCTTGCTCGTAACTGCTACCAGGGACAGATTTCAGGACTTTCTCTCTCTCTTGTGTTAATGTTATGTTTGTGAGTTACCTGTAATTCCATGTTTCTTTTATTATCTTTTTTTTTCTTTTTTTTTCTTGTTGGTTTTTATATCCTACTGTTTATCTACCTTGTCCTGGTCCTTTAATTTTTTTCTTCCTGTCCTTTCATTCCTTTTTCTTTTCCTTTACTGTTGCCTTCTC
Organism: Metacarcinus magister; assembly: GCA_029783475.1. Classification (NCBI taxonomy): domain Eukaryota; kingdom Metazoa; phylum Arthropoda; class Malacostraca; order Decapoda; family Cancridae; genus Metacarcinus; species Metacarcinus magister. The sequence continues at coordinate 12,366,906 of JAPQNM010000008.1, read as the reverse complement.
TCTGTTTATTTATATTCTATTTTTTCTATTCTCTTTTCTTGTTTTAGGTTTACTTGTTTGTCTCTCTTCTGTCTTCTTTTGCCTTCCTCTCATCCCTCCTCACCTTTCTTCACCTCTTCTCATTCTTCCTCTCCTCTCCTCTCCTTTCCTCCTCTCTTTCATAATTCATGTTTTCTCTTAAGTCTTGTTTCAGATATTGCTCTATTCCTCTTAAATTCTTAACGCTTTCTTCTTTATACATTTAACATCCATAGTAATTGTACTAATCTAAACGTGCTCTTCTTTCTCTTCCTTTCAGCTTTTTCCTTCACTCTCTCTTTGTTTCACATTCTTCTCGTAGCGTAATCATTCTAAAAAAGGTGATGTTTCCTTTTAAGGTCGCCCTTCTCCCTCACCTCACGCCATTCCTCCATAGTAAGCCTACCTCCCTCGAGCAGACCTGCATTTCTCCCTTCACCCATCCTTCTTAACCATCCACCCACCCTCCTTCCCTCTCTCCCTGCCTCCCTAGCCCTCTTATTCCTGGTCTGCCTTCATTCCCCTGCCTCCTTCCCTTACCCCGCACGCACCGAGGCCATACATTTAATTCCGTCACGCTGCTACGGGGGTATTACCAGAGGATAAAGCCTTCAGGTGACCTCCTCCAGTCGAGTCCTCGTGCCTCGCCTCGCCGCCGGGGTAATGGGCGAAGTCAGATGGTGGCCTGACCAACTTTCAGATACAAGGAAATTAATTGCTTGCGTATAACCTTGTATTAAACCTCTCTTTCTTTCTCTCTCTATCTCTCTTTTATTTTTGTACTGCGGTTGATTACAGAGGAAGTTTGAATGTATTTTTTTTTCTTTTTGCTTTCATATCTCCTTAAGACACACACACGCACACGCACACGCACACACACACACACACACACACACACACACACACACACACACACACACACACACACACACACACACACACACACACACACCCGTAGTCCTTACAAATGAGGCGTCACTTCCAACGAATTAGTGTAGGTAATTATCTGATAATTATCTGATACCTTCTTACAGGTAGGAATGGTAGTGGCACCTCATGACACGAGGCCTAACCCTCTTTATCGAAACTGAAACATCTCCCTAAATGAGTAGGTGTCTGTAGCGTGTGTAGGACCACCGACCCGCCCATCCCCAGATCACTATTTTCAGCATCAGATTTCAGTTTTTATAGTTTTATAGAAAAATCTGCACCCACGTAACGTTAATGGGATCTCATGTGTCCCATTTTCTCCAATTTCGCGCCAGTTCGGGTGACGACGTGTACCCCAAAGTAATGAATAAAGAGGTGTCATTTTTCCTAAGTGAAGACCTACTTTTTTATCGCCAAGATTTGACCGCAAAAATGAGTTTGGGGTCGAGTTTGGTGTGAAATGAGCGCGTGTACAAAGGGTGGCGCCCCGGGGGACCAGGCCCTTTGTGCTGGGCGAGCCGGGGCGTCTGTCTTGCCCGTCTGCTGGACATGGCGGTCTTTGTCACCTCTCGGAGACTCCATAACCGCTGAGACTCGCTTCGCAGACCTCAATAGTGTCGCTTTGTGGACCAAACGACACTCCCGAAGACCAGGCATTAGCCTCTCCGAGCTCAATTTATTTACACAAAGCGGCTTGTAAAAGTGGTAATATAAAACAAGATTTTTAAGGTTGCCTCCAGAAAGGCCGCTCCCCAGGACACCCGAGGCCACGGCATTACCAGCACGCGCGGACGGATTCATGGGCAAACGTTTTCTACACATTTTTATCCACCTGTAAAGAGAGGCGGAAGAACCCTCTTATTGATTATCATGGCATTTTGTCCCTTTAAATGTTAAAGGAAATGCTCACTACAATGCTTGGTACTCGAACTCTATTTTTGTGACTTCAAACAATAACCGTGAGTACGAAAAATATCATTATCTTCCATATCTGTCCTGGAAGTTCCTGTTGAATCTCCTCCCACGTGTTTTAGTCGTATGCTTACAGGCGTCACCGCTATCAAAAGGGACGTTATCTTGTCTTCTCTTCTCTCCCTTGGTATTTATAACGCAAAGATGCTCTATTGTCTTATAAGAGATACCTGTTACACTCCTCTGCTCCCACGGTGTGCCTCGAGTGTCTGGAGTT
>JAPQNM010000008.1:12347269-12359769 GCA_029783475.1 Metacarcinus magister | reverse complement strand
GTGAACAAAGCCTCACATGGAGTGCCTCTTCCTGCCGTCACCAACTTCCTTTCCACAAACTTTACCGACACCTTCCTCTCCTCCTGCTTTATCCTCCATCCCTCCTTCCTCCTTTACTATTCCTTACTCCCTCCTCCCGCACGCCTCCCAGACCCCAACACCTCGACCATCTCCGCTGATGGAAATGATGCCCCTCCCCTTCACGCTCTGTCATTAACTGTAATTAAAGACACTGTGAATATTAAGAACACAGTTTTTCCTTAGTTTCTCATCTTGTATTTCCGAACGAAGGAATGAAAGGGAGGGAATGGAAGGCCAGGTGTGGATGTGAGGGGAGAAAATTTATGATAATTTAGTAAATAAGAATTAATTAAATGCTATTTGATTTGCATTTTAGATGTGGCAGGGGCATGAAGAGAAATGAAAAATTACCAATTTGATAACGTAAATATACATAAAAATAACTGTCCGTGGTATCTGTAACATGTAATATACTGAATATACAGCTGAAGGTGAAGAAAAGTGACCCAAAAATACTTTACTGAATAGTTTTCTTTACATTATCAACACTTTTGTATCAAATTCACTTAGATTAGCGGCTTTGAAGGCAACCACAGGGCCGGCCGCTGCGTCGTTCCCAGTCCCTCAAATTAAGTGAAGAAACTTTCCATTTGCGTAACTGGAACTCTCACTTTCCGCCCCACTGCTGCGTGTTCCGTTTGACAGATCCGCACAAATTGTGAGTTACGAGCTGATATTTTCCCGGCGTGGAGTGACTCGTAATAACACCACCGGTGACGACAACACGACAGAGCGTTCCTGGTGTAGCGGGACGGTCACGGGCTCGCACGCTTTGGAGTCCACGCCCTCCATGTATTGAACGTGGGATGGTGAGGGTGGCACCCGGCACGGGGAGCCACATGAGTGTCCTTACATGTACTGGGACAGGATGTGGAGTACTTGACCGTGAACAACAACAACAAATGCCTTACTGCCTTCTGACACCTCCTCCTCCTGATGTATTTAAGTCAGTGATTAAGACTGAAGGCATATAATCATTGGCCTGGCGGGGAACGTCCCAGGAGAAATATAAGTGCAGGACAGGTCACTCCAGGTGAGCGACTGACCGCCTTTGACCTGACACACTTCAAGGCTTTACTATCTTAATAGTTTACCTCTTTATTAACAAAGGTAAAGAAGATATCAGATGTTTTACTCGTATTTTTTTTTGTTTTGTTTAACCATTGATAAATCTAGAGGAAGCGTGCATATCACCATATTCACCAAATACTTAATTAAAAAAGTAATTTAAGCTTCAGCAATTACCAGACTCATGGGTGGCCCGCAAACCTCGTATTTACATCTAAGGTCCTGGACGAGTCCCCGGGGTGTGGCGCGCGAGCAGCTAAGTCCCTCAGGGTTTTGTCCGATTCGTCTTGGTGGCGGCCCCGCCCTCCCCCGGGACACCCGACACCGTGTTTACCTGATGCAGGGCTTGGGGGCGCATCCATCATAGCCTGACGACGCGTAATGAATGTAGAGAACGACCTTCCTCCGAGTCTTGTCCTTGTGTCTCCTCTGTGGTTCACTTCCTGAGGCATCAAGAACATAGACATCAAGTTCATTGAAAGATTTGTCCCTTGAAGAAAGAAGAAACGGAGCGGAAGTAGAGAGTCGCGTTTCTTCCGCGTGTGTGTAATGTTAAAAGGCTTAGTGAGGAAGGATCAGCCGTAATGGTTTGAATGGCATTACACGGTGATCACGGCGAGGAAGGAAGTGTGGGATTATGAGAGTGGGGTTGATGCTCTCCTCCCTCCCCCACCATCACCACCACCACTACCATCACCACCACCACCACTACCATCACCACCACTATCACCACAACCACTCCGCAGCCTTTCCTCCCCCGCACCACCATCTTTCACTTCCCACACTCACTTCCCACACTCTCATCTCACACTTTCATCTCGCATTCACCTCCAACACTCACCTTCCTCTCATTCCATTTATCCTTTTCATCACACTCTCAGCGTCGACGTAAGAGCACTGAGCCTCTCCATTTATCGATCTCCTGACCTACTTATAAACAAGCCAGTGTTGCCTCCCATCTCCTTTCCTTCTTCCCTAGCGGAGACTCACGTTACTGATATGATGAACGGCAAAAAAATAAAGCTCAGGTGAGGAGTACACTCGGGACTTGTTTAAAGGGACAGGAAAACACGTGAGACAGGAAGGATTGGCGGAAGGAAATGCCGGGAGGCTTGGCGGGGGCGGTGGGGGATCCAGGAAGCCAACGAGCGAGGAGGAAGAGGGATGACAACAAAAGATTTTAACATGAAAGGCTTTTGTGTAGGGCTGAACAGTACTGGCGCTGATGGAGAATTAGTGTTTGCGAATTACGGGAACGTCCCTTTGACACATACATAAAAGACCTTTACGAACAAACAGCTTTGGAGAGTAAATGTAAATAACAAAAAAATATTACCTACCGTCTTCTGGCGAGTTGAACTGAGATGATTTCCTAAGTTTTATACAAGCATTAGTGTTTTTGATGGTCAGTTTTAGCTGTAACAGAAAAAAATATTCACAGTGAGATGTTAATTTTCATTGATGTTCCACCGAGACGTTGGTAACATTCAGTTGAAATGTAAGGTTGTATTTAGGAATAAAGAAAAAAAATATCACATTATTTATTTAGTCACAAAATGTCAGAATGCCAAGACACTTTACTTTCTTAACAAACAACCGGACGTCTCTCAGTGGACACGATGATGGAAGGTTACTTGAGGAAGGAGTTGTTGTGTCCTTGAACCTTCAAGTAAATTGTCGTGAGGCCGCCGCAGCCGCACGCATCCTGGGCTTGAGGTTTCTGTCGAAAAAAATATAACTCAAGAAAACTTGTATTAAATCGTTTTATCTAATCTTCTTAATTTAACAAGCTCTTCAAACTGTGTATTATCTCCTTGCTCAAATACATCTCAGCGTTACCAGTTACATTAATATTTATTCCCCAAGGACTTCTCACCGCGCCCACGATTCCAAGAAGTTCACTGGCTTCTGCAATGGAGACGAAGCGAAGGCGTGTTACTGCATGGAAATTCAACTCAGTTACATTTATTCTCTGTTCCTTCCATTCTCAATCAGATGAAAGGCGGGAACACAAGGGAAAGAAAAAAAAAAAGCAAATTAGTCTTTTCACCACGTAGGCAAGTTATCTTCAAGTGTCTGAACCTGTTGCTGCCGCTCTACCGTGTAACATGTCTGTGATGGACATAATCAACCTACCTGACTAGCCAATGATCAGCAGCACTTTTTCTCTCAGCTCACCACCACTCCCTCAGGCCACACCCTGACACCTCACCATTACGACAGCTTCACCTTCAGGATGTCATTCTAAGGGATTTTCTTGAGAACTCTGACAACTTTCTTTGTGTCTCAATTTCTCACTGTTCGTCTCTTTCGATTTCATAATGCTTCTAGACATTGCCCATTTTTTTTATCATATGTTGCTCCCATTCATCTTTTTCAACCTTTCACCGAGATTGCTTTTATTATACTATTTACTGCCATCGGTATTTTCACAGGTTGTAAACAAGAGAAGAATAAAGAGAGGCTGCATGTTAATAGTGGTCGTATTTTAGCATCTCTTCGTCTTTAGATCGTTGGCAAAATCTCAACCACAGGGTATGCAAGCTTTTCCAGCAAGATCATACAAACTTCCCAAGACCCTAACACATCACAGACCCCTTCATCTTGCCATTAATACATAGTTCTCCTCCCAGTTTATCTCGTGGACGCGCCTTGACCGCATCCCTTTCCTCACCCACAAGTCACTAATGATGAGCATCTGAACTGTATATATATTCCCGTGGAGGCGGGCGAGGAGGCCTGATAATGGTTGTGTATGGGACGAGAGGCTGGCGGGCCGGCGGGGCGAGTCTGCATGGGTGTGGAGATAGCAATTAGGCGTCTCCCTTGACAGTCAAGATAGTGATTAGGCTGGATTCTGGTGGGGCGCTCAGTGTTTGATGTTGTGGCGCTCCCTCGGGTTGTGGGCGGCTCCTGGGTCCTCGCCGCAGCCCCCACCACCCATCCTTCTCGCGCCCTCACACCCTTTACGGCCCGTCCTGCCCCTCCTGTAGGACTCCCCATGTTATTATGGCGATTGGAAACTAATTCCTCTTTAATGGTTGCAACTTATTACATACACACACACACACACACACACACACACACACACACACACACACACACACACACACACACACACACACACACACACACACACACACACACACACACACACACTTGGAATGTAAAATAAAAATATCAAATTCATAATGAAGAACAGTTTGCTCGACGGGACATGACGGGGGTCGGGTGGGTGTTGCTGGGAGGCGCCTCGTCACCAGCAGTCTGAATCTTGGTCCTCACTACCTCGGTTCTAAAATAAGGGTTGCTTCTTTGTCGTGCTGGCTGGAGGGAGTCGAAGCTACATACACTGCAGGCAACCCCACCAGGCCACAAAAAAGCGCCAAAGCATCGTAAATATCGAGGGCTGCATCCCCGCCATGGAGGTCCGTCCAGCGAGGCTCAGCAACGCTCCTCATACTCCAGGTGCGTTCAGGTGTCTCAAGGTGAACCGTAAATCCAGAGACTTTGCATTCTTGAGAGGTGTGGGTGAGCATCCTTGCGGAACAATTTTTTATGTTTACCAACTTCGTATCCACATTAATTGATGTACTAAACATAATTGCAAAACTGCGTCTTTTTTCACGTCATCAGTGCCAGTACACATTTATCTGATTTTATCACTTCCTGAAGGTACATGGATTTCCTCCGTGGTATCTGTCTTTTGGTAAATACATTTCTCTCATTACCTATAGCTCTCCCACGCTGTGACTTCCTGAGGTAAACTCCAGTCTCCTTTAAGTACCCTTGTAGTTCCTTCACGTCACCCATTACGCGCAACTCCCTTAAGCTATTTGTATTTACCATAGCTCACAGGTCGACCCGGCAGGTACAGGGGCCTCCAGGTAGTAAGGGAGCGGAAACACCCATTATGCAGATTACCAAGGTTCTCCCCCAATCCTACGGTGCCCTCCGTCGGCCTGGCCTTTGAGCCGTGACGCCGCTCTGACACACACATCGGGTTTGTTTACCGAGTGGCTGGTGGGTAGGGAGAGGATCTGCCTTGCCCCTCCTTGGACCTTGAATCCTCCGTAGGGACAAGAGAAGACAGAGCTGCGAGTAGAAAGTTGGCTACATGTAAACAATGTCATTAGTACACCGAGGAAGAGTTCAAGGGCGAACCGAAGATAATGAGTAGAATCTGTCTGGTTATGTAAATGTCCAGATTCCGTAAGAACTAGCACCACAGGCTACATCACTTCCACGGCAGGCGTAACATTCCATTGTGTCACCGTGAACAATGCATCGCCTTCCTTATTTTCCTTATCTATCATTCAGGAAATTCTTGGTCTTGAGTACCACCTCTGTTGAGTCTTACTGAGACTCTCAATGCGGCAGTGACTTGAAATACTTCTCCTCAGGCAAGGACAACAGGTTCAAGAAACGTCTTCTACCTACCGCCATAAAAACCCGGTTTACAGATTTGGGTCCAAGATTGAATTTGAACTAACCTTTTTTTTGTCTACCATGATCAAACACAGAACCTGTCACTCACTTCTTTTTATAGTACTCACCTTGGGGTGTTGTCCACATGAACACAGTCTGCTACAGTTAAAAACATATAATGAAAACATTTAAATGAAGTCAGTTTTTTTTTATTCGTAATATGGTGGATCATAGGATATGGTGTAAGCAAAAGACATGGTATTGCAACATTATCTTTAAGCTAACAGTACGTGCATAGCAACAAATGAATAAGTAAACGAAGAACAATGTGAGATGATACTCAATATAAAGTCAATCTGTCTGTCGACTACTGAGTGAGAGTCTAAGAGATAATTCTTAAAAACAGTAATTCAAGTGATCATTCATTCATTCATCCATTCATTTATTCATTCATCCATTCATTCATTCATTCATTCATTCATCCATCCATTCATTCATTCATTTATTCATTCATTCAACCAGGGAATCATTCAGTCAATCAATCAGTCACTTCTACACTAATTCCTTCATTTCATCTAATTTCTTTGGGTTTAATTCAGTTGCTTGTCCTGCAGTTCACACATCTTACTGTTGCAACCACCACCACTACCACCCCTACCACCCCTACCACCCTTTACGCCCCTCGGTGGTCACGCAACGTAGAGACTAATTCAGTAAGTGATTAATTGACGTAGGGATGAGTGATGGGCGGAGCGCTGTCACCTCCTCTATAATGCCCCACGTCACCTGCCTGGCTGCCTGTCTACCTCTCCCCCCGCGGCGGCACTAAGGCGAAGGAAGGGGTGTGCGTGCGTGCCGAGGATCCTTAGGCATCACCACCACCACCATCACCACCTCAGCCAACACCACTAATGATGCCATGCCAACGCCGCTACCACCACCTCTGTCACCGCACCCATCACCACCACTAGAAGGAGTAGATGTGAGGAGAAGGCGCAAGATAGAACATAGATAGATAGATATATAGATAAATATACAAATGAATAGATAGATATATGAATAGATAGGTAGAGAGAGAGATAGAGAGGGAAGATAAGGAATAGAAGGTCTAGTAGATTGATTGATTGATATACAATAGATCATCATATGACACCAGTAGGACAGTGGAAATTAGGATTCAGAGGGAGAAAGACGGGAAAGAGAGAGTTGTTATAATAAGTCTAAGGATAAAGAAGACGAAGAAGGAAATAAGATAAAAGACCAGAGTGAAAATAAAGGATAGAGAGGATCAGGAGGATGGAGACGGATATGAACTTGTATGTGGATGGACCGTAGACTTATAAACACAAGAGGAGGATGTAGAGAGCATGGGAGGCTTGGGTGAAGGAGAGTCGGGGGCAAAGGTGAACTGTTTTTTCAAGGCTCACATTCAGGTCTTGCGAGTTTTTTTCTGGATTGGTCTGATGCTGATGTCTCTAGGATGGGTGATGATGTGGCAGTGTGTTGGGGGGGGGGTGGAGAGGGACGGGGGGGGAGAGAGAGAGAGAGAGAGAGAGAGAGAGAGAGAGAGAGAGAGAGAGAGAGAGAGAGAGAGAGAGAGAGAGAGAGAGAGAGAGAGAGAGAGAAAAAAAAATGGCAGTATTATATAATCCTCCATTTAAACTCGAGCAACAGAGAGACGAAATTTAAGTTTAAAGTTCAGGACACGTTTTTGTAGTATTAACGAGACTTGTAACCTTATTTATCCACGCAAAGGCGGTGACACAGTTACCTAACCCACCCTACATACCACTGTTTTACACTTTCACGGCTGGATCAAACAGGAGCAACAAAAACACCCTTAGAGGCGCAAAAAACACGCAAGAAACACCCATAAAGACGACGTCGCATCCACGTGGAAAGTGTTTTGCGGTAGAGAATTTTCCTCTCAATAATTGCCTCTGTGGGACCACGGGAATGAGCCTCCTCGTTAGGACCTCTCAAGGGTGGCCTCAGAAGTGACCAATAACAAGGTCGTCAGGGGTGAAGACGCGGACAGATGCAGGTGATGCTCCTCAGAACATTAAGGTCACTAGGTTCTGTGACGTAAAAGTAATTAAAATCCGCTTAACAATGGCAGGTGAGCCATAGACGCTCCCTCTGTGTACTGTAGCGTAACAGGTATGCGAGAAATGTGTTCCCACGGACTTGCGTTCCTCCAGGACACAAATATCTGCCCAGGATGTGTGTTTTACCCGAATGCGTCGGCGGACAGGACGCGGCTGTGGTCGGCTGTCTTGACCCAGTTACGGTACCCATCTTGTCCAAGGCGAGACGGCACCCATACCTACCTTTAATACCCTTAAGAGAGAGAAAGAGAAAGAGAGAGTGAGAGAAAAAAAAACCCCACCAATACTATATTATAACCATTAAAAACAGGAAATATAACACTCCTAATACCAAACAGCTGATTTCCACGGATTCAGTTTTCATTTACACCTGCTAGACAACTCTTCCCTGCAGACTCCCCTCACCTGTGATTAGACTGTCTGGAAGCTCTGGCCCTCCCCTCCCCTCAGATGTTTAATGGTGTGGCACGGCTCTGGTAATTAGCCTCAGGTGTGCTGGCTGCAGGGCTGTGGTGATGGGGTTTTGGGACTCAAATTAGACCAGGAAACTGTTACGTCATGTCCAAGATTATTTTTGTTTGCAAAGCCATTAAGTGTGTATGTATGTGTGTGTGTGAGTGTGAGTGTGAGTGTGAATGTGTGTGCGTGTGCGTATGCGTGTGCGTGTGCGTGTGCGTGTGCGTGTGTGCGTGTGTGTGTGTGTGTGTGTGTGTGTGTGTGTGTGTGTGTGTGTGTGTGTTTACTTTATGTTTATGAATCATTGCAATTTTGATGGCATTCATGCAGCTGTAAATTAACACACTGTCATCCTTCAGTTATTCACGCTGCAGTGCTCAAATAAGTACAAATCTTCTCTACACAAACACACACGCACGCACACATGCAGACAGGCAGGTAGCCAGACAGACAGATATATAGACAGGCACGCACACACACACACACACACACACACACACATTTTTCAAACATACATTTACACACACATTCATTCATTCTCAATCTCTCTTTCTCTTTCTTTCTTTCTTTCTTTCTTTCTTTCATACACACGCACACACACACATCTATTCCAAAAGTGCACGAACGAACGAACGAACGAACGAACGAACGAACAGTACGTTAATATTCTTTTCAACACACATTACTGAAAGAGAATAATACCTGAACGCAGACGATAAATCCCCAGCGAGCACGGGGTGTCGGTGCGTGTGGAGGGAATGCAGCCATAAATCCTCCATGGGCCTCTGAGTCTGCCTGGGATGGAAGGGGAAATCCATTCGGTCCAGCCGCCCACAAATTTCCCCGCGTGCCGGCCGCTAAAGGTCCCGCGGCGGCCACAGTCGGGGACGTGAAAGCAGAAGCATCCTCAGCATAGTGAGCCGCGGAAGGAAGCTTTTGGGAAGGGTGGCTGCACTTCCTGGTCCTCTCTCTCTCTCTTTTTCTTTTTATCTCCTTCCTCCTTCCTTCCTTCTCCCTTCCGCCCCTTTCTCCCTCCAACGGAAGAATAAGAAAAATAAGATTGATAAGACTAGTCAGGTAGCTTGATAGAGGCTGGAGGGACGCACAGCTTAGACTTGGCACACGAGGGTTAACGATTACGTGTGTGAGTGAAACTTTTACGTATCTGTGAAGTGACGTGGACGAGGATACGATGGGTTGAGAGATAACCTATCTTGTTTAGAGGGAGTTACCTGAGGGGAAGCACATACAAATACAAGCAAGGGAGTAATAGAAGCAGATAGAGCACGTAATCAAGGCAAATACACACCATAGAAAGGCATAACGTGAAAAGGCTTAGGAATAGAAAGAGGAAAGGATGAAACATGAAAAGCAAAGAAGATGGGAGCCACGTGGGGGACGAGACCACGTGAAGCAGAACACATGGATGGATAATAATCAGCAGCTATAGAGAGTCTACTCCGCCAGAAGACAGCGAAAGGGAAGGTCACACGAAAGAGTAATATTTGAGAACCCCACCCGATAATGAAACCACAGACATGTCAGCAGGAGGGTGTTGGGGAGAGGTCGAAGGTTGGGTTGGTTTACCTTGTCGATCAGCTGACGAAGGCAAACAAACAGGGGCCGTCCGGAGGCTTATAATTGAATATGATTACCGGTTGTTAGTGACACGGTGACCTCCTAACCCTGTCCCAAGTGCGTCGAGGGAAAGGATCAGGTAATTGGCAGACTGTAACTAGGAGAGATAATTAGATAAGCAGAGAAGATACCGTTTAGGGTAAATTTAATCAATACCGCAGGTGAAAACAAAGCTATATTTAGAGATGATGTGATGTGTGTTTGTGACGTATGCTGTCAAGTGTTGAGTGGATAGTGAAGACAATGAGAAGAATAAAGAAGGTATGCATATTCTTGAGCTTTTTTACGATTGGGTAAAGCTTCACAGGACTCTATTCATTATTTAATTAACTTCTCACTCAACATCACTGATAATACAAATGAAGAGTCCACATGTTCAGATCAGCAAATGCCACGTAAGCGAGGAAAAGGTGCATCGCTATCTGAAGTGAAGCGACTCAAGATTACTCAACCTCTTGCAACACTTGTCTGGTGAAACTTTGACGTCACGCACGGCTCGGCAGCTAAAATAATAACGATCACAGTGCGTAAAGAAGAACGAAAGAAACCAGTAACAAAGCGTGGGAGGAAAGAGATTATAACGGAGGAAAGTGACAAGGAAACAAGTTAGAAGAAAATAAAAAAAAAATAAAAAAATTCTATAGAGGGGAGAGAAAAATATTTTAAAAATCTCCAAAGAAAAACATGGAGTGAAAGCAATAGAAGAAAGCTCTGTTCCTCCTTATATTCATGTCACTTTGGATCACACGCAGCCGCGGGAGTTACTCAGAAAAGGGGCGGCTGCTAGGCAAAAGACGACAGGAGGAGGACGAGGAGGAGGACGGGAAGGGAAGGGAAGGGAGAAAGAGGGAAAGAGAGAGGGAAAGAGAGAGAGAGAGAGGTTTCTTTTCCTCCCCCTTATCCCCTCCATATTCCCTCTTCTCTTGGCCCCATCGTCCCCTACCGGCCAGAAAAACACGGCAGACAAACGGAGCCTCACGGAACAGAAACCACAGACATATGGCGCAGGTTTCCTTATTGTGACGGTGCTTGTGATGGGTGTGGTGCGGAGGTTTAATGGCGGGGATCTGAAGGGTGTGGCGGCGAGCTTACTGCAGCGGCGACGAGGGGTGTAGGGGAGGATTAGGGGCTGTAGGGGAAGAACTGAAGCGGTGGAGGAGGCTTAGGGGGTGTATGGGAGGCTATGGGGCTGTGGTTGAGGACTTGTGACGTGGTTGAGGAATGGGCTGTGGTGTAGGGATTGGTTAGGGGAGGAAGGTCTTGGTTTCCTGGAGAGGGATTGGGGCTGCGTGGAGGAACTGCGGCTTGGGGTTTGTGCTTTTGGTTTAGGGTTGTGGGACTGGTTGGGTTCAGTTCCGGTCTGTGTTTGCTTTCAGAGAGAAGTTGAATGCTTTTTCTTATTTTGAAAACATTATTTCATCCATTTTTAAGCCAACAGGTTACAGCAAATGATATGGTTATTGTATTTACCCTCGCGTTTAAATCCCACGTGACGCATTGTTGGCTTCGTAGCGTCTGAGAAACGTCACCGGCTGCGAGCGGCTGTCTCAAACATTTCACGCTAATTAAAGCTTTTAAAACGAGTTTGAAAGGTTGTTTACGCAAACTTGTAAGGGTTCCCAGTTTTATATATAATAATTTACTTTGTTTAAAGAAAAAAAATGGATTCAATTTCACCCACTAGATTAAGATGAGAGGAGGCTGAGGTTTGTGAAGGTCCTTTGTAGTATATAATTTCCTTTGATTGTATAAAAAGCAGTTTGATAATATGGTAGTTGGTTACCGCAGACAGGCAGGCGACAATGTTTGCGGGTAGCGTGACCCTGCTCGCCTGTCAGTGTGTGGGAATATCCAAGAACCCTCGGGGGTCATCCGGGACCACGCCAGGTCACGACAGGTCACAGAGTTACATGAGATTACTAGCGGCGGCGTCTAACCACGTGGTAGCCGCTGCGCCGCCCAAGCAAGTTTTTAGGATGCAAGTGGCTTTTGGTGGCGGCGAGTGGTAGAGGAGGCAGATGTTAAGTGGTTACTGGTTTTCCTGGTGAGAAGGTTAAGGATGGACAGATGTACCGCAAAAAGATATTATTGCAGTGTGTGTGTGCGTGTGCGTGTGCGTGTGCGTGTGCGTGTGCGTGTGCGTGTGTGTGTATGTGTATGTGTATGTGTGTGTGTGTGTGTGTGTGTGTGTGTGTGTGTGTGTGTGTGTGTAAGAATCATGTCTAGGAGTGTCACAACGTACCCTTCCTTACATCATCCACCCACACGTAACAAAAGTGTATACAGTCGTGAGATTCTTTTGATGTAGTCTTGCATAGTGGCGATACAAGTTTCTTCATAAGAGGTGAGGATTTGCTAATAAATGATTCCTCTGACTTCATTAATCATTACAGTTGTGAAATAATGACCTTTTACCATGTATGATATAACTAAATTGCTACACATTATACGGAACACCTACTTCTCTCGGGTCTTATACACAGAAGTAAAGAGGATAGGGTGATGTTAGGGTGGTGTTGTGTTAGCTGGTAGCACTTCAGCGACGTCCATGTGGCAGGTTACGATGCCACAGAAACGACTGCTCAAGTATACGCAACCGGCTCCGGCATATTTTTGTTTTTTTCAGCACCACTAATGTTGGTGTCGCGTTTCACAGCGGCAGGAAAGCTATCTCGGAGGAGGACAAAAAGTGGCGGCAGTCTCATGGGCGTAGAGTTACAG
>JAPQNM010000008.1:12327269-12344769 GCA_029783475.1 Metacarcinus magister | reverse complement strand
GAAGATAGGTGTGTTAGCAATGACCCTTATATATGTGTGCTCCTTTTTATGATGTACTAAAACGCCGGAATCGTAAACCCTTAACTCGTATTTCACTCCAATTAACCGCAGATACCAATGGTTATCTTGACTTAAAGAAAACGAGGATATTCTGTCTTCTGTTCATGCCTCAATTTTGTTTTCTTAACGCTCTTTAGCATACTCGTGTTTAAAGTTATATTTTTAGGTAGTTTCACATTTTCAGTACTGGTGAAGATATAGAAAAAGCGCTAGCAAGCAACACAACTTAGTTTAAACGCATTCCAAGGACTTGTTTCGTTATCTCTCACCCTTTCTCTCTTTTATGTCTTTCCTCCCTTCCATGTTCTATCTCTACGTCCCTTCTTCCTCGTCCTCTACAGAAAGATGGTTCCTGTGGCAGTCTTGGTCACTGAGAGGACCAAACCACCTCGTAAACACATCCTCAGCAGCGGAGTGCGAGAAATTGAGGACGTATTTCCAAGGAAGCGTCTGGAGGCTTCCCTGCGATAAGGTAGTGTCTTCATATTGAGGTCTGCGGACAGCCTTTTCTTTCTCTAACCTATAGCTTAATGTTTTCTTTTCGACTTCTGGGTCGTGTGTGACTCCGCGGAATCTTAATGAAGCAGACATTAAGGGTTTTACTTCCGAGCCTCGTGTGTAGTGTTCTTGGCCTTTCCGCTCTCACCTGAAAAGCTCTTATGCTCCTGAGACTACGAGTGGAGGATCTTTGATGATTATCTGATAAACACTTCTTTAAAAAGTTTTATGATATGAGACTAGTTTTTACTCGCTCGCTGCTCAACACGGGCGTCACTGATGTCGTGGGGATTCATATATTTTCAGAGTTTCTTGAGAATAAGAAAAGAACATCTCTTAAGTTATCTCTTCGATGTTATTGGGAAAACCTTGAATTTCGCTTTTATTGGAAAAATACATTAGGTCTTATATTCACATTATAAGAAATACCACTTAAAACTATCCTGTTTCATAGTGACCATTGCGCCTTTGCATATTTACCTTTACGAGTAAAAAACCATCCAGTGGACAAAAGGATTCAGATTCAGAGGCTATTGCGCTTAAGAAACGCTTAAACCCTTTAATTTTTATACCTACCGCACGCACGCCGTCCTTTACATACCCTAGGCTGATGGCGATGCTGCGAGCAATATGTAAAAATCTACCATAACATCACCACTTCCTCTTCCATTAATTCCCGAGTACCGGTGAGAATTGTGTGTGTCGGAGGCTTTGACCTGTGCGGAATTCTTGGCATAACGGGGCGCCTCCCTCTACCACGGATCACTATACATTTGAGTGACGGGGCTGAGAGCACGTGTGATAAGTCAACAATGAAGGGGACGAGGCGACCAGGTGAGGGACAGATGAGGGCTGCAGGGAGGAACGGAGGGGGGCGGTGGGCAGGCAGGTGAGAGGTGTCGCGAGTGGGGGAGGAAAGTGAGGCATGTATGGAGTGAAACGGGAGAGGGATGGGGCCAACAAAGTACAAGAAATGGGGGATGAAAGTGATGGACGGTGAGAGTTGTAAAGGTGATAGTAAGAGAGAGAGATTGAAGACAGTGAGGGAGGGAGGCTTAGGAGGGAGAGAGGGGAGGGTATGAGACGACAAGGCACTAGAAATCGGGGATGAAAGTGAGGGACAATGAGGGATGTAGGTGAGGTATAGGAAGAGGCAGCTAAGGAGAGAGTGAGAGAGGGAGGATTAGGAGAAGAAGAGGCAGGTCATTAGTTCAAGTAAATGTCCAAGTGAGTGGTCTGTAGTCCCTGTTGACGTATTTAACTCACCTTACCACTGACGTAACCTCCTGACCTGTCTGCCTTAACTTTCTAAATAATAATATATCTGGCTGCGGGCAGAGGAAGGTGGACGAGGATATGTTAAGTTTTATGGGGAGTAATTTGAATTTTAAGGCATTGTATTCATATTACTCTTTCTCTCTCTCTCTCTCTCTCTCTCTCTCTCTCTCTCTCTCTCTCTCTCTCTCTCTCTCTCTCTCTCTCTCTCTCTCTCTCTCTCTCTCTCTCTCTCTTTCTCACAACTATTCAGCCAAATTTTAAGGTTTTCTATGACTCATTTACATTTACTTTAATTAATATTATGCAACATATCTTTTAACACCAAGGAATGCTTTTTGTAAGGAAGAAACTAATGACAACCTCATATATAAATCACACTACTAATGATTGCACAGATTCTATATATAGCAGTTGTTAGCTTTTGTATGTATCTCTAAATACATAACAATTGCATTCACATGTCTGGAGTTACAGCACAAACCAATTAGTTTACCTTCCAGTCTACAGCCACCAGGTAACCAGCTCACCAATTACTTGCCTTACGTCGTGCCTGTATACCTGTCATTGTGTCTGTGTTCGTCTCTCCACGTTCAATCTTCCCCGCCAGTCACATCACACCAGTCAAACCAACGAAGTAGAGCACCGGAGCTGTTAGAGAGGAAGGAGGCAGGAAGGGAGGAAGGGAGGGCGTTACGGAAAAGGGAGAAAGAGAGGGATGAAGCGAATGTCCACCACCTCGAGGTCAACTGCGACTCGTCTTCACAACGCGGTGCATCCTCTTTTGTCGTATCTCACGTGTGATAATATTTCAGCATTCACCTTTCATTGATGTTTGAATGTACTATCCTACACTCATGCTTCACTGCACATGTACTGAAGAATCGTCATTTGTCTTGGCACATCACTGCGTTGTGTTCGTGTACGAGTACTTGACACTGATGGATATCTAGTCCTCGCTTAGCAACTCTCCCCTCTCGGCCGCCGGGCATCAGGACTGGACTAGACGAGGCAGAGACGTCCTCCTTCCCTTCCCGTGGCTGGAGGGGCAAGAAGGGGAGGGAGGACTGGTTCCGAGAGAAAGTACTGTGCAGAAGAGAAGAGGGATGCTAAAGACGGTGGGCATGGAGCCGTGGGGAAGCGAGTGCTGCTTCCCTCCGATTTGGATCTCATGTTGGGAGTTGTCTGAGTGCCTTTTGTCCCTCTCTCAGCACCAGGAGGGACTAGAGGATGTATTTACCCTACAAGGTCCAGTTGATTTAAATGGAAGCTGGTTGTACGTTTAACGGTGATGCATTTTTTACTTGCATAATACCTTTTTAAATTTGGTTTCATATGAAGTTACTTAGATTTTGTTTTTTAAGGAATAGTTTCAAGACTAGAAGCTCAGAAGATACATTGTTGATTCATTACTCACCTTGCTTCACCACGGCACCATTATCACTACCATCATCACACCAGTCACCACCAGAGTAGCCACAGTCACCACCATTACCACTATCATCACCACCACCACGACCACCTCTACCATTGCCATTAGAGCAGCAGCAACAACAAGAAAGATTAAATTCATGCGCTTATCGGTCGAAACTGGGTCTTGGATCTTGATAATGACACCACTCAACCGACATCCATCACAAACTGACAGTCCTCTAATGAAAAAAAACATATATATAAAAACTCTGGCGAACTAAAATCAAAGAATGCTGATAAAACCGCAAATAATTCAATGATTAATTCTGCTCTGAATTATAAGATCATAAATTTTGAGAAAACAGTATGATGTCTGTGGTTGTTACGCCGCGAGCCTCGACGTCCCGCGTGTGATGGCAAGGAAGAATCTGACATCCTTATCTGACGCGATAGGCGGGGGATTAAGGGAGTTTAATTAAGTATTCTAACACGGCGGCTGGGAGGTGTTGTGCCGCCTGTCACCGCCTCGTGAAATCGATCGC
Organism: Metacarcinus magister; assembly: GCA_029783475.1. Taxonomy (NCBI): domain Eukaryota; kingdom Metazoa; phylum Arthropoda; class Malacostraca; order Decapoda; family Cancridae; genus Metacarcinus; species Metacarcinus magister. The sequence goes on along the minus strand of JAPQNM010000008.1, from coordinate 12,340,981 downwards.
TGTTTGTCCAGATTGGAAAGATTGTGTACACCATAGAGTGAGGATAACACACACACACACACACACACCCACACACACACCCACCCACACACACACACACACACACACACACACACACACACACACACACACACACACACACACACACACACACACACACACACACACACACACACACACACACACACCTTTCAAACGCGTTAGGAATGTTACCACTGACCCATAGTAATAAATTTATATGGGAACGCTACCCTCTAGAACTCTCCCGCAGCCTTTGGTAATTACCGGAGGGGCAGTGAGGGTGTGAAGCGTGCGGGGGAGGGGGGGCGGGCGGGGTGGGGGGCGGGGGAGGCTAACCTTCTGACTCCCCTCTCCAAGCCTTTGACCTTCCCTGACTCCATTCCCATCCCTATTTTAACTTTCCTCTATAAATGGAAGTTGCCCCCTTACTCGATTTAAGGACACAACAGTCTGCAATATAATGGTCAGCTCAAGCACTCAGTACATACATACGGCATGCTGAAGAGTTGTGTGATAGACGTGTGTTCAATTAAGCATGAGTTGTTGGTGCCGCTGACGTCATGCTGGAAGGAAGGTGAGAGGTGTTGAAAGTGTAGGTTACTTCCGCAAGGTTCTGAGGGTACAGGAAGGTGACCCACTAGCGTTATGCTTTATTCTTGTGGCAGGTTAATGGTGGTTAAGTATGCGTTTGAATATTCATCTCCTGGAGTGAATTAGGCATCGCGGTCATTACGCACGGAGGTTCCTGGCTAAGCTTAACAGTGCTTCCGTTATCTTACTCTACACATTACACTCCCACGCTACGCCGCTCAACTTCTTCCTGATACGCCTCCTGGTCATACCGTTCTATCACCTCTCATTACCTTCCCTTTCCTTTCGTCATAGGATTCCACCTCCCGAGCTTCATTCCACAGTCGTGTTTATATTAATGTGGAAGGCAAGGGAAGGACTTGAGGTTACAAAAAAAAGAGTTATTGAGTTTTAATATAATGTTCTAAAGTTATCTTCAAGAACGATTGGTTAATTGATATAGTTGAATCATGTACTTTGATATGTTCAGGTGTTCCTTTTCTTCAGTAACTTTTATTTTCGTGGAGGAAACACTGTTATGGCCTCTTCATTATATTTTCCTTTAAATTCTATAATTTTCCAGCACTTTTATTTGCCTTTTCCACTAAATTTCATACTATTCTATACCTTCTTTTACTTTGCTGAAAATTTCGCGTTATTACGTTCCTTTCTCTGCTTTCCCTTTTGAATGTAATCTTTTTGCTGTCCTATTCTCTGCTTCCTCCTCCCTCCCTTGGCCCTCCTTGACGCCCACAGCTGCAGCGACGCCCCACTGCACGGGGATGCTCGCGTGGCGTCTGGCAGAGGGCATGTGTGAACATTTTCTGTATATCATGTTTGCTTGTATAACTTTTTGCTCCCATGTTGCCATCCTTCTTACTGGATCGTTGGCTTGTTTTTCATCAAGTTCTTTGCTTACACTCCTGACGGTCTTCCTTTGTTGCTTTTAACTTACTTATCAACACTTTACTGTATCCACACATATAAATATTCTTGCTATCTATCTATTTATCTTTCCATTCCTGTCTGTAGCTACCAATTTATTTATTTACCTACATTTATCTGTATAATTTTCTGTATTTACCTATACGTATATCTCTGTCTCCCTGTCTGTTCACGTATATATATCATCCTTTTTTCCGGGGCAAATAATTCTTCCTTTATTCTATCACCCAATAATTTCTATATATTCCCCTCCCTGCCTTCCTTCCCCTTTTCTTCTTTTCTCTCTCTTCTCACCCTCCCTCACCCGCAGTTTCTGTTATTTAACTTATTGTGCCCAACTGTTCTCTTCACACCGCTGTCGCCGCCCAGCATCGCCTCACCGTACTCTTCTTTGCCCCTAACCTCGCCTTGATCGCTCTTCTCGGCCCGCGTCTCCTAAGCCTCAAGATCAATGTCTCGGTGTCGCCACAAGAGCAAGAAAATAATCCATATCTCAAAGAAAACTCAGAAGCGGAAGGGAGTACGTGAAGAAATAAGGAGAGACGCGCTTATGGCAACATTAGTAGAATTTCTTTTCTTTGGACAATGTTATTATGGTAATGCCAGCTGGGAGAGGAGAATGGGATAGTTGGGGGAGGAGGCATTTATACAACTGCCATGGAGTGGGAAGGAGCTTTATGTACCGTAAGGTGAGGCCCGTGAGTGGGAATGGAAGGAAACGTTTGCAATTGGGATTTTTCACAAAGTTACTCGTTACGTCCTCTCAGAACCCCAGGGAACCGGCAGCTGGAATAATGACGAGGATTATAGCAATGCACAAAGCGGAGTCGTAGGAATATGAATGCCGCGGGAGATCTTCTTGGGGCCGCGGGTCTAATCAGGGGAGGTGGGGTCGGCCGCCGTCAATACCTGTCGATGATTGCGTAATGTATGTGAGGTGAACCCGACCCTCGGTTTATGTTGTGTCCTTTGTGAGTTTCGCTTTTATCATGAGAAGCCACAAGGGTCAAAATCAGTGAGTTCTTGAGTATGAGAAAACACACAATGGGTATTTTTTGCATCTTTTAACCACAATGAGTAACAACAATAATATATAGCAAAAAAATAAACCACGGAGAGATGCAGCTCCACTTGTATTCGAATCCGTGCCGGTTCAAATGGGTCTTTCAGAATAGAATTGTGAGTACATACATATGAAACATTTTAAAGTAGACATTATATATATGCCATGAATAATGAAGTGGTTGGTATTGGTACGATTTACAGTCTGGGAATGCTACCTCCCTGCATGGAAATTATGGGAGAAAATACAACATAACTGAGGGAGACATATACTATGGAAAGTTTTTTTTTCTTCTTACTTTATAAAGGAAGAGAAATGAGTGCTGGGAGGAAGGACAGGTTACGAATCTAGTGTGTGGTAATTACAGAGTTATAAATGGAACATGAGGTGAATAATGACACTGGGAGTACTTTGTCATGTAAATTATTTTGGTGAAAACGAGTATTTCATATACGAACATGACGAAGAGAAAAGGAAAAGTGATGTAGAGTTTGGTGAAATGTAATGACAACAAATATTATGTATCAACGAGAGAAAAAAAAAATCAATACATTTAAAAAGCAATTTGATAGATAAGAGAATTTAAATTTCAAATAAAAATATATGACCGTGCGACCAGAGACATGAAATAGAAATCCGTGAAATTACTGTTAAATAGAAAATTAAAAAGTGTAATTTAGAGAGAGAGTAAAATAAGCGTTGCAAGAGTGAGTGAGAGTGAAAGTTGCAGCATCGAAAGGGAGAGTTGTAGAGGAATGAGAGATCAAAGAGAGTGAGAGTAGATAAGCGACTTTCCCTTGGTAATGAGAGGCAAGAATGTAACTCATCTCCTCCTCCTTCTCCTCCTCCACCTCCTCCCCTCCTCTACCTTTTCCCCTCACCTGCACTCCCACGCTCTGGAAATAAATCTGGCTTCGCTCTCCCACCCACCTGCCTCGCTTCACTAAACAGCTAAATCCTATGAATCGTGGAACTAAAATCCATATTATTTCGTTTCAGAACAGATGTGTGTGTGTGTGTGTGTGTGTGTGTGTGTGTGTGTGTGTGTGTGTGTGTGTGTGTGTGTGTGTGTGTGTGTGTATGTGTGTGTATGTGTATGTGTGTGTGTGTGTGTGTGTGTGTGTGTGTGTGTGTGTGTGTGAAATAAACGTTAGGATAAATAAAGGTTTAATTTATACATTTACCTGTTTTCGTGTGTGTTCGTCTTTGTACTGTACGTATGTGTCTGTGCATAAAATCAACTCACTGGGCTCGTGTATGTGTATGTGTGTGCGTATCTGTGAACGAATTTTTCCCATGTGGTTTTATGTATATGTGTACTTTATCGTCTGTCTGTGTAGAAGACTTGTTAGGGTGCGTTTGTGTGTTGGCAGCGATGGACTGATTGTATTGGAGTGTGAAAAGGGAGAGGATGTCTGCACAGAGAATGTTAATGAGAAGCTTGGTGGTGGTGGTGGTGGTGGTGATGGTGGTGGTGATGGTGGTGATGGTGGTGGTGGTGGTGATGGTGGTGGTGGTGGTGGTGGTGGTGGTGGTGGTGGTGGTGGTGGTGGTGATGATGGTGGTGGTGGTGGTGGTGGTGGTGTATGTAGTCTGCTATAGTGTAGTAGTGGGAAGATGACATTGCGTGGGAAACTTAGGGGATTGCATATATATATATATATATATATATATATATATATATATATATATATATATATATATAAAGAGAGAGAGAGAAAAAAATAAAAAGCATACAGATAGACAGACAGACAGACAGACAGACAGACAGACAGACAGAAACACATACAGACTGACTGGCAAACATAAACCTGAGATAAACAGATAGACATAAAAATAAAGACAAATAGACAGACAGACAGACGAACAGACATACATAGAGAAAGGCTGAGAGGGAAGAATGAGCAATGCAGAGCAGAGAGAGGGAAAGAGAAAGAGGGAGAGAGGGAGACAGAGGGAGGGGGAAAGAGAGAGAATGACAGAGTGTGAGATATTACTTACAGGTTTCAGTTACTGGAGTCAATCGATGGATGGGTCAGACCAGTGTGAGCGTAGTGATAAATATGGAATCAAAACGACATACTATACCATTGATTTGAAGAGGAACGAAAAAATAAAAAATAAAAAAGGGCACAGATTCCACGTTGCATGATGGGAAATAAAAAAGAGAATATATGGGAGTTTTGGAATGATGTGGTGGGGTGTGGTGTGGTGAGGTGATTCAAGGGGTGTGGTGTGTAGGGGAAGTGTACAGTGAGGTAAAGAAGGCTGGTTAAATTCCTCTTCAGGTACGCAATCCTCAGAAGCAATAACCACACACTACCTTCCCTCGATACACTGTTCCTTATAATAAATGGCTCCACCTCCCTTTCTCTCCCCTTTCTCACCCTCCCTCCCTTCCTCTCCCTCCTTCTCTCCTTCCTTTCCTCCCTCCCTCCGTGTCCCGCGAGACTCATGTAATGTTAGCTGCTCGCCTCCCATTCAACCCTTTGGAAATTCTTTTTGGGGCTCTCTTGGTAACCTTTTGAAGTTGGGTGATATTCCCACGGCTCCTGGTTGCTGGGTGTGGTTCCGTGTGGGAGATTATTATCCAGAAAAAAGGAAGACTTCGAAAAGGTTACAAGCACTTGGAGTTTCCCTTTCTACATCATTTCCCTCCTGTTTTTTTGTACCAGTTAAAAAAAATGAGGGAAAAAAAATCGGTGATATTTTGGCCTTGTGATATTATGGATGTTTCTCCGTTTTCAGAAATGGTGTAAAAGGTAATTTTTTGGTGTGTTGGATTATTATTATTATTATCATTATTATAATTATTATTATTATCATTATCATTATTACTGCTAATAATAACAATACTTCTGCTACTACTACTGCTACTACTAATAATAATGATAATAATAATACCATCAACATCACTATCATTATTTCTCCTATAACTACAGCTATTAATCATTCATAACCTTTTCCTTTCCTTTCATCCCGTCACTGACACCCACGACACAGACTCCCATAGCAACCAACACCAGTACCTTACGCAGGGGGAGTAAATGTCCTTCACCAGCAGCGAATTGCCACGGATGTAATTAATTGGAAAAAAGTGTCAAAAACGTCTGTGTATAATGATCGTTCCCATCGACAACCAGGTGATTACGGTACACTCAGCAGCAGGTGTCGCTTTGAGGGCGAGGGAGTAAGTAAATGAGCCAAACTAACTGACCACCTCGTCAAATGGGGGTGACACAGCTTTTTGACTTCATCTGTAATTATGGGTACAGGACGCACAAGTGTTGGAGGACAGTTACAACACGTGTCACAGGAGTATTGAGACGGGTTTTCCAGACAAACAGACAGTAATTCACGGTCATACGGTGAGGGTTGAGTGTGAGGTGGATGGGAAGGGTGCATGAGTGTGTGAGTGTGTGAGTGTGTGAATGTGTGTGTGTGTGTGTGTGAGTGTGTGTGTGTGTGTGAGTGAGGGTTGTGGTGTGACTGGTGGTGTGACTGACTATAGGGAGAGGAAGGGACAGCCGATGGTCAAGTGATGGTGAAGTGGGATAATGAGGTAAATCTCTCAGTGTCTGATGATGATTAGGTTAAATGACTTTCTCTCTCTCTTTTTTTTTATCTCTCTTTTTCTTTTTCACTCTCATAAATTCAATATAAACACACAGTACAGGAGTCAGCTTCCCCTATCACCTACGTCACCTTAGCAGTATAAACACCCTATATCACGTCCATATAAATTACACAGTCCATTACCCATAAACATTAATAAGTAAAAACTCGGTCATACAGAACACTATCAAACCCCATTAAACTTTACCTGTTCTACGGTGCCTAATTAACACATGGGCCAGGTATCCCTCGCCATCGCTAGGAGGCTAAGTATCGTGGTCTTGGAGGCTGATGAGGAGTGATTCTAATAATGGAAAGATTAACTGACAGTGAGTAATTGTTTTACCTCAAATCTCGACTGTTGGATGGATGTTTTGGGTGAGAGAGGGACGGGAGTGTATAGCTAACGCGTGGATGAGAGAGAACAGGACTCAGACACAAGGAGAGAAGGAGAGATAGTAGTGATTGGGTGACCATGAGAGATATACGAGTGGAATGCGTAGGAATGAGTCGCTGAAGATGAGTAGTAGTGCTTCAGGAGAGAGAAAAAGACAATGATAAGTGGATGTTAGGGTGTGTTGGTGTTACTTTTTAGGCTGTCTGGTGAAGGGTATTTTTTTTGTAGGATTCAGAGATGTTACAGTGTGTGTATGTGTGTGTGCATGCCTGTTTGCCTACCTGCCTGTCTATGTCTGTCTGCTTGTCTATCTGTCTCTCTGCCTGTTTGTCCCGTCGTTAAGCATGTATTAATTTAGCGGAACTAATACTGTATTTAATCATCTTTTAATTTTTGTTGATGTTAATAATTACAGGTAGATATTCACACCTGATTACCCTTGACATAATTTACATATCAAAGCATGATACTTCCCCTTTTGCAAATACATAACTAATGATGTTTTAAGTATACGTGTAGTTTATGCTTCTAAGTAAGGACACACTGAAGCATTTAATAATCCTATGTAGCCTTACGAACCCCAAAAAATTACACACACGCACACACACACACACACACACACACACACACACACACACACACACACATAAGTACTCACACGTATGAATGTAGTATAGTTTTCTCCAGACGTGTGAGAGCCTCATGAACGTGTATAGAAAGCAAGTGTGGGAAAATACGGTGCATTCATCCCTGTGTATATGCATGTGCATGTGCTTGCGTGAGTGTGTGTGTGTGCGTGTGAGCGTGAGGTTGGGGGATGTGGTTACTATGAGCGAGAGGGTGAGAGGGAAGGGCTATTGACCGAGTGAGAGTCGGACGGGGTTTTGAGTGTGAGGGAGAGAGAGAGGTAGAGTAGTGAAGGGTGAGGAAGAGAGGAGTGGATGGAGGGGAACATGGAAAGGAGAAGGAGAGAGGAGGAGGAAAAGGAGGAGAAGGAAAAGGAGGAGGAAAGAGGAAAGGTTGATATGGTAGAGAAGAGAAGAGAGGATGAGGTGGAAGAGGAGGAGGAGGAGGAGGAGGAGAGGTTGAAGTGGCAGAGAAGAGGAGGGGTGAGGACAGCTGAGAACAAGTGGCAGATGTGACTCATGACTCAAATTTCAGTCATGTGCCCCACAGGAAGCAGTCGTGGCGGCGCGACACTCGCATTAACAAAGAAATCTATAAACAGAAATTCAAATACATAAACATGCATGAATAATAATAATAATTTCCCACGAATCATGCAGCTTTTTTTTTCTCCCTCGTTGGTGAACTGATAATACATTTCTATTGATTATTGTGAGCTGCCAGACTCTAGGAACCAGTTGCTCTTCTTTTCAAGTAATTAGTTTCAATCAGCTTTCACGCAAGCATCTCCCTTTCTGCTCTCCCAGCTTCCTCTTTTCTCCTTTTCTGCATCCCCTTCTATTCTCCCACACATCCTGCCCTCCTCCGCTGGTACCTGTCTCCTACCGATCCCTGAGAACCTACATCTTGAAGGAGAGAAGGAAATGTGTGATGGTAGAGAAGGAAAACGTGTGAAAATGTTCATGTGTATCTCTGGCAACGTTTGTGGTGCAGAGGGTATGTTTAAGAGTGATAATTATTGTTTTACATGTGTTGCAGTGCTTTCGTCAGTTCCTAGATTAATTCCATACTTATCAAGGTACAGAATGAATGTATGTTGCTACGCTAAGTTTCTATATTTGCGTGGAGTGTGAGCTTAAACTTGAACTTGCTCATGATGCTTTGTTTTTACGTTTCTCGGCGTGTTGCGTTGCGAGCCATTCATTCTGTTACGCAATGGTGTTGGTTACTGGCGCGCCGCCACCCCCCACGTGGCTGACGTAGCACCACCGCCACTGCCACCACCACAACCATCCATCCACCCACCCAACCACCCAACCACCTCCTTACATCTCCGACCCACACCGCCATTACCACGAACTCACCCACCCATCCATATTCTTACATTCTCCTTCTAACACAACCTTCACCACCCATCCACCTTGGCACATCCCTACCCCGAACACCATTACCACCACCGCCTACCCACCCATTCATTCACTCATCCTCAGACATCCCCCCCATGACGCCACCACCCAACTCCTTGACGCAACCCACAAACCTACTCTTGCACCCATCCCTTGACACCCACCCCCACCCCCCTACCTTGCAGCTTACCCATCCACTAGCCTCCTGACACCACCAACCCTTGTCTTTACTCTCAACATACAGACAATTTTATTATATCTTGATCATGGTTGCGATTTTTAATAACATCACTTATATAAATTGAAGGCTTGATCACGCCTCTCCGCTGCTTCCACCAACACCCTTACTCCTACACCCACACACTCCTACATTCCCACACCACAAACCTTTGCATTGTTTTCCCCTTAAGCAGCCGCCATTACAGTGTGCCATCAAAATCCTGTCTTGCCCTACTACAACTCCACCCTCGCCCTTCACTCCTCCCCGGGTCCTGCCTCCTCCCCAGCCTCTACCTACTCCCCAGCACTAGCCTCCCCCCTGTTACCACACCCCTCTCACTCCTTTCTCGCATACCCTCCGCCTTCTCTCTCTACACAGTGTCTCATACACCCTAATAACTATCTTGCGTTTCTTATTGCCTCGTAACTTCATCAATAAAAAAAGGGTCAACATCACGACCTTTTCTGCGCCGCCACAATCAATTACTTTACCACTAACACCACCACCAGATCCGCCACCGATGTCGCCTCCGCTGTAATACCATTGCAACGGGAGAACAACACAACAGCCTCCAGCACTTCTGTTCACTTCCTCGCATCTCTACCCTTTCCCCTCACACCCTCCACCCCCTTAGAGTCGTGCGAGCAGCTCCTCAGGCTCGGGACTACTCGCGTGGCCCCCGCATAACATTACGGCGCCACTTTTGTCTCTATGTTAATCCTTGCCGCGGGGTAATAGTGGTGGGCCGTCAGCTGGGGCGCGGACATTCCTACCCTGGTCACCCCAGACCCACACAGGCACGGGTAAGGGGGGGAAGATGCAAGGGAAGGGCTGGGGGTTAGACTAGGAGTACGGGAGGGCCAGGGAAGGATTGGTACAGGGTGGCACTGGGTGAGAGGGAGAGAGGGCGTGAGAAAGAGAGAGAGGGAGAGAGAGGGGGATGCTGCTACAGTCTTGGGAGGCCGGGGGTGGTAAGGAAGCATGAGGAAGTGAACTCCGTGTCTGGGTAAGGAGTCAAGGGTTTAGACTGGAAAGAAAGGGAAATGAATAATTAGTGAGGCATTATCCTCACTCCCAGACCTCGAAAGGGACGCGGCGGCAGCGTTATTAATTAGCGTAGAAGGAAGATAATTTGCCTTAGGGCGCTGCTAATTTGCTCTCAGGCGGGAGGAAGATACGGCGGGAAGGGGAAAGAGAGGAAGATAGGGTGAGGGGGAAGGGGAGAAAGGCAAGAATAATGAAGCGGAAACTAAGAGTAACAATGCCTACAATTTGACGGATAATTAAAAGTGGATAACAAACACGGAAACAAGACCATAAAGCGAGGTATTCAGATAAAGGAGGAAGCATAAAGGAGATAAGAAAATGGAGAAGGCAAGGAGTAGGATCCTGCATGGGTACACCCACCACCACCACCACCACCACCAACACCACCACCACTCACCAGCTGTTGTCCGCTCGTCCACAACCTCCGCTGCACATGACACCTCCACCGCCGCCTCCTCCACTGCTAATATTACCTCATTCTCCTTCGCCTTAATCATCCTCATCATCATCATCATCATTCTCCTACACCCACCACGCCTCCCAGCCCATGTTCAGCCTCGCTCCGGCGTCTCACACACACAAAAGGAAGGAAATACTGAAGGTGAATCAGTCGGTCTTTAAACTTTCCAAGGCCATGCTTCCTCCTCCCCCCTAGGTGCCTCTCTGCTGTCCGTCTGCTCCTTGTGTGACCTTCTGCTGCTTCTCCTGCTGTTACCCCGACCTCCTGCTGTCTCTCCTGCTGTTAACTCGACCCCCTAGTGGTTCTCTAGTGTACACGTTTCTTGTGATGTATTATATAATTTCTTTATTAGATTCCTGGTGCACTTGAAACTCTACAGGGAAGAAAAAACAAAAAGACCCAACTCTTCTTGTTATTTAGTGCTTGACGGTGAAGATCATGTGTTTGTCGTTTTCTTTTTGTCGTTCTTGTGAGTACGTACGTGTCTCCTCCTTCCTTCTGGGTAACAATGGCGCAAGCCGGAGTGAAGGAAAGAGAGATAGAGAGAGTGAGAGAGTGAGAGGAAGTGAGCAGCATTCCACGTGAGTTGAGGAAGAGCTACAGTGAGGAAGGGAATGCCGAGCAGTGTGTAGCCAAGATGTCAAGGGAGACTTAACGAAACTGTATGTTGAAAGGAACAGGAAGGGAATATAGATGTGTGTGTGTGTGTGTGTGTGTGTGTGTGTGTGTGTGTGTGTGTGTGTGTGTGTATGTGTGTGTGTGTAAAAAAAGATAGACATAATAACAAGAAGTGGGAGGAAGATGAGGAAGAGATGGAAGAGGAGGAAGAGAAGAAGAGGTGAAGGAGGGTGAGGAGAAAGAGGAGGAGGAGAAGGAGGCTTGTGGCTCAGCTCACCACCTGCTTTGCAATATTTGGGGAAATAGAAGAGCAGCTGAGACGGGAGGAGGAGGAGGAGGAGGAGGAGGAGGAGGAGGAGGAGGAGGAGGAGGAGGAGGAGGAGGAGGAGGAGGAGGAGGAGAAAGGAGAAGGAGGAAGAGGAGGAGGAGGAGGAGGAGGAGGACGAATAAAAAGAGGAAAGATAAAAAAACGAGGAGGAGGAAGAAATCAAACAGGAAAATAAAGATAAAACAAGAATGAAAATGAGATAGAATGAACAACAACTGAACATTAGGAAGCTGATGGTGATGATACAAAGGAGGAGGAGGAGGAGGAGGAAGAGGAGGAGGGCTGTGAACTGTTACAAGAAGATGAGGAAACAGGAAGAGGATAACATGCTCTATGCTCTCTCACTCTAGTGGCATTTAAGAAGGAGGACGAGCAGGAGTACAAGTAGGAAAAGTATTAAAGAGAAAAATGTATCATCAGCCAAGGGACGAACACCGTATCTTAAGCGACAATTAATATGCGAGGCCGACTAGATGAGCGTGTGAGAAGCTTAAGGAAAAGACAGTGGATGGTGGTGGAGACAGGAGAGGGGAATGAGGAAGACAAAGTGAGGAAGTAGGAAGTACTTACGTGTATAAAGGAAGAAGCGACGGATAAGGAAACAGAGGAATTAGCAAAGATGGATGGAATAAAGGAGATAGAAGAAGGTGAAGTAGGAAGTATAGAAGAAGTAAGCGAGGAAGGAAAATATAGAATAAACATACGTAGCACGAGTTACACAAAAACGAAGAAGAAAGAGGAGGAAGAGGAAGAGGAAGAGGAAGAGGAAGAAAACAAGTAGAGTGCTTCATCATCTTGGATACTAAGGATAATATTGTAAATGTCACTCATTTAACATTGAATAAGTAACAATTAATTCTTCATACGTCTTGATCTTATAACCTTATGTTTTATACTAAACTTTATAATAATCGTGGCTCAGGTAATCTAAAAACACACCTGAGGTCATCCTGCAGGTGTTAACAGAGAGGTGAAAGTAACAAGGGGAGTCATCCTCTGCAGGGTAACGAAGAGGGAAGGGGGGAGAGGGAAGGGGAGGTGAAAGTTTAAGGTGGGAATGAGAAAGGAATAGAAGAGTGAGGAGAGGAGAGGAAGGCTATGAGGAAAATTGGGGAAGGGAGAAAGTCAAGGGAGGAAGGGAGAGAGGAAAGGGTAGGAAGAAAAGGGTAGGGAGTGGATTGCGAGAAGTGAGAGAGGGAGGGAGGGAGGGAGGGAGGGTGTGTGGGAGGATTACGAAAGGATAGGGTGGGTGGAGGAGAAGGAGGAGGAGGAGAAGGAGAAGGAGGAGGAGAAGGAGGAGGAGAAGGAGGAGGAGGAGGAGAAGGGGATGGGAGAAAGAAGTAAGACAGGGAAGGAGGCAGAAGTTAACTGTAAAAGGAACACAACTACTGTAGGAGGAGAGGAAAGTTGAGAGGAATAGAAGTGAAGTAATGAAAGGTGTTGAAGAGTTAAAAGTGTTTAGATTTTAATGAGCCGTTGGGGAGCAAAAGAGGGTGGTGGAGGGGGGTGAGGGGAAGGATTATAAGGGTTTGCGTTAACATGTGGTGTAAATGACTTATGAATGTACGAGGAAGGGACGAATATTGATGAATCACCTAATGAAAAATATTAACTCAGTCTCCCTCTCATCCAGTCTAACCTTATACCCTTAGTGTTGCTTCATGTGCCAATAAGGGCTGTCAAAACATGGTACATATATCAGGATTCAGCTAACACACACACACACACACACACACACACACACACACACACACACACACACACACACACACACACACACACACACACACACATTATAGGAAATTATCTTATATCTACAATCCCCGAGAACTCTTTACATGTAGTCCTTAATAACTATCTATATTATTAAAATTTTTATCTCCTCTCTTCATCAATGTCTTTTTTCCTTTCAACAATCTGCAATATCAATCCTTGCATCCCTTTGTATATGGGTGGAAGGGGTGCAGATGTGGGGGGAGGAAGGAGTTTAAATGGTGATGGTGATGGTGAGGTTTAGACGATACGCAGAGATCTTCAAGGTGACAAAGCAGGTGAGAGGCTGTATGACGCACGCCTGTGATTGGTGGAGGAGCAGGTGGTGACGAGGTGACCCTACAAAGACGGCGGCAGGTGGTGAGGCGGTGGTCAAGGCCATTAAAGCCGAGACGCTGCTCTCAGGCCGGCGTCTCGTGGCCGCGGGTTCCCACAATTTAAGCAACACATCCTTGCCTGTTTTCCCACACCTGCGGCCCCGCCCAGTGTTCTGTCCGCGCCCGCCACCTGGTCCTCCGCTTCCTCCGCCACACGACTGCTTCCCCCACCCCATCCCCAGCCTCAATCAAGCCCCACCCACCGACGCCACTCCCCCACGCTTCCACCCACTGACGCCGCCCAC
>JAPQNM010000008.1:12264769-12322269 GCA_029783475.1 Metacarcinus magister | reverse complement strand
TAGGTCTTAACCCTTTGTCTGCTGCGTGAGTTTCCTGCCGGGTCGTGATGTGGGGACGGGGTGGCCACATGACATAAAGGTGACGCTAACAAGCAGCCGCCCATCATAACCAAAGGGTGAAGGAGAGGAACCTTGTGGACTGGAACGTAACGTGTTTTTTCATGTTTTGTCAGTGTGGATGATGGCGATTTAAACATGTATGGAATCGTGTTTGTTGAGATGACTTAAAAGTTGTCATGTTGTAGGGATTTTTTTCTTAGGTAGCGAGTGATTTATCCAGGAAGTTCAACAGCGGTGTGTGTGTGTGTGTGTGTGTGTGTGTGTGTGTGTGTGTGTGTGTGTGTGTGTGTGTGTGTGTGTGTGTGCAGGGCGGGGCTGACGTGCGCCTCGCTGCTGACGGGGCCAACTTGCACCATCTGGCGGGCGGGGCAGCGACAGGCACAAGGCTGGTCCGCCACGTGCACCAATACTGACACACACACACACACACACACACACACACACACACACACACACACACACACACACATACATACATACATACACATACACACACACACACACACACACACACACACACACACACACACACACACACATGCACACTCACATAAACACATAGAACAGGTTTTTTATGACTGTGATTGCTTTTGAATCTGGCATTTCCACATCAAGCAATATGACCACACACACACACACACACACACACACACACACACACACACACACACACACACACGTACACGCACACGCACACGCACACGCACACGCACACACACACACACACACACACACACACACACACACACACGTCTTCGTCCCCACACACGGAGTCTTCAGGTGAGGCCAGAGTAAACATATTAACACACGCACATTCACTTATACAGACGAACGTATTTGCATACATATAGGCCTACAAGTCTACACACGCCCATAAAACCTTCTCTGGGCGGAGAGACGGGGCCTGGGAGGAGGCTGAGGAGAGGAGGTGTTAGGGAGATGGTTCGTAAGGGGGGCAGGGAGGGGGGCGTGGCCAGAGGGTTGTGGGCCGCAGATGGACACCGTGTGGGGCCGGAGATTTATGGCCCGGCCTGGAAGCCTCCTCGACTGGCCGCTTTACGAGAACGTACCCAAGAGTGACCAAGGTCAGAAATGTCCCTCTTGAGCTTAACCTCTTCAAGGGTGACATGCCCAAGGGCCACATATCCTGAGGGCCACATTTTCTTTATTTCTTTGTTTGCTATGAAGACTGATCGTGTGGCGTATGAAAATGTTCTTCGTCAGGAGCATAACTTTGTGGTTATCTTAATGAATTACGTCACTGAAAGAGAGAGAGAGAAAGATATATATATATATATATATATATATATATATATATATATATATATATATATATATATATATAGATAGATAGATAGATAGATAGATAGATAGATAGATAGATAGATAGATAGATAGATAGAGAGATACAAAAAATAATCTGCTCGTTACCGTGTTTCATGTTCTGTTCCCTGAATCGTGCTGCCGTTTGTTCCTTCCTTTGTTTCAGTGTGCCAGTTAAGCCCTTCTGTGGGGACTCATGTATCTCATTACTGGTGCAAACACAAAGACTCCCTGCCGGTGAGACCACGGGTCCCTCCACACCAGTAGGTAGTCCCAACCCTTACCGAGGCCGCGCAGTCACAGAGGCAGGAGTTGGCGATATCTCCATCCATCAGTGTCAGAGCCACACGTCACGCGGGCGAGGCTCGGACTGCCCATCCCCTCCCCCAAATACCTCGCCCATCGCCGTCACCCGAGGGAGGAAGCCGTCCTTAGGTCATTGTAGGCCCAAAACTGACTTACACACTGTAATATACGAAGGGCAGTGTAAAAACTAATTGTACTGCAGTAAATATGTAAATAGATTAAGAGATATAGCTTCCTTTTATTGATTGTTTTTAAGACTCGCGGAGTGCTGTGTTTTTTGGAATTCCTAAGGCCTCAAGACAGTGTTTCAAATAACTTCTCGCTAAGCAGAGCAAGGAGCGAGGTGGGGGCTAAGGTGTATCTGGGTCGTCCCGAGTACACACCAAATATGTGTACCGATGGTGTTTGCCGTGTGTGCCTCTGGGGCAGGCGGACTAGGCGGCTGGCTGAGGGGAGGGGAGAGCGTGAGGCCGCGAGGGTGTGACACAGGTCTGTGGTGGCGCTGACAGGTGTGTAAGTGAGGGGCTACAGGTGTGTGGGCAAGGGTGCACTCACTGGCACGCAGGTGTATAGGGCAGGAGGCAGATAGCAAGTGTTATTAGATGTTGAATTTCGTATTTGTTGCCAAAAAAATTTAATATATCCATGTCACTGATAAAACTGAAGGAAATTTATCATCATTGTTATAATTGTTGCCTTATAGAATGCAGCAGTAAAGTTGTGTACCGTATATAAATATGTAACTGTTAGGATCAGCAACAAACTGTCAGTAACGACTTTATCAAACTGTTCGTCTGTCAGCATCGTAGGTAGAATATTTATGTGCAGATTTAGTGTCAGTTCATTCTGCTATTTTCCTTTCTTTTGCAACACGTGAAAAAAATTTTCATCGTGGCTTTGATGAGGAAATTGAGCGAAAAGATTAAAACAGATAAAATTGTATATTATTCATTTAGATCCGACTTGCATGGGGAACGAAAACCAAGTTGTAGTGTAGCCGGCAAACCAAACACTCTCGGGCAGTATCTTTCCTCGTGTAATTTATGCGACCAAAGTCTCCTGATAATATCGTGTTGAGGTTAGGAGAGGAATGAGAAAAGGGAAAGGAATGAAGAGTGAGAAGGAAGGTTAGCATGCGTATAGCATTGTCAAAGACCTCCAGTTAGTAATGTTTGCCTCTGTCCGGCCAGTGACTAGCTAGGAATATATAAGTAATTTTAATAAAAGAGGTTTGTTAGGAAACATTATAAATAATTATCAAAGAAATTAGTGGAGCGTTACATGAAAACTATTCAGCAAAGAACAAACATTGAATAAGTGACATAGACAAATAGTTACATTCTTGCATTCCTCTCGAGTAAAAGAAAAAAGGACAAAGTTGCAGGTAATGTGAACTGAAGAACGTCAAAAAGTGTTACTTAAGTGTTGCTGGGACTGAGGAGTGTCCCGTCAGAAGCATTATTAGCGATATAAAAAAACTTCTTCCATTTTATAAAACATTCCCCTTCTCGTCTACCTCCCCCCCTTCTACCTTTCCACTATAGTCTCCCATTTTCCACTCTTTACCTTTTTTTTTTTTTTTTTTTTTTTTTTTTTTTTTTTTTTTTTTTTTTCTATTTTTTTTTCTTTTTTTCACGTTCTCCTTCATCCGTAGATCATGCCACCCCCTTCCCTCCCCCCCTCAACTCCCCCCTCCCCCCATTCCCCTCCCTCCATCTCCGTCCCCCCTCCCCCCCTCACTCCCCCCTCCCCCACTATCTCCAGAGCGACCTGAGAAGGCCACCACCAGAGGAGCTCATATCCTAGTGTTGTCGCTCGCCTGTCACTATTCGCTCCGCCTTCTCACCTCCCTCCTTTCCCTTCCCTAGTTCGCCCCCGGAGCTGAGGGGGGAGATCATCTGCTGATAGAGGGGTGGGGGGTGGGGGTGAGCTAACTGGTGGGATTGCGAGGGTGGGAGGTTTGTGGTCGTGTCGCCTCTCCCCCCTGTTGGCTTCCCCCCCTTTCCCCAGCATAGTTGTTGTCTTCAGGTGCCATTTCCGCTATGCTGTGTTGTGCTCCTCGTTTGGGGGGTATAGAGAGAGAGGTACGATTCCGCTCTTCACCTCATATCCACCACACCCACCGTTTACTGCTGCATCATCGTTCCCTACCACTCAGGAAATAACACATCGCTCTGACGTGGCCATCCTATCTGATACAGCAAATAACAGCCTCTCAACTTACAACATCTATCTCCTATGGATGCTCTCCCTCCATCCTACCATTGTGTTACCTGGTCAAAACACACTCTTACTTCATGTCTCTGCCTTATGTGGCATATCCCTTGGCGGTACTTTTTACCTTATATCCCTTCCATACACACACAAACACACACACACACACATGCAGCATAGTGAATTCTTGCTCTATCGTCAGTAGATTAACTCTTTTTCTATACATTGTCCATACGTACAGTAGTTTTCCTGCAGTGCTTCTTCTCCATACTTTTATCCTCTGCCACGTCCTCTGTAAGCTTCCCTCGGTCCTCGTCGTCAGCGTGCAAGCCTCCCACTCTCCCGTTCCTCCACACGCCCCTCGTACAAGACAGCTGCTCCGTCGATTCTTATCTCAGTATTCACTTTATCCTCGTGACCTTTTTTTTCCTCGTTCGTCCTCTGTTACCGCTGTGTCCCTGCTGGTGCTCTCATTCCCGAGGTGGTCGACGCAGCGACTCCACCACTGCTTCGTACTGCCACACCACAAGCCTTACGTCACCTCCTTAACAAGCCTGATCATAAGCTCTAGTTCAATCTCATAGGAATGATTCACCTTCACATTTGAATGGAGTAATACAAAGCTGGTAGTACTCGACGGCTTGTTAGTTCACGCCCCTTCTATTGTTTGTGTTTGTATTCGGTATAACTGTAATTGAAAATATACAACTCGTTTATAGATATGTAGGACTCATCTTGGAGTTTATAGATACAGTCAGGAGTGAATAACATATTGGTTAAGACACCATTATTACGTTGATGATATAATCTCCAATGTGTCCTTGGAGCCTTTGCTTATTAGTCTTATCTTCGTAACAATAGCGGCATGTTTATTCATATCCTAGCTTAGAGCGGCGCTGCGCTGTGTCGGTGGGATATGGTTCGGTATGAAGTGGCAACAGTGGCGCAAAGTGTGACAGCCCAGGTGTTCACAAGGCAATAATACACCACTTGCATCTTACCTACGTCTTAACTTTACTTGGAAAATCTTGCCTTACCCTCGTGGTGCTTCTTGTTATCCATCCGTTAACTTTCCACCATCAGAAATAATAATAATGTGAATGTTATCGTCGGGGTTTCCAAGACTTCGTAACTTCCTGTTGTGATCAGTTCTTCGTTGTTCAAAAGCCTTGTGGTATGTGTGGTGGCGCCGTCCTGGGGGAGACACACGCACTGCCTTCTTCGTTAAATTCATCACCTTCAGACTGTTCTCAACCTGAATCAATGCATAAAACTGTATTGTTTGTGATTACGTCACATTCCTTCCATATCACTGCATTTTTTGTGAAGTTTCTTTGTATCTAATTGACTCACAAAAGACTGAGGAAGTGATAAGCTTAATCTTTTGACTTCACCCGTGCAGTGTTACTATCACGTGGCCATTCTATTGCGCCTTTAAATAATCAAGCTCATAACATATCTTTCTCTATCTCGAATTTCAGTTTTTTTCTGTAAAATATTTCTGTAAATTTATGACCAAAAGACGCAAACCGAACCATTACATAAAGAAACTCTATACTTCCCTCCTTCAAAGTACATGAGGAGTTGTTATGAAGGCTATTTACGTATAATAACAACGCCTGTTATATGTTCCTCAAGGCGACACATTTCCACCATTGTCCATCAAGACTTGAGAAAGCCTGTAAGTAAGTTACGAGGCGGAAGGGAGGGAGGATGGAAAGGAGGGAGGAGGAGAGGGAGGGAAGGAGGGTGGGGTCTTCTGTCAGAGGATTGGGGGTGGGGGGGGATAGGAGACGGCGTAACATGTGAGGGAAGGGAGGGGGAGACTTAAGATGTGGGGGGGTAAAGGAACATCTGGAGAGTGAGCACGCGCCTGGATCCCCCTTCCTCCCTCTTGGTCTCTCCCCCTCCAGCAAAGAAACAAAAGATCAAATGTAAGATGTTTTGTGTTGGTGCAGCTGGCGCGGTGACGGAGACTTTCTTGAGGCTCCCACTTCTCATTCCTCAGCAGAAGAGAAGAGAGCGAAGGAGGGCGGAGAGAATTAAGGTTGAAAGAATGAGTCAAATGGTACGAAGGAAGGAATAAGTAGAAGTCCTTGCCTCACACAATAAAAAAAAAGAAGTTCATATGCGATAAAAGTTTTACGAAGCATGATTTATGAAAGAAATGTAAATGAAGTAGCACGTAATTAACTTTTGAAGTGTTACGTCGGGGAAGATCTGTTAGTTAGCCTCTTAATTAAGGTGAACAGAACCGTGTTGAGTGAGAAATGAGGGTGAGTTAGATAAGAGGACTCAAGGGGACGGCTATGAGCAATGTTACTAAAGACTGGATGGCATGAAGAGCAAGAAAGGAACCTCATTCATTGATTCAAAGCTTAAATTGGAGAAAAAATCGTAGAGAAAAGAAACTGGTAAGGAGAAGGTAATGAAAGGAGGAACGAGTAGGAAGGTACGCTTTTTTTAGTCCCCCTTTTCGACGCAAAACAATAGTAAAAGGGAGGAAGGAGAGAGGAGGAGGCACAAGCAAGCGATATAATTGAAAGAGATTACGTGTGTGTGTGTGTGTGTGTGTGTGTGTGTGTGTGTGTATGTGTGTGTGTGTGTGTGTGTGTGTGTGTGTGTGTGTGTGTGCGTGTGTGTGTGTGTGTGTGTGTGTGTGTGTGTGTGTGTGTGTGTGTAAAAAGTGACATGTCGGCGGTTTATTGGGTGAGAGGCAACGATAGTTAGTGATAAGATGTTGAGGGTTGGAGGAGGAGCAGAAAGAGGAGGAGGAGGAGGAGGAGGAGGAGGAGGAGGAGGAGGAGGAGGAGAAGGAGGAGAAGGAGGAGGAGAAGGAGGAGGAGAACATACTATTACAATTAACATATTTCTTTCTACCGATAACTCTATTAATAAATAAACGTTTCACAGTAACAGTATTTTCCAAGAGAGTCGCGAGGTAATCTCTTCAGACCAATCATCACCCTCCTCTAAGCTCGATCTATTTTCACTTCACTGCCTGCATTAGGGTCGCGCTGAGGTGGTATTCACGATTCAGGTTTAGGGTCCGTGCAGGCAGGCGGTTTGGCTGCGTCTCCAGGACAGATACCAATGCACTGACGGAGGTGTAGTCGAGGTTCCTTACTCCTTGTTGGAACTCTGTCCTTCCTTCTCTGCTGTATTAGTCCTTGGATGCTGTGCTATCAGTCAGGTTATCTTGTTATCAAGACAGTCTTCTTTGTTCTTTATTACGATAGATGTTGTGAAAATAGAAGTACTGAGTTTTTTCTTTATTATTATGTAATTAATGGGATGGTAATGATGGCAAGAGTGCCAGAGGAACTGAGGTAGTTCAGGGGCATGCGTTCTGAGACCTTTGGAATAGGGTCTAGGATAGTAGGATCCTTAGAAGGAGTCTTGGATAGGAAATGGGAAGGAAGGTGAGGGGTGCAGGAAGTGGAAGGAGGTGCGCTGGAGGGCAAGGGGGTAAGGGAGGTGACGTACGGCCGTAACGTCGGGGCGCACACAGCAGCCTTCAATACCCTCTGCTTGGGTGGGTACAAAGGGACAGCGTGAGGGCATTGTAGGCAGCACAGGACGGGCCTCTGGGTATGCCTGTATTGTACCTTCCCGCGCCAGATTTATGTGGCTATATGTCTTGCTCTGCGTGTGCCGACGGAATCCGGCCAACATAAGCCAACAGTAGTCCTGCCAATTGTATTATTTTCACGCGTCCAATATATTCTAAACCATCAATTTCTATTTCCCGGTGGATGGCTTCCTCTATCTGACCTTCCGGCCAACTGGTGACCCGTAAAAAAGTGAAATTTTCCTTCCGAATTTTTTTTTATACCATAATGATGTTTTTTTTTCCTATGACAACAAAGCGATACCTTAATGATTATTTCTCTCCCAGATCCTTTGAAAAACGATATGGATCTGTAACGCCCAAGCCGCAAGACAGCAAAGAAAACCTAAGAAGGGAGGAGGGGAGGCCAAATTTTTACAGAGAAAGGCACTACTTATTACAAATTCATCACATTAGGTTAAGGAGTTTCTAAAAATCATTATGGATGTATTCACGTGCTGGTTAGGTTACCGTCCCGTCATTAGAGGCAGTTGAGGGGAAAGCACGAGTGAGTTACGGCCGTCGTGGTGGAAGGTAATGTATTCAGGGACCCCATAGTTGAAAACAGTGTCTCAGCGCCCTTAGAGCACCTCGGGGCGACAGCATCCCAGGGGGCAGGGAGGGGCCTGGCATGTGACCTCATTATCACAGTGCCACAAGCTGTTCTTTACCCAATTTTTTTTAATTTCTTATTTTATTTTTACTTCTCTGTGTATAATAATAGTATAGATTTTTTTTTTTACTAACTATGTGTTTCTTTATTTTCTTTCAGCTTTTATTTTTCTTTCTCACGTGTTTATTCTTTGATTCTTTGGCTTATTTCTTGGCTGTTCTCCTTTCCCTTTACGGATTACTTATACCTCCCACCTACTGACTCTCTCTCCCACAGGCCTGACTTTTCTCTTCTTCTTCTTCTCTCTCTCTCTCTCTCTCTCTCTCTCTCTCTCTCTCTCTCTCTCTCTCTCTCTCTCTCTCTCTCTCTCTCTCTCTCTCTCTCTCTCTCTCTCTCTCAAAAACGGTAATACCACAGGAATACTTCATGAATGTGTATGTGCAACCTTTTATAAATGTGACTGTGTTGTTGCATCAGTCTTTCTGTGGTCGGAGGAACACATGACTGGAGTGTTGTTGGGCAGCAGCTGGTTGTTATCGTGTAAGGGCAAGGAGGAGGGAGGAGGAGGGGAGAAGAGGGGGGAAAGGGCGTCGTGGGGGGCAAGGAGTGTTATCTCGAGGCCGCGGCGCCGTCATGAAGCCAAGTAACTCTCCTCCTCATCTTACTTTACACAAGATTGAATTCTCTTATATGATTTATATTCTATTAGTTTTTTGCTTCCAACTCCCCCTTTGCAGACTCTTCAACATACCTTTCCTGGGTTACCTGTGTCTTTCCCAGGTGCCTCCCTTCTTTCTAGACCCGCAGGTGAGGGTGTTCGGGGTGAAGGAGAGGAGGGAGAGCGAGTGAAAAGAGGAAAATGTCCGGGAAGAGGAGTACAGAGAGGGCAGGGAGCGTCAAGTATATCCGTTCATAATGTAGCGAGTTCTTACAGACTCAGCCATCCATTGCCGTGCCTTGCCCCCACCAGCTGCCCGGAGCGTCGAGGACATGGTGGGCGTGCCTGTGTGTGTGTGTGTGTGAGGGAGAGGGAGCGTGCATGTGAAAGAGAGAGAGAGAGAGAGAGAGAGAGAGAGAGAGAGAGAGAGAGAGAGAGAGAGAGGAGAGAGAGAGAGGAGAGAGAGAGTAGAGAGAGAGAGAGAGAGAGAGAGAGAGAGGAGAGAGAGAGAGAGAGAGAGAGAGGAGAGGAGAGGAGCGAGAGAGGAGAGAGAGAGAGAGGAGAGAGAGAGAGAGAGAGAGGAGAGTGAATATATTATGTGAGAGGCAACATGTGTGCGTGTAAGAGGGAAGGAGGGCAGGGTGGAGGAGGAGAAAGAGAAGAGAGAGAAAGAGAGAAAGAGAGAGAGTCTTGAGTATGAGAACGTCACGTGTGGATGGTGATTGTGTCATGAGAGGAGAGTCTTCGTTGAGATGACAATCCTTTAAGTGTCTAGAAGCGGATCGTTCTGTAGTGTGAGAGAACCGGCACATGTGAGGTGGCTGGGAGTGGACAAGTGTCATCCGCCCGTCACTCAAGATAGACGGGTGATGTCTGCTGGAAAGAAAAAAAAAAATATGATGTCGGTGCTGTACTGAGAAGGCAAAGATAGTTAATGGAATGAACTGATTTACTTGATTGAATGTTTTATAAGTGTAGCAATAGTTGAATAGTATAGGTTAGAAAGGGAATTATGTAAGCCACAGGACCCAAAAGATGCATAGAGAGTGTGATTCTAACACTCAAACAAGGAGGCAGCGTGAGGCGGTGTGGTGTTGTGGTGTTGTGGTGTTGTGAGGCGACCGTTTCAGTTCGTCGGTCACACAGTCTTATCGAGACTTTAAAGATAAAATCCCTCGGTTGCTTATCGAGCGGTATTTTTATAGACTTACTCCAGCTGTGGCTTAGTAAACACACCACTACTGAGCGGAACAACTCTTGATTGGAGTCGTTAGATGATACCGATAATGCCTCTTTATTTTATTACATATTGTTATCGTGATATCTATTTTTTTTCATTTCTAGGTAATCTATGATTTTATTTACTTGATTCATTTAAATTTTAAAGGATATTCTGGGTTTGTGTAGGCGAGAGTTAGTAGATGGTATGAGGAAGGAAAGAAAGAAAAGAGGGACGGAGAGGAGGCGCCACTACATTCTTCATTAGCAAGTCAGGTTTTCTCAGATATATGTGTCATGATAGCGCTAAGTAAGAGTCTCGGGAATCAATAAGTGCATTGTAAATATTAGTACATTCATATTCTTGTAAATTATTGCTCATCTTTTAATTGATGTTTTTGCCATCTCTCATGCAATTCCCTCCACAAGGCAATGACATAATCCTGTTGAGGTTGACACATATCAGTTAGTTTCATCTGTATGCAGTTTGGTGTGTCCGTTTCCTTAGTGTTCTCTGTAGTCAAGTCATTTGTAGTTTTACAACCTCAAATCTTTTCCTTTTCCCCTCACCTCCCCTCCCCTCCCCTCCCCTTTCCTTTCCTTCACTCTCTCTCTCTCTCTCTCTCTCTCTCTCTCTCTCTCTCTCTCTCTCTCTCTCTCTCTCTCTCTCTCTCTCTCTCTCTCTCTCTCTCTCTCTCTCTCTCTCTCTCTCTCTCTCTCTCTCTCTCTCTCTCTCTCTCTCTCTCTCTCTCTCTCGCAAACAGACACTTATTTAACAAAACTTTTCCGAAACACTCGTCTCCACACTCCACATGTCAGCTTTCTCCACTGAGCTTTGTACACAGTTTCCTCTCCCTTCAGCCTCGGCACCCAAATATTTGGAGACATGTTGTAAACCCAGATATTACCCTAGTAGCCTCTGCCTCCCCCCCCCCTCCTACTACCATGACAGACTCGCCAATCCTCCCCCATAACCCTCCTTGGTGACATCAGCTCGCCAATCCATTTATCAAGACGGACGGTCACTGTGTCGCCCCTGCCAAGAGGCGCCAGGGTGAGTGGCGTCCCACCGGAAGACGTTTTATCTTTTATCTCGCACTATCTCCCTCTAGCTTTGTATGGAGGGAGGGGACTGTAGAAAGACGAGGCACTGGACGAGGATAGAATGAAAGTTAAAGCTTGATAAGGATTTATATTATGTCAAAAAAGTATCGGGTGTTGCAGAGAGGAGGCAAAAAGAAGGGTTAAGAACAGGAATTGAGTGAGCGTGGCTGGGGCGGGAGTTTATACTTAGAGCTGCGTGTAGTGGCCGGTCTTGGCGCCATCTTGAGAGCTAGCCACCGGAGCCTGACAGACCACGAGAGGAAGCGAAGCAGCGGATATGAAGTGGTTTGACGAGGAAGCAGTGACGGTGCAGCACGGCATGAAGCGCGCTGCATGGTACTTTGTGGAGCAGGACAGGAAGCGAACAAGAAACTGTTGACGTCCTTTCCTGCAGGTATTCCTCAGGCTATATCAGCGAAGAGTATAAAGCACATGAGCGACGGCAAAATTATAGTTATTAAACCCTAGTAATGAGAGAAAAATATAAAGGTTAAATTAACCCCGTCAAGGAAGCACACAAACACATGAAAAATAAAAAAATATTACAAGCATTGGAAGCATGTGAGTAAGTATTAGGAAGCCTTGTAGGATTAGCTGAGATGGAGACAGTCGGGATGGATGAGGAGGAGGGTGACGGAGAGGGGGGGGGAGAACGCGGGGGGGGAGGGTGACGGAGGCGTTATCAGGGCGATTACTGTGAAGGAAGGCCATTCACACCCTCCAGAACCAAGGTTGTCCACACACACCTCCCACGGCAGGCAGTTAGTTTATGGTGCTTGTGACCACCCCAGCTTTCTCCTTGCTCCCTTACATGCCTCCGTAACTGTGCTTGTTTGTGACCTAGTTTCACCTTTTCATCTTACTCCTATTCCATTACACTCCACTTTTTTTCTCTCTCTCAAACTCTTCTTTCATCACTGGCCTAATATTTTCATGAGATAGAGTCGCTGCGAAGCTCGATTTTCACAATATATAATCTCTGTTGGTCATTGTATCTTTATCCTGAACATCTCGACCAATTTCCCGATAAACGACGCATTGATGGGGCAAAAAAGTACCTAAAATCGGAGCACTGAGGCGCGAGTGAATGGCTTTGAAGGTTTTTCTCCCACAAGTTGGCCAGTTAAGCAGAATACCGTCAGTATCCTTAATCCCTCCTTGCATCACTCCCTCCTCACTGCACTGTCCGTCCCGCCTCCTTCCACCGTCCCTCCTTCCTCCTCCCTCCACTCCCTTCACTTCGATTTCCCTCTCTTATCTCCCCTTCTCCTTCCCTCCGTTTTTATTATCCTTTCCATTTCCATCCATTCATTCGGTGCAGAGTAGAAAATGTTGAACTGTGATATATGACACGAAGCCTCATTGTTGACATGTGTGGTTCGCTTGGTGTGTGTGTGTGTGTGTGTGTGTGTGTGTGTGTGTGTGTGTGTGTGTGTGTGTGTGTGTGTTTGTGTGTTTGTGTATGTATGTGTGTGTAAGAGAGAAAGAGAGAAAGAGAAAAAAGAGAGAGAGTGAGAGAGAGAAAGAGAGATAAGATATATTTGTTATAAGTTATGGTAGGCAGCAAGACTTTCATAATTCATTTATCTATTCATTTGTCTATTTATTTATTTATTTTTCTCGTGTATGTGGTCACTGTTCCCAAAGGTTCCCAAGAAGATGCACATAAAGATTGAAAATTGCTCTCTTTTATTTTTTTCCCCCACCTTCTACGCAGTTTTCATGGAGTCTTGGGAAGGAATTTGACCTCTCCCTCCATACCAAGGTTCCACTCCAACTCTCGTGGTGCGCCATTACCTGCTCTTTACTGCCAATAAATGTTATCGTGTCCGACATCTTCGTTCCCTTTAGACTTCAACAACATCCGGCAATAACCTGGATCACCTCATGTAGTTAGTGCCTCGCCTCACCGTGCCACCTAACCACCGCTACCTAACATTTTCTATTAATTTATCTATCTATTCATCGTATGCTTTACCAGGTGCCACTAAGCTACCTTCCTCCGTCTCGTGAAGCTATAGTGGGATTAGGATTATTTCAGCAATTTTTTCTGCGATACTGCAAATTATTTCTGTATGTATATAATGATTATGAATTTTGTGGTTCAATGCGTTTTCAAGATTCGTTAGGTTGACATGTGTTACGTCGTCGTTTATCTTGTTTGAGTCATTATCGTGGGTCATGGATGTGGGTGCAGCGTGGTCTATCCTACCACACAAGGAAAAAGGAAGAAAGTTGTCTTGCCAGTGACCTCTCCCTCTCTACCCCCGCACCAGATCCTACACTACCCAGGCTGCAGCGTGTCTCGACTCACATTGAAAATTCTCTTGCTTTTAAAAGATACTTCAGGGTTACTATTACATTATATACTGTGCACATAAGTTCCTGTGCAAGCTGATGTGTGTATGTATGTGTGTATGTGTTTGTATGTGTAGAAATGAAAGGCTCGTTTGTGTACATGGTAACTATGTATGACGCAGCAATCTTGTATCTCCGGCTCACACCTGCCCATGACGTCAGGTATTCTCAGCCACTCATGGGTGCGCGAGACAGCCTTCTTAATGTGACGTCATGATCTCTTAGCCACTCACAACGCCGGATCTTACCAGCTGAGTGATGTAATTAGAATCTTTAATCTCCGCTATCGGTCTCATAAGGTGTTTATTCCACGGGAACAAAGGCAGCTGCTGGGAAAGGAATCGTGCTGGACATCTTGAAGGGTCTTAGCATCTGGTGGCCGGGTTTGAAGGCCGGCGGCTGAGGTGATTAACCTGAACTCCATCATAAGAACACCTTTTTGTTACTTATACTCGTACTTATTATCAAAAGAGTCATGACAATTTTGAGGCACTTATTTCGTACGATCTAACGATAACCACTTCTAGTATTACAACACCATGATAACTTTGTTCCTTTGTGAGTCTCAGAAGTACTTTAAAGATAACAGTTTCGGTGCATACGGGAAATACCTGAGTAACTATTGGTAGTAACTGAAAGAACCAGTTTAAAGGTAACGGTTGAGTTTCTTTGTAATGACGAGATCAAAGTGAACGCGTGAGCAGCATGGAACTAGAGTCTGTTAACGGTGTCTGACTCCGTCGTTAATTTACGTTATTGGCTACCTGCTTCATCCATGTGTACCTGTAACCCTTTATTATACTTGTACTTCACGCATCTATTGTAAGAAAAAATGAAATCGCCTGATAAGGAAAAAGATAATAATGATTAGGATGAGTCTCTTCTTATGTCTTTGTTGAAGTCTTTATTCTCCTAACCAGGTGGACAAAGGGAACTCTTTTTATACCCGACGCAGCGTTTTCTCAAGTCTTGGTAGCTCGTAAAAAATCTTAGAATCCATCATTGGCCTTGATACTGTTTGCTTAAAGATGCAATAATGTCTTTCACTCATTGAAGTTATTGTTTAAGTATCCCCTTTAATCTTCTAGTAATGTTTATCTAATACATATAATATAAATAACTACAAATAATAGAGAACCATTGCTCTCAGAAACTCCTTGTCATGATTTGCGGATAATGTATGTTGCCAAAAATAAACTCATTCATATGCAGGACATTCACTTCAAATGAGATCACCTTCAGGCTCCGAGTAATAGTTTTAGCACCCAGATGACAACACGACACCTTCGATACAAACCTGTTTACATCGTCTTTTGTTCTTGATTCTTTGTGGAGTGGGTAGGTTGATTTTTTAGAAGATAATTGTAACCTTTTTTGTGTATGAATAAAGCTTTGTGTTTCAAGGATCCAATAGTATTTGTTGTCTATGAAGAAACCATTTTTTTTTTGTAGATTTTAGGTTGTATGGGTGCCGACTTTGGACGATAATTGGTTTTAGTGAGTGTTATATGTTATCGTTAAATGGTATACTTGATGCTTGGGTGGTATAGTAACCTGTACTTCCTGGGTGGTAAATACCTGTCGCCTGAGGGTTGCACCTGTATCGGCCGGCAGGTACCTGAGGGTGCACTTCACGGTAATCTCCATCTGCGTTCACCTGCCCTTCGTGAAATCGTCTCGGTTTACCTGAAGAATTTGAGAACTGCTCCTCACCACATCCTGTCAGCAGGGCAGCCGGGGCGTGGTCTGTAGGGCCTCCCAGGACGAGGAAGCAAAACGGAACACACTGGCTCTATTATTATCATCCTGAATTTCGCAGACACTCCAAGGATCAAAATAATTGGTATTAGTATGATTGATTTATTATTTGAAATTGTTCCCGAATACTAATACATTTCCTTCATAGTTGTCATTATAACACATAGTTTTAATACCTCTTTCATTGCCGTGTTTGTGGACACTTGTCGTTATCATCACCATCATCGTAATTACTATCGGCAATAACCACTTTCTCACACCGAACACTTTTCCCAAGTTACCTTATCTCAGATTCCACCTGATAATGGTTATTCCCAAAAATGAAGGTTGGTACTGTGGCTGAAATTTCATCCTACTCGATTTCCACTCCAATGAGCCCGTGTCGCCCTGAATTTCCGTCCCGCGGTTGGTACTCTGTCTACTGGAGTTTTCGTCGCCTTGGTACTGTCCTCGCCAGACTACCTTCCCACGCCTCATTTCTTTAGTATTATCTTTCCACGTTATTTGTTTTCTTAACATATACTTACGTTTTTTCTGCTGTAAATTCTTATTCAGCTTGTGACTTGTCATACTTAAATCTAGTATTACTATACTCGTAGGTTTATCTTTCCTTTGAGCAGACAACATGCATCCTTTTGTTTATGGTTGAATGTTATTAAGTTACTGTCAGTGTTAGATGATGTGGCTGATGTCCCCGGGATCGAGACACAGCTAGAAATGGAGTTGAAAGAAAGAAATGTTTGACCTTCTCATTTTATTGATCAGAACACAGCTTATATTATAAATAATTACATCCCAAGATACGAAGTAAAATTTTCACGGAACATAAACATTAATCGAGTACAAATATCATTTTTTTTTCAATCACTTAATTCATAACTTCGTCTACCAACCATACGCGGTGAAGCAGCTTCCTGAGCGCTGCGACTAACAGCTGCTCCAGTGGTTGTACTAGGTGGCACTGGGACACGCGGTGCCAGTGAGGTGCATTACTTTGTACAGTGTATGAACCACTGAGCTTAGTTTAGGAGAGGCGCCTTTCACAAGGCGCGGCAGTGTATCAGTGTGCGTCAGGGACCACTCACTGACCTTCCTTCACGGTTGTACCTTATCAGCCTATGGCGTCCCCGCGGCTGGGAGGCACGTCATAGCTTAAACATTGTCAACTTGCTGCAGAAAGACTACCCATGACGGCTTTTACAAAGAACAAGTAATTACGATAAAACTCTAAACAAAACAAGGGTCCATATCCTAAGGATCCTATAAAACATTTGTCATAAAAGGTTAAACATATAAACTTCCAAATTAAAAAGAAAATTAATACAAAGTGAACTCGAGCCATCAAAACCAGATCCTTCAGCAACAAGAGAACGCGACTAGAGAACACCTGAGACACCAGGCTCAACACTACACTAGAGCTACGGCCGCTAGCAGGCTTCGCGGGCCGGCCCAGGCAGGCCCCGACCTGCCCCTCACACCCTGACACTCAAACATAAATAGCATACAAGATTTTTGTCATGAAACAATTTTTTTTATTTTTACATTATTGAAAACATGTCTGTTTCTCGAACAGTTCATGAATCAGAATATCAAATATAGTTCTCTTAACAAGTTATTGACGGAAAATGTCTTAAGTACAAACGAGCAAATAATCAATATTTGTCCAAGAAACAATTTTAAGGCACAATTTATCGTACAGAATAAAGAAGGCAAGCAATAAGCCTGAAGTTTTCACATACTCAACAATTGAAGGCACTAATTTTTCCACAAGGCACTTCTTCAGGTAACTTCGAGTCAACAAAAAGGACTCTTACTGAGCCTAACTTAGTGTGAATGTAGTTAACTCAGTGTGTAAGGTTACTCAAAGATTCCTTGTTCCAAGAGCGAAGATTCCTCTTTCATCGAAGTGACACTGCAACACTTCAAAATATATATTATAAAATAGCCTATGATACCAATATTAACAAATTAATTACATTATATACATGATACAGTTTATACAAGAGTACAAAATTTGTGCATTATTTCCTCACACAACCGACGAGATCATAAGAAATTTGTTCCTGCATTACTCTTGCCCGGCACACACACTGAGCGAGAGCACCTGGCGGAAGTAATGCCCGGCACCGTGTTCTGGGACAGGTGTATTTGAGGCGTGAACAAACACTGAGAATCGAAATTTACAGCACCTTAGTTCTGACATCTCATTAACATAGATTTGATTATTACTTAATAATACTGACACGTTTTATCCAACGCACTTTGGGGTCCACACAGGAACTTTCCCGAGCAGGTGTGATGCAACAGCTAAATCAGTGTCGTAAAAGGACACACTTCGGTCCTAACTTCATCACAGTATTTTGATTGACTTTGAAACAACTGTTGCATTACACCCCTGCTCTCCCGGAGCGAGACGGAGGTTTGCTGTGCTTCGCTGTAGTAACTCAAGTCAGTCAGATATGTGAATAACAAATGCAGATTCGTTTGTTTATCCCATAATCCTGTGACACATTTTTGACAAATCTATATATGTTTTTTTTTGTTCAAGCGACATGAGTTACCACACAGCTGAGGGAGATCCACCCTCACGCGTCCCCGCCCGTGACTGACTGGATACAAAATATGACTGAGATCTACACCATTTGGTATGAGCCAGAACGCCCTGCCTGGAGGACGCGTGCCGGCCCTCAGGGTTACAACAATAGATGGCGCTGAACATTCCCCGAGATTTCTTTTTTTATGTAGAAGTCTGGCAGTGAGGACCCAACCCCAAGCAGTCGTGAGGAACCACTACCGCCCCACCTTCATCATGTCTTTGGTTTGGCTTCAAGTCCTTTGATAAGGAATAAGAGTGTGAATCCTCACCAAAAGGATTCCTTATGTTCCGGTATGATGTCTGCATCCTGAGAAACACTCATGTTTAGCTTTGTCTGGACTTGCACGGAGGCTTCACCGACCCACTTTGTACCTGAGCTGAAGGTGGAAGCAGCGAGGCCCGCGTCCCGGCAACACGTCTGTTACAGATTTTATTACCAAGTATTCAAAGCGGACTCGACGACTGAGAGCAGCAGCGCCATCCAGCTACTGTCGTCTGTCTTTACATCAGAAATGGATATCTGTCACTTCTGTGGGAGTCTTGTTTCCATCAAAAAACTCCATTGGTTCTGGTGGTTGTTGTTTGTTTGATTGGGTGAGGGGCTGCTGTGCCTGTTGACTGGACATGGTGGTCGGCACTAACATTGCTTCTCTCTCGACTACCAGGTCTATTTGGTCGACTAAGTTATGAAGGGCGTGAGCGTCAAGGTTAACAGCCGCTGCGAAGGTGGTGAGGGCAGCGGTACACTCGAGCAGAGGAATCAGTCCACGCACGGCAGAGATGATGGAGGCCACAGCAAGTGCAGATGGTTCTACTTGAACGAATTCTGGTTCTGGAAAAAGAAAAAAAGGAAATTTAAGAATACAACGTCGTAACTGATGTTCGTCATTAATATTCAACATAATATAATACTCATAAAAGTAAACATTCGCTCAAGTGCACATGTAACTATGATCGATATTGGATTTCCTGGAAAGCTAGTTGGCAGTATCTCAGGTGTATCTCGTATTTGGAAGGGAAAAGCTTAACCATCCAAATTAACCAGGGGACTGTGTACGCAGGGCGAAGTAATACTTAGATTTTCAGATAAGGAGATGAACTGCTGGTCAGCTTACAGGTACCTGACATAAGGCTCAAATCGACACCTCATCTCTACCTGAGATGTGACCTAGGTACCGAGGGTTACAGAGGTCAAGTCTAGTAAACATGAATACTGACAGGAAAGACTCGACTTGGCCCTTAACACGGTGCTGTGGGGAACGGAACACGGAGATACCCTCTGGGCAACAAGGATGGTGGGATGAGACTGATGGAGAGATGTGAACGCCGAGAATCCTCAGCACGTCCACTAAGGGGCACGCCCCTGTCGCGACCTCGGCTGGAGGTATGCTGGGATACCATGTGCACCCCATACATGGCCAGTCCTAGATTCTATCCTTTCACACCTCACAAACGGCTACCCCTTGGGTAAAACATCACTTTGTAAGAGTAGATTCCCTTCTTCCCACAGTTATCCCGTCAGGACTACAGTAATTACGTCTAACGATATGAAAACTTAACATTAATCCAGGACACCCACTGTTACGAATTGTCGGATTGTGAGCCGCGGCTTATTCACGTGACGCGGCTCCCAGGCACTATCACCAGAGAGTCAGCCCTCCTGGGCTCAACAACAACAACCTCTGACAGACTACCCGTCTTGATGACAAACCTTCCAAACCTCAGAACAAGTTGCAACAATAATCCCTCCTCCGTTCCAAGCCTCAGCGCCCGAAACGATTCTTGTTGTACCCAGCGGGTGAACTTTGAAGCCGTCGGGAGCCCTCAGTAGCCCTTCGTCACCCCCGCTGCCCCACGGCCCCGAAATCCCTACGATGGTGAGTCCCTCTCCAGGGCGACCTGCAAGGCCTATTGTGCCCCTCCGGCTGGCCAGTATTGTCCTCGCCCGCCCCATTGTTTTGCATTGTTGTTGTGTCGAACAGGGAGCTGAGGGGGATTTGGAGACACCAGACGCGCGGCCCCGCTGGCGGCTGCTGGGATGTGCGTACGGCTGAAAATCCTGCTTCAGCTGCTTCATTTACATCCAAATGGTTTTTCTCAAGGAATAACCTTCTACGGCGAAGTAAATAACATGAGCTTCTAGTATATTTTCTAGGCTGTTCTAGAACACCTGAATTCTTTTTTAGTAATGGTTTGTTTCTGTAAGATTATTATTAACTGAATTACCCATTTAAGTACACATCTAAATGTTCCCCAAGATAAATAGTGATCAAATAATCAAATAAATTACCTGATTTTAATGTTTTAAGACTGACATTAGTGGAGTAAGTGAATGTGGCAACAGCGCGCATCGGGCGGGGACGCTTCCCTGCTGGGTCCTCAACGCGTTGGGGACCTATTTTCCTCGCCTCGGCAGCTGCAGCACACAGCCGCCCTTTAAAACAACGCCTTCACGCCATGCCGCAGTTCGACAGCTCTGTCTATATTCTAGTTTTCAAAGTCTTCAAAACTAAATTGTTCGAAGTAGAAGCACTATTATTCTGTATCAGCTTGTCTAATACTTCATATGTGATAAAAAAATATATATATAACACCGGAAGCTCTATAAAAAAGTGACTGAAATAAAGGGACCACGTGAGGAAGAGGAAAAGGAAGAGGAAGTGAGAGAGAACGGAAGAGAAGGGTGTAGGGTGGGACGCTGGAGACAGCTTCCTCAGCTTCCTGAAATTTAATTCAAGTGCCTCGAGTAAGCATCAATGGCTTTAAGAAAAGACAGCTTTGGAAATTACGAAGATGTATGTTTGTAGTCAATGTAATGTAAAAATGTTACAGATATAAGAGAATAACAGCATCCTCAGCATCCCAGCCTCCCGACACGCCTTCTGATCACGATCAGGGCTGCGTTGAAATTCCCGAAAATTACATTCATCCCGGACACAACCACTCTGAATTTCCGGCGCGTGGCCACTGTTGCATTGGGCTTTAAAGGGTTGAACGTCCGGCTTGAACATGGTTGGCTCTAATTATCTCAGCGTGCCCATTGGCGCTCTCTCGTAGTACTACCGCTGCTGTTTCCGGATCATGGCTACCCGACCGTATCGTTTAAAGGGCTCGTTCTATTTACAACCACAGACTGGTATGCAATATAGAGAGAAACATTAAAGTTTGCTCTATGCAATATATTTGGATATATATATATATATATATATATATATATATATATATATATATATATATATTGGGGTTGTGTGGCGTGACGAAGCTCAGCACACCATGTGGTACCTAAGTTTTCTTCGGTACAGGTAAAGGTCTCCGCCTGTTGGAGTAGAGAGCAGGACTGTGCCAGGTGGTTATGGGGCTGCGAGGAGGGGAAGGCTCCCTCCTCAGCTGCCAGACGGCATTGTGGGCCCCCAGGCGAGACGGACCTCTTTTGTCCACCGTCTACAGAACACCTCGTGGAGATTTAAATGCTCTACTTATTGGTTAAGCAGTTTGTTATTTTAATGGAAGGTTTTTTTTACAAGTTTTTCGTTATGAACTTAATTCATCTTATATATTATATTTAGTATTAATACAGTGACAGTATCGTAAAGGAGAACACCGAGAAACACCGAGCATCCTTCCTCCCCTCCACTCGTTTTCTACAGCCACGCGGTCTTCTCCTAACACCTGGACATTTAAAAATGGCGGATCTCGGAGTCCAACTACTGTTTTTTTTCTTTTTTTTTTAGGTCATCTCAGCATCCTGCTTTACCACAGAGCATGACACAGCTTCTCGTATAAAACTTCTATTCGAAACAGTAATTTATATTTGCTGTTTTTTCTATGTAGTAATGATAAAAAAAAAAAATCTTATTCCCATTCGGATTATTTTGCTTAGAACTAGAACACTTATTTTTTCCTCAGGTCCTTCCAAGCCTCATTCAGTCTTATTTCTACCTTTTCCCCTGAGCACAGTTCATCAACCCCCACCCCCTCCTGACCCCTGCCCCGCTATACACTGCCTTTCTCCACGCCGTCTAAGGGCTTGGGTCTCGTCGCCGCCCACGTGGTCCCTCGCTCCTGGGTTCTTGTTGCTACCATGCGGCCGGAGCATCGCTACGGTGTAACACATTACGTTACATCATGTCACATCAACATTTCATTAACTATTTACATTCCTATTATCATATTAGATATCTTTTGTTTAGATATACATATCTGCGTATGTGGCTTTGTATTAGTCAAAATTGCACATACGAGTATCTAGATAGAATTAGTTTTCAGTTCAGTGTCCTTAATCCCAATTGATAAGGCATTTGAAGTATTTTTTGGGGCTCGCCTTTTGCTCATGTGCATTTTTTCTTGTGTCTGGGAATGCAGTTGTTAGACGAATGGTGTAATCGGCTTAGAGGAACCCACAGAAATGCTGCTGCATTCACCCTTACAATTTACTAGGCCTGCCTCTTAACAAACCAATCATATGCAAATAAGGGTGAGCTGGCTAGGCCTCCTTCACCAGCACACCGGCCTGGCCGCGCGCACCATTACCAAGTACCAGTACCTGATTTAAGCCTATTACTTTTTCACAACACATGATCGGGTGTAATCAAAGACTCCGGCTGGCCCAGGAATAAGCCGATCCTATTTCACTCGCCAATTATTCTGCAGCGACACCATACCACTCACCTGTAGGCCCACCTCCCTGGGGGCACCCCAACCCCTCCAAAGGCCTACCCCGCTCCTGCTTCTCAGTCCCATGTCACCCTTTCAAACAGAGGCTGACTAGTCACAAGTGTTATCATCTTCTAAAGTGATTGATATTCATCCTTGAAACTACTTGGTAGTAACTAGTAATACATGGAAATCCTGGTGATTAAAATGCATATACAAAAAATGTTTACCATGAAAATTATATAAAACGTTTTTTAATGAAAAAATAAATAAAAGCACTAATTAAACCCAACGTATTGAAAGGCTTGGTCGCCATGAGAGATGGTCGCTTCCCTCGGCGAGGGAATGAATCATATCAGGTAACCAACGTCCAGGCCCAGAGGCCTCAGGTGGGGCGGCGTCACCCGTCTGCCAGATGGCGCCTCCTCTTCTCTCTCTCCCTCAAGCCAGAGGGGAAAAAACAGTTCATTAGCTGGAGATAATTTGTGACGTGATACTCGACGGGTCACACAAACATGACAGTAAACTGTCGAAACAAAGCAAACAACTGGTACGATGTCTGGCCTGATGTACGGAAGGTGAAAACATGTTAGCCTTTGTGTCAACATTTTGACTTTATCCGGAACAGTCATCGTATTCATATAATTGTGGCGCATAACTATTGTGAATACTCCTTTCTAAGGCAGTGTTTCAATAGGTTGTTATCAATATTATATAGGTTATCAGCAGGTGTGGCAAGTAAATTATTTGGTTAGAGCCATTTCATACCTGCAAAGGCCACACATGCGGTTCAGACATCAGACAGACACACAGCTGTGCCGGTGACGTTGCACAACACAGCCACTAGTGCTGCCCCACTCCTGCCGCAG
Source organism: Metacarcinus magister (assembly GCA_029783475.1). Taxonomy (NCBI): domain Eukaryota; kingdom Metazoa; phylum Arthropoda; class Malacostraca; order Decapoda; family Cancridae; genus Metacarcinus; species Metacarcinus magister. Next base: position 12,298,929 of record JAPQNM010000008.1, on the reverse strand, counting down.
CTCATTTGGCATAATTTAGTCGTAATGAGCTACACCCAACACGTGTGCTTCGGAAATATGAGCCTTGGTGGCCGGCGCTTCTAATATCTTTTGAAGTAAATTTCCAACTCTTTTCACACTTATAAAATTGAATATTTTGTTTTGCCATCAACATACACACGAATATTTGAACATTTCACATTAACGACACAATTATGAGAAGCCGGTTAACGTAATAAGCACTAACTCTTCGTATTACTGCCTCGTATTATTAATTGTGTCATTGGCTGCAGGTGTTATTGAGGGCGTTATGAGGGTTCTCACGGGAGTTGAGGGAAAACTCAAATACACCAATACAAGTGTTTGCATAATACTCCAATGCATGTTGATAATCGTGGTGATTCATGCTTCACTGTTGTGTGTCTTATCTGTTACGACCGAGTAAGGAACATTTCGTATATAAAAGATCAAATTCCTGAAAAAAATATATCAACTAACTTTGAAATGAATTTACGTATTGTGCAAGTCGTCAGCGGGCAGACATAGTTTATCATACAGTCGTTGGGAGCACCGGGAGTATTTACGATGAATGCAAGGGGAAAATCGCTTCTTCAATGCTCCTCTTCTATACAGACGAGTTTGCAGCCTCCATTGCCCCAGACTCTGCATCCCAGAATTAGCCACGGTTTGGGTGTGAGTACAGAACGGAACAAACAAGACAAGATGTTCCCACAACCTTCGTCAGCGTTAAATCTCACTCTACCAGACGTCTTACCATGTATAGAGCAAAGCAAATGCATCCTGAATCCAAGGACATACTTCCTGAGCTACGAGAGGCGTCTAAGACATTCACAACCATTGAATCTTCGCACGACTCTCAGTTGTACAAGTGGGGGACTAAATGCGTACGAGAAGACATTCATTGGTGGTAATGAAGGCTAAGGTTCTCAGCTGTATGGGAAGGTTGGTACGGCACAGTCTTGCCCCCGGTCATTGGGGCGCCTCGCTGAATACCTGCCAGCGAGGAGCTTGAAAGCGCTTGTATAGTAGAACCCAGAGTCGCGTGAGGTCTCATATGTACGCCAGCAGTGTTTGCTTTCTTTATCAAGCTGCTTAACTGCCCCATGACAGTGTTTTTATTCATTCCTTAACATTATAAGCAACCTGTTAGTATGGTGGATGATCCAGGAGGCGAGTGAAAGCGTCACATCTGGTGAGAAATTCGGTCCATAAGTCAACACCGGGAACCCCACGAGGATCAACTGCAGCTCAAATTGCATTCATTTGCCAACCCACCAGCAGGCGTCGGTGCCAAAGGCTGCAATCAGGGGGTCCTATTCCAAGTTAGATAAAAACTTGCGTTGACGGCGGGTTGAAACCAGGAGGCAGAGAGGGGCGAGGGGTATGGACTCCTGCAGGAATGGACACCGTCCCACGCTGTCTCTCGTGCGATGTGGGTGATCGTAGATTTTAGAGAAATACTTTTGGAAGCAGGTTACAGTCATTTCGTTTGTCTCTCAAACCAAAACTGCCCATATACTCGCGTTTTAAAAGCCATAAATTTAGTGTAAGTAGCACATCCTGACGAGCATGTAATAGAAAAGTGCCAAAGTATCTTAACACTAGAATGATTCATAAAGGACTGGTAGTAAAGTAGAATTTATAGCAGAGTTTGACCATAATGACGGATATAAACTGGACTCGCAGTACCTCGAGCAGCGCGTCGCTTTTGTGTCGACACTGTCCTGCTTGAATGGCCGTGAAAACCCTCCGCAAGCAAGGGAAGGGATGACCACACTGCCCTGTGAAGCCCCAAACCTCGCCTCAGGAGTGTCAACAAATCATGAAAGACCTAAGCATTGCTGCTATAAAGGCAACTTCACACCCTTCGTAAGATTTGAAAGCAGCAAAGGAAGGAGTGTGATTCTTTACTACGGAAAGTTATGTTATTCATGTCCACCACGACACTAATAACACTAAAGGAAGACATGTTTTTGCTCTTCTTCCCTTGCAAGGATTTCGGACAACTGCCACTCAAGTGGACATACATTTTATGTTTGCTTTACCAACCCGCTCATTGTAGCATCGATCGAGAAAAAAAAATATCAACAAAATCATGAAGAGATGTGAGGACGGACACATTGGTGAAGGTATTAATTATGTGACATTTGTGAGGGTCGGTGTAAAGTAATAGCTCATTATGGGAAGGAAGCCATGAGTAACGGCTCATCACGGAGGGGGATGTTAGAGGCACCTTAAAGGATGGAATTAGTATTACCACCTGGACTGATTGGTCATTTCCAGCGTCATTTATTGATCTGCATGTGTGCATATAATATCTTTTTCCCATGTTCCTTAGTTATCACATGAGTATCAAATTCAAAATGCAAATGATAACACTTATTATCTGTGATATTTTGCTGTTCATGTCTTTCATTCTAAAGAAAAAAAAACTACCTTATCACGTAAATACAAGCCCGTTAACGTCTGTTAAGGAAGGGAGCCCTCCGGTTGCCTCTGCGCAGTTCCTCACTGATGTCAAGGTGGGCAGTGGTAGTCATTGGCCCGTCTGTTTCCCGTTGTACAGACCCGTAGTCTTCTTCCTCCACTATCCTTCCCTTTGTTCAGAGGCCACCTCGCACAACGACGCACTCTGAACGCCGACCGGGCCGGCGTCAGTGTTCACCTCCCCTCCCTCAATCCCCCACCCCCGAGTAGTACAGAGACAGAACTGAAATTACATCCCTCACTGAGCCTGGTTAGAGAGGGTCGGGGCTGAGGCCCAGTTGTCTGAGTGGGGGACCTGGGCAACACCGCGTCTTCGCCCGCACCACCGCCAGAAACATGACCCGAGCACTATTCCAGTTGCTATATTTCGAGGAGTTTGCAGGGATATCTACTAGAAGTGTTCTTGCTACACAAAAAATCTCTACTAATGCGTTATACCTGACTGATCTCGGGCTGGACACCTTCCATGAGCCCCTGCTGGGAGTGGAGATGCTCAGCCTTGAAGAAAAGTGCAGAAGGATGTATGAGCAGAACCGGTTTGTAGGGCAGTAGACGGCGCCTCAGACGTCGCTACGAAGGGGAAGGGAGAAGGTGCGGCGATTGGGATATAGAAAACGAAACCAGTCTAAAAGAAAACGAGGTTAGGGGGGTGGAGGGGAGTTAAAAGGCATTGGATGAATAAAAGCAAGAGATGAGCGGGTTCAGGAGCGAGGGACAGGGAAAAGGAGCAGAGCGGAGAAGATAGAAGTGAAGGGGAAGGAAGGAGGAGGGGGAGGGCACGTGTCCGTACCATTGCACCTGGAAGAGACTGGTAACACGTAACGGTCAAGTAATCCAGAGAGTTTCGTTCATCTCCTTATAACTGAGGATACAAATATGTGCGTTACTTTATGATATTTGAGGATAGCTCTGAAAAGGTCTCATACTCAAACATTTCATCCGAGGAATGAAAAATCACACTTTTGACAGCAAGAAAAAGGCGTAGAACTCAGAATGTATGGAATGCGGGACCCTCAATGAAAGCAAATAAAAAAAAAGCAAAGAAATCTACTAAATATTAGAGTCAATCGCGTCTCCGGTTTATTCATGAGCTTTTCACAGCATGTTGCGTCACTTCCTCACGTCACCGCCCAAAGTTACTCATAAAATGTACGTACAGTGAAATTTATTCTTTATCAGGACGTTATTTTTACTAGTTTTAAAGTGAATTCTACCTTTTACTCTATTGTTCTTAATATTACTACAACGTAACTACCTTTTATGAAACTTAATTCAATTCAAATAGCTTTTTGAAAATATTATGAATTGTTTACTATTCATTTACGCCAAATGAAGCACAATAAATACTCGTGTTGGCCAAGACTCAACATTCCTGTCAGCCATGAAGTTAATAAGAGTCGGTGCGTCTCTCTGCGGACGGTGGCGAAAGAGGACAACGACAAGCAGATGCATCTGCGGACCGCTGGCCAGAACACCTTGCGGAGGGGGCCGCTGATCGATCGACTCACCCAGGGGCATCGAAGGGCAGCATCGAGAAAGCAGTCTGCAGATGGTCAGTTTGCAGCTCATTACCCCCAGCGGCGTTCCTTCTAGCCACCACCAATGTACTTCAGTCGTAGCAGCAACAAATGCAACAGTAAACTTAAGAATCACGTAAATTGCGAGACTTATAAGGCATTTTAATACCTCAAGTATCAGTTGCTGAAGGAGAAGAGGAGCTGCCAGTGTTTTCCGAGCCACTGAAACCACTGGGGTGTTTCTTAGGCCTTGGACGCTTCCACCGGGCCTCCAGGTGCGACTCCTCACCAACAGGGCATGACAGCGTCCTTACGAATCAATTACCGACTCCTTGATCCCCTCAGAGGCACCAGATGCTCCCTCACTCGAGGGCAGCCACCCATTTAAAAAGTTAGACAACATTTAATTACCCCTGAGAAGCCTCTTGAACAAAGGGATCGTCGAAGCATTGCTGATGATGGCGCACGCGCGCACGCACACTCGTGACTCACCAGCAGACTGTAAAGGCAGGAGCTTACTCTTGGAAGTCCTCCAGTTATTACTTGTTTGAATGGGATCCTTCGCCACAACTGCGGGAGGGAAAATTTTTTTTTCTGTCCTGAGTCCTATCGGGGGCAAGGACGTTCTCTGCCTCCCTTTCGCATGCGGCCAAAGTGGGCTACAACCAGGGCAGAGATTCCTTCTGATAAGCCACGCCGGGCGACAGAGGACCCTCTGAGCCTATAATTTCGATTGCTATCTCCACTGGCATTGAAATCCCTCGGGGTCGAAGCGATGCTCCGGCAGGGTAGAAACCCAACTCCCCGTCCCTTGAGATGCTGTGGCCGCATTCTTGCCTCTACCCTGGTCCTCCCCCACCCATTAGGACTATTATATCAGCTTTCTTTAGGCGTACAATTCTCCCTTTTCAACCATTCACTCATAGATGAGGCCTTAATCACAGGCTGGAGTGTTTTCAACCAGTGTGCAGTTCACCCACGTGTTCGCCTATGAATGGCCTCCGACCCCGCCCCTCCAGTGTGAGGCACAGACCAAGGCTCGTGCCACACCAACACGCCATGCCCACTTCCTGACACACTGACATGCTAACACAAACACGTGCGGAATGATGCAAAAACACTCCTTGCATTCAGACATTATTGCAATCTTACACCGGAAGTCACTAACCCAGCTTTCAATACATTCCTACTATTCAAAGTCAAATATAGAGAAAATATTAAGCTGTGTTAACAGTAAATACTGGAACAAGTAGACGTATGTTAATAAAAAGTCAAAGGTTTTGTTATCAATAGTTCCCTGGCAACAAGGCGAGAACCCAAAAGCCAGTGGCTGCTGTATGCCTTTTCCACTTTCTCTTATGGTTTCCCATGTCCCCGAGTTTCCCTTTTCTCCTCCTCCTTCTCCTTCTCAAACGCCTCTTTAACAAGGTGTTTACAAAATTCCTCAAGGCATTACCAGAAGCACCGGCTGACCACGCGGGTACACACCTCGATACAAAATAAGGATCAGAGACAATAGCGTTGAGGGAGAGTGGGAGATTAGGTTGGTGGTGGTACCCTGAGGCATTCAGTCCTTGCCACCAGACTCTCAGTCATCAAATGTATGTTCACTAATTTGTTACTGAACGTGTTAAACTGAAAAAAAGTATCATGAAATTGCACTTATCAATTCATCTTTAACTTTGAATTAGATGAACATTTGTTGTGGAGTCAACATTGTATTCCTACAGCAGGTAATTTTACTAACTAACTAAATATAATCAAAGTAATAGAACGATTTGTGGCAGCACGAAGCAGGCACCCACACGGCGTCAATATAATTTGGTATAATTATGAGAGGCGTTGGCTGAATAACTTTTAAAGGGACTCCACCCTCGACACATGCTCCAGCTTCCTGCTCGCCCACACCCCTTCCTCCACAACTCTGTCTGCTCCTCTGCATTTATTACTCAATGCTCAAATGGAATTGTCACCATGATGTATTGATATGATATTCATCGTTGTGTGTGTGTGTGTGTGTGTGTGTGTGTGTGTGTGTGTGTGTGTGTGTGTATGTGTGTGTGTGTGTGTGTGTGTGTGTGTGTGTGTGTGTCTACCCAGATAACCCATATATCAAGCACCCTTACACCCCCCCCCTGCTAGGGTGGGGCTCTATTCCTGCAGACTCGTGGCCCTAGTAATAATATGACGTCACGTCCGGTCAAACGCACGCGCCATCCTCATTGGTTGAAACGTCCCGCACACCTTACACGTGTCCCTCCTCACCCTCCATCCCCAGGACACCACTACAATGTTTCACGCTACACTCACGACACCCACGCGCTTCACGCAACACCTGCCATGCTAATAGTGGCCAGACTCCTGTCGCCTCCCCTTCACCGCGGCGCCGCCCACCACAACTCCTGTCACTCACTCCTCACCAACTCAACTTATCATTTACATAGCTTTTTTTTTAACAATTCCCAAGCTTTGCAAAAAAAGGTTAAACTGCCAAAAGAAAGAGTGAACTAACATGGAAAACTTTCAACGCTTGTTTCTATGACTGACTCCCCTCAGAGGCCGGATACATAGATCAGCGTTTCCCCTCAGCGGCACAAGTCACCAGGACAGGCAACAGGGAAGGGAAACTAAGCAAAATTGAAACGGTGCCTCTTTGCCTCAATTAAATTAGTAGCTGGTTGTTTCTTTCTTTTTGTGTATACATATAAATAGATTCTTTACATAATTTAAAGAAGACGTCAGTAAAATATCCTAGTCATGCACATTTTAGTTTTTGCAAGAGATATTTAATGCAAGTGTCTTAAAAAGCCTATTCTGAGAGGCCGGAACAAAGGTCTAACTGGTCATGCCTACATCGGCCTCGTCACGCGCACCGGAACCCAGTGTGGTCAGCCTCTGGGCGGCCTCGGGTTTGGGTTTGGGTGTTTGGTGTTGGTGTGGGACGTGGTCAGCATGTTTGGTCGTGTCAAGGGAGGAGGGAGACCAGACCGGTGAGTTGGTCCGCGGGTACGACAGGAAACAACGTGACTAACCACATGAAGATGAAACTTACGAAATATTCTAAGTGGTCAAGGAGGTCAATTTTTCTTTATATTTACAAGAATGTATATTTAAAAAAAAATCTTTATTATGTCATCATAGTTTATATAGTCTGGCTGGAGGTTATAAGGAACTCTGAGATCAGCTATTGGGTCGGGGCACCACAATGGACGAGTCAGCCCTGAAATAAGGGCGGTGACGACAATGAAGAAGGCGACAATAGACGAATAGCGAGGGGCGAGGAAGGAGAAGGGACTTGGGAGAGGAACACAGCCGACACAACCTGCGACGAGGGGCACGGAGAGTCAAGAGGAAGAAGAAGAGAAGAATGAGAAGGAAGAGGCAGTGTGCGGTCTGGTCCATGATGGCGGTTGGGCGATGTGGTCTGCGTGGCACGGCCGTCCACCCCACGCCCACGACCCCTGCTGAATAAGCCCTCCTCCCCAACCGCTGGCTAACGACGAATCCCTTGTAGACCTAACACCTCTGTCCTCCTTCAACGGCCCCCAGCCTAAGTCTCGTAGAACAATAGCTGCTCAGATGCCAATATGTGGTATCATGTTTTACCATACTGGCTGCTCTTTCAAGTGTTTTGTCGGACGTGATCAAATGAAGACCAGCAGATTATCCAGATGATGTTTTGCAGATAATCATATATATATTTTTACATGAATGAAGATTAACTAAACAGACCCGATAGATAGGCAGCGTATGGTAGGCCTTCGTCAGGGAACAGACCTCACATCCGAAAGCCTCTCGTCCAGGTCTTCCCAGAAGGGGGAACCGGAACCTTCAAACCACACCCAGACGTCCTGTGTCTCTTATGGATGGTCTACTGGCTCATGCGACCTGTAAACTTGTATGACTGGTCGTAGACGCGAGACACGGGAGGGGGCGGTGAGGGGCTATGTAACTGCAGCTTTGCTAAACCACAAAGCAGTTACATACATTGCAATGAGCGTTCAAACATTTTTTGTATCCAGTTTAAACAGTGGACTGTCAGTTTTAAAGCTTAGAGTTGATTTGAGAGCAGGAGCACCGTCATCTCGGCTCCCCGAAGCGGAGGTGTGGGTGGCGTTGTCCCTCACGCCCACCGCCCCAACTAGGGTGTAATAAAGGTATAAAAGGGGGATATTTCTGTTAAATTACCGTTGTTACGGGCAGTTTGTCGCAGTATCGCTCGGAAAGGGTCACTAAAACACTGTGTTTAAGAACTGAGTAGAAGAGAATGCAGGGGCACATACCCAATTTCCCCGGAGAACGACCCATCGTGGCTGCCCTTGAGTCACTGCCTACAGTGCTGGACGAAAGAAAAAGATGCACCGGCTATGAGCTCTAAGAAAAGGTTGCTTTACGTCATTTGTTGATAATATAGAGCTATCTGTTAGGCTGGCACGCCTCCCTCCTTACCAGACCATTCAAGACGATTCTAAAGCACAATAGATAGCTAACTGAATAACTTCCAAACTCTAAAAGGATGAAATCTGTAAACATACTGACAGTTATAATTGGTGATTGAAACGGCAGTTTGGTCTGCGTGGGTGAAAATGTTTATAACTCTTTCCACCTGGAGTGAAAGACTTTATAGCTCCCGAGCACAATAACCTACTAATTCCAAAATTTCGCCTATTTTCGAAAACTTCCTGAACACAACCACGCTCCATCAGAACTGACAAAAGCGAAGGGTAGAGGCGGCAGTTGTCCCCTTTGCGCACTGGGTCCAGAGGGGCGAGTGTGCCATTCCATCCGGACTTGGGATTACTGTGTAGGCGTGTGTATGTCTCAGCACAAAGGGGTCGCGTGGCTCCACTATTTCTATATTACAAAACCCTGACGGGGACATGTAGGACCCGCTGTTTAAACTGGTTATCGAAACATCAGGCCGAGTGAGAGTTGGACAAAGCGGCAGGGTGCACTCCATCCCCACATACTGGAAGATGGAGGCTGTATCGGGCAAGATCACGATAGTCTCCCGGAGAGTGACATGGCGCAGGACGAGCCACCATCAGGCCCTGCCATAAATTGGCTTAGGATCTGCTTCTCCGGGATAGAGTAGGTCCGGGAGAGTGTGGCACCAGCTGCCCTCCCCATAATTAGTCATGCACGTCACACTCACAACTTCCTGTGTTTAGATATCATCTATAAATGTTATTACCCCTAACATATTTCACGATCTCCATATATTTAATTTCGTGTTAGTACACCGTCTCTGCGCAGCGAGGGAACACTGGTTCACTACGATGATCAAAATGCGCTCCACTATTATGGGAGGACACGCAAGACTTAATCAATATATAGCCCTAAATCGTGACAGCCCGCATGTCCCTAACCACCATTCTTTTCGCTCTATCGGCATCTTAGGAGGGCCTTAGGCCCTTGGAAGAGCGGGAGGACTAGGAGGAGGACCCGGCCACTACCGCGCCTCCCAATAAAGACCATAGTGTGGACGGGCCTTCTGAAAGAGCTGCCTGATAACAGACTGATGATCGAGCGTAGTAGGCTGACTGGCTGGTTGGGTCACATTTAGGTCTGGTTTCCAATGAACCCTTAGTTGGTGATTCAGTCTAAGGTAGTGAGGCTTATTTATTTTCCACAAGTTTTTGGCCTTTCATTAATAGTACACACCAAGAAACCTGTGTTAACTTTCCTCTGCTTTGAGATGCGAACAATGCATCCAAACCTGCACAAAGGTGAGCTGATTACGCTGTGTAGATTGGGGATAGCAAGGGCGGCGTCACCTGGCCCGCGTGCCGCCTGCCCGCTCGCCTGAGGCCAGCACGACTTTAGTCTACACCTTCGCCGCCCACCACTCTAAGCCAGCAAGTCCTGCACCAGCCTTGTAATAATCTTATCATGGGGTGACGGCACGGCATTTAGATTACAGCAGCACGTGCGAGAGCCACCAACTGTTGGGGCGACTTAAGGGAGATTGGTTCTTGTGAGCCTATTGAGGTCTCCATGGCGGCCAACGACGGGACCTTGGATGTGACAACCTCTGACCCTCCGTGCAGCAGCTGCCCGACCCTCCCTCACCCCCCTCATCCCTCACCCGGTCATCAATCACGTCGGTGATGCCTCCTGCTACAGGCAACCTCAGAGACTCCGTCAAAGCCTCAAAATGTCTAAGTCTTTCCGTGGGCCTCCATGGTCACAATGGTGTCAGGTTCCCCATACAAGGCCTCCACAAGACAATGGCAGGAAGTGGGCAGGGTGACGCTGACACCTAAGAAGACGTAACCAAACGACTAAATTTCGCGACGTAACGAATTAGCACGTAACATGCATCTGCCATTTTGGGGAAGACATGGATGTGTCTGATTTTATGTGCGACGGTCTTGTGCGTCCTTTATCAAACATAACATGAACCATCCCTTTCTCCACCTCCACCAGTGCCTCTACTATTATCACCTCTGCCGCCCGTCCACCACCTGGCCTCCCTCACAGACGCCAGGTACCGTCTAAGGACCTGGGCAGACGTTTGGGCCCCGAGGCAGACCTTTCCACTCGCACAAATCACTAGTCATACTTTCCCTCGTCTCTGGAAGGACCAACTCAATTCACCCTTGGATGACGATAAGAAATCCATCAAATCCATCTTTTGTTACACTATTACTTGGGTTTTAACCTCTGGAGGAGTATCAATTTGATTTATGTGTTGCTAGTGTGAAAGCGTAAAAATAATATAGTATGAAAAAGAAATTTAGTCAAATCATTTACTAAAATTCTCCAGTAATATTCTTTTAATTTCTAAAGACTAGAAAAAAAGTTTCTCCTGGAAGCTCTTTTATTCGGCTCATACAAAGGATATTAATTTCTCTTCTCCTATGGTTTCAAAAAATCTAGGAGGGTTCAAATGGTGTATAGAAGAATGAGGGTTCTTGTCTGATGGTGATATACCTCGCACAGTCTCTTTATCATAAGCCAGTAGGTCACCAGCACAGCACGTTGGCAAGTGGCTTCAGTATTATTTCGTGGCTGAAGGAACGAAGTAAGTGATTTATGCCCTACTGCCCTAATTTTGCAATTGAATGGGCCTGGAAGAGACTGTAAGGCATAAATGCGTTCATTCATTTGCAAAATCGCGCAAAAAAGGACTCATGATTCAGTGCGCCGCGAAGGAACTTTTTTTTACCTGACAAGTGGAGTGGTTTTTGCCGCCCCTCTACAGTGCTCGCGGAGGGGTGGGGAGGAGAGGGAAAAAAAAGGGGAAGAAGTTAGGGGGGGGAGGAAAAGAAGGGGAGCGAAGGTCGGTTAGGTCCAGCTGTTAGAAGGTGTTGTGGGAAGACTTGGTGTGAGTGCAGGGAGAGGGGGGTTAGCGGAAGGAGGAGGGTGTCTTGTTTCCTAGGAACTCAAAGGCTAACATTTCCTTGAACCAGCGAGCGATAGCACAAGGAAAATCAACGTAATAATAAGAACCATAGCAGTGAACGAAGATGAAAGAGTGGCTTATAGGAGGGTGGGAGAGTGAGGGAGGGTCAAGACAAAGAGAGAGGGACGAAGTGACAGAAGATGGAGTATCCGAAAAGAAGGGGAACACATATGAATGAAAAAAATGGAGCGTGAAAAAGTCTCCTGGGAGTGTGAGGGTCGGGGGCCACGCAACATCTATGGCTGGAGTTCAAGTGTCCCCGGTGTGGCAGTCTGTGGGTCGCCTCGTCAGTTGAGGCGCCTTCACAGTCGTGCCACGTAAGAATATTTGCAGTCAACACAGGATGGTGGTGTCCAGGTGGGTAGATAAGGAAGGGTCTAAGAGAGGTGGGCTCCGTTACATCATTAGCACTCTGTGTGAGGCGACCACCCATCTGCCTGCACGAAAAAAAAATATACGAGGCTCCTATTCGCAGCCTCCTCTGGTCACCTTTTCATTGCAGTTTATTGCTGGTGCTCAACACAGCGGATCGAGAGAGTACCTCCCAAAACATTCTTAGGCCTATACAACTTTGGTGATGGATGTCGCTTTAAAAGTCGATATAAATTAGTAGGCATAAAACCGCGGGCGACACGGCTATTAAGCGGTGGGAAGCAAACCCCCGGAAGACAGGAAGGCGCACGACACCACCAACACCACCGCCGCGACACATCCGACTCAAGCTTTATGGTAATCGTGGTGGGTCGTCGCTCTCAATTTGTTTAGGACACGCAGGAGGCTGGGTGATGGTTATGGCAGCTGGACGTGTTAACTGACCGTGCTAATCTTAACTATACGCCAGGGGACTAAAAAAATAAATAAGGAAAGGATCTAAGCCGTATGTGCCCGAGCGTCCTCAGTGTAACAAAAAAGAGAATACGAGTGATGCTCAGTGTTGCCAGACCCACACCATATGGAAACCTCACAAAGACTAACCACAACAAAAGACATGCTAAGGATCCTAAGGCAAGGCTTCAAAGCTTTAGCATCTTCCAGTTTCAAAACAAACACTAGACTTATCCATCGTCTCTATCTTCCTCCTTCCCCCCTCTCCTCCCCTTCACTTCTTTTCCCCTCCACGTTTACTCAGCAATAACTGTTCGAGGAATTTCCAGTAGCGGCAGTGAAGTGAGAGAGGAAGCCTAGATAATGGTGCAGGCCAGCCCACCGCACATTATATCGGCCTACACTCGGCCTGTTCAAGTATGGGGAGACAGAATGCTAAAAACGGACCCTAGATGGCTGATATATTCAAATGCTAATTGCCGAATGGTGCAGTTCAAAACCCCGGGGGCTAAATAAACGATGACCCTTTGGAGAGATGCAAGGGGAAAAAAAGGAAGCGAAGGAGGAGCATGGATAAACGGAGTAGAAAGGACAGAGGTGATAAAAAGTGCGACAAAGAAAAGGCCGGATTGCAAGAATTTCTATAGGCCACGTTTCAGGCGCTGAGGGGGTGAATTATCCATCGGAACAACGAGAAAAAGGTAGTTTACTTTTGGATGAGAATACAAATACCCTCTTAAGGCCGGACCCACAACCCAGCTGATCCCTCCAGGCCCTCCCAAGGATATAAAAAAAAACTACAGCCAAAAAAGAAATAAGATCAGCCTGCTGTAAAAGGACTGAGGGATTCCAACCAATGAGAAAATCCACCCAGATCGCCTGTTTATCGCCTCGTCTGGAAGGGATTTTCCACAAAACTGTTTGCAGACAAGAAAGCTCAGGCTGGCTGCTGGGCCGTCAGGTAAAAAGGAAGGGAATTCTTGTGCTTTCAAAGTTTTTTATGTAGCTAGTTTTAAATCCCAGGCCATGATACTTGCCTCGACCCGCCACTCCCTTTAAGTGTTTGCTGAATCCACTTTCTTTAACCTGGAGAGAACAGTATTGACAGTACTAAAATTTTCGTTTGATTACATGTACAATCAACGAGGAGGTTAGAAAATTTTCTTTGTAAATAATATAGAATGAAAACTAAAGATGTTTTATATCACGAATTAATGATTAATTTTTCTTCTTTCCAGGTTACTGCATCAGAAGCCAAAGAATAGCATCACGACCTCCTGAGAGGACAGCAGCAGCGCCATTTCTTAAGGTCAGCACCAAAACCCAACATTACAGTGTGCATTGTCGTCAGGGACGCTTCATTCTTCGCTTCCCCTTCCCGTCGGCCCTGCTGTCAAGCCGAACAAATTGTCTTCTAATGTAGTTTTTTGCCTTTTAACCTGCATTTATTTACACAAAGCGGGTATTTTTTCTTCTCTTCCTTAATGGTAAGGGGCAGAGGCTTCTCAGGGCCTCATACAAGAAGATGTAATTGCATTCGTCAAGGGCCGAGAGCCGCAGTGAAGAGAGCATATTTGTCACGTATGTCAGATCACTTGTCATTCTCCTTTCCTTGCCTAGCAGGGTGTTCTGGACTGTTGTTGGTCGTGGAATTGAGCGTTTGTGTCTGTGTTTGTGTGTGACAGCGTGGAGAGGCTTGTGTAGGTCTACCTTCGACTCATAGGTTGTTGAATAACGCTGCAGCCCTCGGTGCATCGCCCTCCCTGGCCCTGGTGTCCAGCCTCCTGCATATGGTCAACTTATGAAACCTTGATATCTCTATTACAACATTTTTTTGTCATCCCTGAGCTCGTATACGTGTGGGCTTTATGTAAGTGTGTCAGAGCGAGGGTACTTTACTATGCTAACACGAGTTAATGGAGGAGGCTGGGCTAGTGTAACCCGACACTCCCCTTCGGCAGGAGGCTGTCAGGGGGAGCTGCACGCTTCTGAAGTTCAGGTGTCCCGACTAGCAGTCTCCGTCACCCACCAATACCTCTGAATACACATGGAATTGGCCTACACTTGAGGGTACACAGTCCGCATCTGCCGCGGGTCGTCCCTCACAGTGAGGATGCTCCCAGGCGCGTCTAGGCTTGTCTCGTCCCTGAGTCAGGCGGAGCGTGAACATGTTCAGTCCGGTCAGACGTGTACGGTGATAATGGTTATTATCGTGCAATCAACTACAAGCTGGAAGTGCATTTGTCCTATATAAAATACACCGGCTGCCAGTAAAAGTTGTATGGGACTCCAGCCAGTTTTGATAGGTTGTATTCAAGCCCATCTGTTGGGCTACACGCGCGCTGGTTGGCTGGTGGCGGGTGCCAGCTGGAGCTTCCTGCTTCCTTATTGGTCGGTGGAACGCGCCAGGAGGCGGGTGCCTACATGTACTATACTTTAACTTGGGAGCGAAATTTTTATTTGTTTAGGACTTTCATGCGACCTTCTATGTATTTAGGGATTAACTCTCTATGTTTTGAGTTTTATTTAATGTATGTGAGGCTGTAGCCCAATACTGTACTGGTAAACGGGGCACCCGCACCAGCACACACATGTCCCAGGCGCGTCGCTCATTGGTTCATCGATCGGAAGGGTCTGACAATTCGTTCGGGCCGGTGGCGCCGCGCAGTAGTATTAAAACTTTATGCAACTGTAAGCTCTGTAATGATGCAGATACTGAGGTAACTTGCCGGAACTGAATACCTGTAATATAGGTATACCTACAGTAGACGAAGATTAATAAGACAGACAACAGCAGCCACAGCCACAGCCGTCCTGAACAATACCCTGTCTCCCCCCCCATCCCCCCCTCACCACCAAACAGTGGTCACCCCGCTCCCCGTCCACAGTTGAAAGGACCCACGTGCGCGAGGGGATTTTTTGGTCATAATGAGCATTGCCTAATAATATATCTGGACAATAAAATGGACCCGTGACAAAACAGGCAGATAAGCTCAAAAGCCCGGCAGCTGTAGCTCACTTTGTTTATCAGTGGTGTCGCTGAGTGTGGACAGGGAACAGTAGTGTAACACGATAACTATCGATATCCTTCACACCCATCAGATTATTAAGTGATGACTGACATTGATTTACCAAGAGGAGCAAAATCAATGATAACTACCGATACTTGTACATGTGCACTTACCTACATCTCACGTAACACATTCATTCATTCAACTGCTCAGTGAATATTAAGCGTGTACTCACCAGTGACGGCCAGAGCGAGGAAGGTGGTGGCGTGTTTTCTGACTATGGCGGGATCACAGCCGAGGAAAGGAACCCTGCACAGGAGGTGATCTACGAAGTCGAAAGCTGTGATGGGCGCCAGATCCCACCCCAGTTTGGACACGAGCAACAGCTCCCAACTCTGTCAGGAAGGAAATAATGTATTAAGTAAAAGGAAAATGTGACATGATAAAATAATAACAATGTCTTACAATGCTTTCAGTAAAGAACGACGCTTGAATGCGGAAGTTCTCGTCAGTTCTTATCAGGATACACAGGGACCACAATGCACTCGACACGCCCATCTCAAATTATCCGTCAAAGGACATTCTATGCGGCCCAAACATAGTGACAGCGACACAGTGGCACCAGCAGCTACACTTCCATTCATCACTGCTTGCTTCCGTCCCGACGAGGTAGATAAAAAAATATGGGTCAGGAGCATCCCAGAGACTCTATAGTGAGGGGGGAGCCACTAGGCCTAAGAGGAGCGAGCCTCTGAGAAGGACAACTGAGGCGACGACGGAGGAGGAGGCGGCGGACTGGGGAAACCCTCTTCCTTTTCTTGCCCCGAGGGGACCACCTGCGCCGCACGCCCTCTACTACAATCAACCTATGACGGGTTATGATTATGTGCCGCACAGGTACCAATTTTGCCGTTTAGGAAAATAAAAGCGACCGAAGGGGAAGCCGGGAAGGTAGAGAGTAGAAAGGCTTAGAGGAGTAAAGATGAAGCAGCGATAGAAAAAAGTGAATCGAACGCTTTGTTAAAAAGGAAATAAGAGGCAGAAGGTCTGTGTGGAGTACTCGAGGGTAACACACACTCACCCCTTCACGAGAGGGACCAAAGTACCAGATGCCCTGACACCTTATGCAAAAAGTCATAACCATTCTCTGTATCTCGGTCTGTTGGAGCTTCAGCAGATAGCAAGGTAGTTAAATTTATCATTATTGTTTTTTCACGAGCCGAGAACAACCAGTGTAGAAAACATTTTGCTAATAATTCGTTTTGGTGAGACCAGATGCCTCCAGTGCCCGTGCGGTGAACGAGGTGGTCAGTCGGACGGCGATAATTATACCTGGGACGCGGGCAGGTCAGGGACACCCACTCATTCATTTCTACTCTTCATTAAATTTCATTCTACTAAACTATATTGACGCCCAAACAACCCTCACTTTAACGCGAGACCCGCCATGGAGAGAAATATTTCCTTCTCCCCAGGAGGCTTTCTATCCTACGTGAACAGCATTCGGTTGCTGAAAGACGCCAGAAGTAATTGTAAACAAATACTGACTTGGGATCGGTTCTGAAGGGGTCGAGTTATACAGACAGCTGCCAGCACCTCGTCGGGGTCACTCTGTATACACTATACACGGGTCAAGTCAGGTCACGATGAGGTTGTCGACTGGTGTTTTTCGTATTTACCTAATTAGTACTGAGTCTTAATGATTATAGGAGACTATTATAAGTGCGTGTACTCATCATTGGACTGACAACTTTAATTAAATGTTATTTCTGAGAATGTAGAGTATTCGTAATCGTTACTTTTCGTTTCAAGATAAAGAAAGCAGAAATCATTAGTGCACCTTCACCTCTAAGATAGCGTGTTACTGATGATCTTGATATTAAATGGTGCGTTTCGGATGTACAGAAATTAGCTCAAGTTACCCACAATAGAAGATATATCAGGTCAAGATCCTAACAGATAGGTCAGCCCGAGGGGAGCCTTGGCCGCCTCACATTACCAGCTGAAGAGGAAACACTTGGGCCAACATGAGGGTCTGGAGGGAAAACGAGGTCAAGTTCCAATTGAAATCTCAGCTTAAGGAAGATCCTCAGTTGTCCTGAATAATGTCCAACGTGATACTGGAGCTCGTGTTTCGGGAATGAAGAGAACATATGGTACAGGGTTTGACAGGGGGAAGGGAGGGATGATGAGGATGAGACAGGAACACATCATCAAAATATCGTTATGATAACAGGGCATCAGTTGGTGTAGTCATCACGTTGCCCTTAATAATGATGTGAATTTACCAAAATATGACATTTAATTAAGGTAATGAGGTAAGCCTCCTTTCTAGTTAATGATCGTCACGGAGACACACCCACAGGACCGGAACTGTCACCCCATCCTCCCTTACTCTAAAGGATCGCGTCACCGGCGGACGAGCAAACGGAAAACATTTACGTAACGAAGTGAATAAACAAGTTGAGGTCTCGAGCGTCGACGGGAAGGGTTAAATTAGCAGAGAAGAGGAAAAGAGGAAGGAAGAGGAGGCTTGTTTGGATGAGGGTGTGGGAGCAGATGCGTCGGGGCTGCGCTAAGTGGTCACAGCGAGGGGCTGGAAGGGTCCAGCCTCTTATGTATACCCTCTCCTGCAGTGCCCGTACCTGCAGTGACCGCCTCGCCTCAAGTGCCTCTCCTCATAGTACACATTTCCCAGCTACTCAGTGCCTTCCCCCTTGACCACAACAGCTGAAGGGGGTGAGCAGGTCACCTTCACGCCCCAACTGAGGCAGAAACGAGAAGGAGGCACCAGCGAAGGCTCATCTTACACTACAAACACAATTCTGAGCCTCGCCGCTCCTAAACACCCGGCAGCTCTTACTAACTTATAGAAGGTAAACACCGAAAAGCTACTGCAGCGAAAGGACCACTCATCCCCCGCCTCCTCACTCCGGGCGGCGGCAGGGTTGAGGAACTAGACAGAAGGGGAAAGAGAGGATAGGAAGGAAGGAAGGAAGGATAATATACGAGTTCAAAATGTGATTTGGAGTGTAACACATAGAAGGGGGGGTGGGAGGAGGGGGTGCAATGAGACGAGCGGAAGACCTGGTTTTCCCGTCTGTATGATTGGCCGGAGACAATGGAGGAAAGCCACAGCCTGTTCTACGAGGTAAAGGTCCTGGGCCGGAAGGGTGAATGTCAGGAGGCGGTGGCGGAGTGATCAGGGGACAGGGCCACACACTCCGACAGGCTATTCTCACGGGGATAAGGGCAACCGTGACCATACTCGAGCAATATGGCAAAGATAAAACATGAAAAGAACGAAGTATGTCATGCTAGATAGAAAGGAAAGAATGATAGAAAAAGTCATGAGTATCTTTGTCCCTTAACATCGTCCTCAAGCCTACTTAGGATACTTGGAGGATAAAAAGGAGAGATACGTGAATATTAGTGAACAGGAATAGAAAAAACAATAATTTTTAAATACGTTCAAATGGAATGAAATCAAATGTGAGCAACTCAGAGAAACCTTAGTGTTGATGTTATTAAAGACCTTTCTATCAGCTGAAGCCTCTCACTTTCCTAACATAAAGAGGTAATGTCATATAGGATGTGGGCTACCCTGTCCCTCCTCTCCTTGCCTCCCCCCTTCTCCCTCACATCCTCCCCTTCTCCCTTTCTCCTTCCTTTTCTCTCCGCCTCCTTCTCCTGCTGGTCCTCCCTCACGGCCCGTCATACCCCTCCCCCCCAACGTTGCGTCATGTTGGGTCCGTCGCTGACTCAAGGCTCCTGAGGGGCAAGCACAGGTGTGTGTGTGTGTGTGTGTGTGTGTGTGTGTGTGTGTGTGTGTGTGTGTGTGTGTGTGTGTGTGTGGTGTGTGTGTGAGAGAGAGAGTGAGGAAGGGAGAGGAAGGGAGACACAATAAACTCCACCTCCCGTTAACGAGTTAACCACACAGGTGAAAGTGTATGGCCGCAGGTGTCAATCGTATTTCAAAAGTGTCACCAAACATGGCTAAAAGGGAGTCTCATGTGAAAAGTAAACACGCGGGAAAGAGTGAACACAACACCGCCCCCTCAGTAGCACACTGGACTCTCACTTATCTACTGAACCTGTACAGATGAAGGTAGTTTTGGGGTGTTAGAATTCCGTCTTCGAGTCCGTTTATTAGTGGCACACAGTAGAAAGCAAGTGTGGAGTAATGGGTTGTATTGTTTGGAGAGAAAAAAGAAAACTGGCGGCCATGATACTCGTATGGGGCAATTCCTTGTCCTCGAGACAACAAAGTAAATCAGCAGATTATTTAGATAACTCTTTCAGGCTCCTTCAGACAAGAAACCTGACAGACGGGTCTGAAGGGCTGCCGGTGCATGGTGAATGAGACGGATGGTGAGTCACAGACAGAGTACAAGCAGAGTGAGTGACATGTCACAGAAAGGTTGAGAGGGCGACACAGATGAGGCGTTTACTAGTCAATTTGACGCTCGGTCGAACTTCCCAGTGACAGCGACTCCTGACCCCCGACCCACCGCCTCACTTTGGGAAATGGGTTGAGGATAGATATGTTGGTTTAGAGTGGGGGTTAGGTTGTTGGTGGCATCATGGTTGGAGAAGGAGAATGGAGTGCAGTGATAATGAGCTAAGATGAGGGCATGGGTAATGTTATAAACCATGACATAAATTATATTATAGTGTTAGAGTATGTTGAATTCACCTTTTTCAACGTATGACGCATCTTTGTATCATTACTGAACGTCATGGGACAGTGTGGGATGGGACTGAGGGTCTTGGTGGTGGCGCCGCGCCGTGAGTACACTTATTAGTGCACCGTCATTCAGTTCACCACTTGGATTTTCCAGGTGAGCTGCTCCAAAGCCCCGCACGAGAAAAAGCATGTGCAATCTCACACATGGGCAGTCAC
Organism: Metacarcinus magister; assembly: GCA_029783475.1. Classification (NCBI taxonomy): domain Eukaryota; kingdom Metazoa; phylum Arthropoda; class Malacostraca; order Decapoda; family Cancridae; genus Metacarcinus; species Metacarcinus magister. The sequence goes on along the minus strand of JAPQNM010000008.1, from coordinate 12,278,778 downwards.
AAGCCCCATTAGTTAACATTACGTGAGTTGCAAGGCCAACCCAGGACCACTGCCATACACACACAAGGGAGGCAAGGAGGGAGGCAAGTACCGCAAATGATTTCGTCCCCATCCACCTGGACCCTGGGTGGACAAATTTGCCATCTCTGCGGTCAGACGGGCTTCAAAATATGCCACAATGGTCCTTTCTTTAGAATTAACTTGCAATAACTGCATTTCTGGTTTTCCAACTACTTCCAGATTAGGTTCAGTGGTATCCAGTTTACAGTTGGCTGCTTGCCCTTCCCTACGGCTGATGTTCGCATGCTTGGCTGGCTAGACCTCATTGTAGCTGAGGCAGCGACACTCCACAAATGGATGAGTTTCCCTTTATGAGCATTTAGGGCTCGCGGAAGGAGGAGATCAATCATATTTACATGTCGTGAGCGAGACGCGACGAGGACTGCGTTCCGCCGCTTAGGTGACGTGACAAGGCAGCGTGCCAAGCAGGGTGGGTGGGGGAGGGATTCAGAAACATGTAGGACTAAGGAAAGTTCTTTCATACATACACACGCGCGCGCACACACGCACACACATATACACACACACAACATAGTTCCTCCTAAGTCTTCCGGCGGCGAGGCAGCGGGGGCCCAGCCGTCCTTCTATGATGGATAGGGTGAGTTGCTGCTATTGTCACCCAGCCTCCCCATCCCCTTATAATCCCGCGCTGCCCCGTCCATTATGCTGGCATTACCCGGCGGTGGAGGCATACCCGCTCCACCGCCTTTGCTGCTGCCGCCTTGCGTTTAAGGAAAAGAGGAGCATCCTTTCGCCTTAACCCCAGACATTACAGACGTGCAAAGTTGCTTTATTACATTTGATTTGATTAATGTATTCATGATGCGTCATTCTCCACTGCAGCAAATAATCTATATGGTGAGCTCATCTATAAAAAGACTTGTGGTGCATGTAATAAACCTCTTAATGACCAGTTTCCAGGCGAGGCATGAGAGCGTTAGGGCAGTTCAGGGTCACACAGGTGGGAGGGAGTGTGATGGAACACTTGTCGACCAAATAAATGAGTCTGGTGCTTGCGAATATCATGTAGACAGGTGTGTGTGAGATGCAGATGTGGGGCAGACACGTGCTTCAAACAGGTGTGGATATATTTTTAGTCAAGACACGTGTGGGGAGTATAGACTGCTGACGTAGATCAATACAGGTAATTGGGGCGGCCTGTGCACACCTCAAAGAGACGCACAGTCATCGGGGAACCTTGAGAAGACCATTATCAATTATCGAAAGGTAAGATACAATAAATTATCACCTTCCGGCGGCGTACTAAGCCTCAGGTGACATAATTACCAGGTATGCCCACGGTCGTCCTGTCCCACCACCACCCATCTTCCCTACCCATTACCCCTCTACCCCCGCTTGTCTGGCAACATGAATGAGGAGGGAACATGATGCAGCATAGATAATTGTAAGAAGTAAAAAAAATTCGGTACACGTATGAATATTAGTTTTGAGTATTAAAGTAATGTAATTTTTTGCGGGCGAACGAGTGAAAAGATACAGGGAGGGGACACGAGAAGATGGCGGTGCTCCTGTCGCACACACCCCACCCCACCACTCTCCTTCCCTTCCCTCCCCTCCTGCCGGAAATCACTAGTGTCAGTTACAGTAGTAGTTTAGGCATACCGGGGCTGACCCGACCCAGGGCGGCGTTAGTCTCCCTCGAGGGTCACTGGTCACGCCGCCAGGACGTGTTTTAGGCGTTATGGCGGCACATCCGGCCTCAGCCAGCACGGCCTCTCCCCGACATTCCGCAGAGAAAATTATATGGGATTCCTCAGACGTTAAGTAAGCTGACCTAACATGCACATGTTTTCCCTCTTAATCTCAGCTCCCCATTCTATCTGCGTGGCTCCTTCTCACCCTTCTGTCGGGCTACTGCAGAGCCGAGGGGGGGACGGGAGAGGGGAGAGGGGAGAGGGGCATCCGAGGTTCAAAGGAAACAATGTGCTGTTTCTCGTATGGCGTTATCATATCAGGTGTCAAGACGGGAAGGAGCCTCTGACCTGGGACCGACCTGATGGAGGCCTGGTGACCCTCGGCTCCTAAAACTAGAGAAGGGAAGTGCCAGACGCCAGAAAGAAGGAGACGAAGTGATCTACACCCGTAATAGAGTCATGTTATTATGTGAGGGATCGAGGAAGGGAGGGGAGGGGAGGGGAGGGGAGGGGAGGGGCCTGTGACTCAGCTTAGCGGCACCACCACCATCACCACCACACCCACTGGCGCCAAAACAACTCTCATTACGAGTTTGTGTTTTAGGAAAAGTTTTTAACTACAAATTAGAGGGACGGCGCCGTGAACTTTGTCTGTGCCTCCGAAGCCGCGTTAACCCCACCCTCCTCTTCAGCGGCGTTTTCCCGCGCGATCTGAGAATTGCCGCCAAATTATCCACCTCAATGGGATAGGAAAGGGAAAGGAAAGAAAGAAAGAAAGAAAGAAACACACACATACACATACACATACACATACACACACACACACACACACACACACACACACACACACACACACACACACACACACACACACACACACACACGCGGATCACGGCTTAAGATGACACCAGTTGATACATGTAGTGAAGGCACGACAGGGCGGGGCGGGGAGGGAAATATCTACACACCGGCACTACATCGACTTATCTGTAATCGATATTGTTCCTGTGTAGTGTTATTTGGCGCGCAGGGACCCACTGGAGGCATTGTTGTGCTCCCGACGATCGATAGCACGTGCCGGCATTGCCCTCGCGGAAATTACGATATGGCGAAAACTTTATTCTTTTTTTGTTTCGTGAGAGTCGAAAGGGGTGTATTAATGCCTTCTAGATTTTGATTGCGAGTTGAAAATGTGAGCATGGAGAGAGGGGAGGCTCTAAATGGCAATGCATGACTAGTTACAAGGGTGCCAGGAAGAGAGAGTGACGAGGGAGGGTGACGAAGCTGAAACAATTACTCGAGTGACACGTGCCGCTGTAACAGATCTATGACTTTTGAAGCTCCTGCACATGCCTCCTTCTCCCTGTGTACACCCGCGTCTCTACAGCATCCTGTGTATACATCAAGAGTCTAGGGTTGTTTTTATCACGTGAGGAAGGTTAGCATACGGTGTGGGACGTCAAAAATACTTAGAAAGGTACCGTGTGGCCGGGGCACCTTGGAGGTAATCATAGGGTTGTTAATTAACTACGCCGCCGTAAATTAATGGATGTCACGTGGCACGCGGAGAGTGTAGGCGTGATGGGGATGAGGCTCATTAGATTCGCCCATCACTGCTCCCACGCCCCGCCACCTGCTGCAGGAGGCGTGATGGTGCGTGGAGAAGCTACCGTCAAGTCTTTAATCTGCACCAGGAAGTAGTAACCAGGTGAGAGCCCTTCCCACCCTTGTATGTCCCTGCAGGTCTTGGCCACAGTCTCGCTTGGAATGGCCTCAAGTGCAGCCACAGAATATACCATGAAATTCTAAGGTGGGCCATATATCCCCTTCCAATGTGGGCGTGTGAGCGGCCATCCTCCGCCTTCCAACCCTCCAGCCCGTCTGTGTGTTGTTTCCGCCGTCATGCTTAAATCGCCATAAAAGTTGCTGATTTTACAGCCCGATAGCACCGTCTTGCCCTCCACGACCATGAAAGTGCGGACGCCTCGAAAAAAAATCAGTTGAGGTCGGTAGGCCTAGTCACCCCTTATTTTTTTGCACCGTAATAAAAGTTTTTTGTTTTGAGCCTATGTGAGTGCCGGACAGAAACCCTCGCACGGCCTTATGATCGGGGCAGGAGGGGCGGATGTAAGGTTGGGGGGGGCATGTGTACGTCTTGATTTATGTGCATGTAGACAATAAGCGGCTACATGAATGGTACTGTATCCTGAATTTCTAAACACATATCCACCATTTCCTTATCGAGGGCGCCTGTTCACCCTCCCTTCTGTTTGGGACTCACACATCCCCTGTCTTGGTATCAGGTCAACAACAGAACTAATCTCCCCTCCCTTCCTTCCCTCCTACACTCCCTGTCCCCCTCTTCCTCTCCCTGCCTCCCAGCATCAGGTCATCTATACACCCCGCCCCCCGAGTCACACCCAGGCCCCCTAGTGTGGTCACGGCCCCTCCCTCCTCTTCCCTCTGTTAGTATTGGGTCAACTAGCCAAAGCCTTTTAGTCATGGTCTTCCGCATTTCCTCTCCTCTCTTCCCTGCACCAGAGGGATCCATCATGCCCACGAAAAATACTATTAGGCACCATCTTGCGTTCCCTGGAGGTGCCACGATGACAAACTTTACAACCTGGAGAAAGCTATCGCCTTAGTCCCTGGCAGTAGGATAAAACTATACGACCCCTTCCTTTCCTTTCCTTTCTCTCTCACCTCTACCTCCCCATCTCCCATTTCCCTCTCATCTTCCTTTTTCTCCTCCTCGTCAGCCACCAAACAGAGGCTCTCACGGACCCTCCGCACCTTCCTCACCATGGCGCGGGTGGAGTCATCGCCGCCGGGGAGATGACGATCGTGTTACGCAGAGGGACAACTTCCCAGCCGTACACAGGGTAACCAAATAGTCTGGCGGAGTGTTACACAATTCAACGCTAACTTGACTCTAAATGTTTCCTCTGTATTCTAAGATGGTGAAGCCGGTTTGTCAAATTCCTCATTCTTTTAATTTCATCACGTTATGCTTCCTCTATCCCGCCTCCTTCCCTCCCTCCCTCACTCTCACATATCAGCTCGAGATCAAAACTAATACCATGAGAATCACTTATCGAACTCATCGCTTTATTTTAAGAGGACTAGAATATGACTGAAAAAATGACATTCCCGACACAAACAAAATAAACAAAAAACCCAAGTCAAACCGTGCCGAGGCAAAAAATGGGCTGTGCGGTTAAGCTCCTTTCTAAAATCTCAAAAGTTCCCATGGACGGTCTGGGTAGGCCTCCTTGCCTCCCCCCTTCCCTCCCTTTCTCCCTATCTCTTTATCTCTCCTACCAGACAGTGAAAACATACATTTCATTAAAGGCAACTCCTGTATCGGAACCATGAGTGAGCAGCAGCAAATTCAAGAGGCAGACTGCCCCAGGGGAAGAGACCTTATCCCGGGCTCCAGGCTGAGGGCATCCGGAGGCCTCATGGGGACTGGGCTTTGTTAGGCCTACGTTACAAGCTCAGTCCAATTTTGGGACAAGGCGACAACGATAAGGATTGTTAGTGAGAGCGATGACTGACGTCCTCGCCTTCCCTTCCATCCATCCATCCACCAGGGGACTGCATGAATCTTAACACTTAGGATCCACATAATATAACTACACAAATATAGATAACTGATTAGGTTACACTTATATCAAGTGTGTGGTTATAAAAAGATTATAAAGAAGATTAAAGATAAAAGTGAGAATCCTTCTATGACTTGTTCAGGAATATATTTGTGTAGTTAAATATGAGTTTAAGAACAATATCAACCTGACTCACCCTGATCTCCTGTTGACTGACGGAGTAGTCGGTGTAATAGGCCAGGAGGTCCACGGAGAGTGGTCGACACTGCCGCAGCTTGGACGCCAGCAGGAGACATACTGCACCGAGAAGCTGCAGCTGTGTCCTCTGCACGACACAGGCACACAGGAATCTGTCGAGGAGGTTGGCGGCCACAGCAAAGACCTGCTCCTCACACGCATGTTCTTCACACACCTGTGGATGTGACGAGAAGCAATGTCAGTCAGGGTGGCAACTTTTTATTTTATTTTTATGTGTAATGTGTTTTGCTTTCGCTGATTATTGTATCAGTGAAAGTATTTTCGTGTTTATTCATTAAGACTGAGATTATCTATGACCAAATGTCTTCAGACATAATTAATCTTCCAGTTTCCGCCTCGTCAATAAGATCACGTAATAATACTCTTTAAAGCTTTAATTTGAAACCAAACACTTCTGATAATAACTTTCCCAGGACCGACCCACCGCCCTCAAAGGAGCAGCTCGAATTCCACACAGACCGATAGTGAAAACCTTTTGAATATTTTGTTTTGCATGTCTTCTTCAAGAAATATATAATGTTAGACAGGTAAAGTAAGAACACTGTACTTAATAACATATGTTATAAACTTCGGTTTAAGGTGAAAAGTACATGCGAGAAGGAAGGAAGAGCCAGGGATTCCCATGCTTACAAGGGTGCCAGGGACCCTCCACACAGTGTGTTGGGTTTCACGTGTCACTCTGCCTATCAGCGTGATGGGAGGCTCGAGGGGCACTGTTGCTCCTTCTTTCCGGACTCTCAAGACTACTCCAGCACCTCACCCCCAACAGACTCCTGGCGGACGGGGGGACACCACGTGAAGCGCCCGACCCCCTCATTCGGCCTCTCCTTGGGTAGGCCTCAGCCAGCGGCCATACATGCACGTCTCCTCGCCAGACATTCTTAGTTAGAGTCCTTACGGCCACTTTACCCAAGTGTTATGGCAGCAAACCTCTCGCCGTTTGAGCTTACGACTTTACTTCCTCTGCTTCAAGTAGTGGCCGGCGCATAAGATGGGAATGACCTAAATTTCCAAGACATTTAAAAAGTGGAAGTTGAAGGCGTGTTTGTCCGCGTTTTTTCTCGATGTGTTTCATAAGAGGGAGAAAGGAAGGAAGGAAGGTGTGAAGTAGGCTGGCGTCCTTCCTCGGCCTCGCTACATATATGCTTACCGACACACGTAAACACACGCGATGTAAACAATATAGTCGAAGAAACCGTTAAGGCACGAGGAGGGAGGGGCAGCCTCTTGATTATTTTTTCTGGAGCTTGGTCAGGAGTATAGGCTAAGGGTGGGAGGGAGAGGAGGGAGAGGGGAAGGCAGAGGCTGAGGACAGGGGTAGGGGCTGGGTACATGAAGGAGAGGGAAGAAGGGCAGGAATTGTGTCGGGAAGGCGTTTAATCCCCTAGAGTATTTATATGAATTACATAAATAGTCACCGATAAGCATACACGAGCGTCCTTTGGCTTTGATTGAAAATACGTTACAAGAAACTACTCTGGGATGTTACCTTAAAATTTTTGAAAATTTCGGTTGACTAATTAGTTCCAGTTGCCTTCTTAGGCCGAGACGCCATTGTGCCTCCAACAGTCTCCCACATTTGGCCAAATACACCGGTCAGGCCCTTTCACAAAACCGGTCAAAATGAATCCATAAAATTTTAACTGATTCCGTTTCTCATAAGCAGAGTGTGCCTCGAGAAAGGGAAGGAAGCTGTGCATTGTGCATAGAGAAGGAAGTTGTGCATTGTATAGGCCTACGTAATTCTAGGCCTAGGCGATGGTCCGGACTTTGACAAATACTGGGACTGTCACATGTATTGAGGAACAGAGGGGCGCCATGTAGGTGTGGACGAGGCAGCGGGGGTAAGGGAAGGAGGGAGGGGACAAGGACAAGGGTGGGGGAGGGAGGGAAGGAAGGGGAGAGAAAGGGCTTTATTAGAAATGAATGATTCTCTGCTCAGACCTTTGCTTGTCCAACTTGAAAATAATGATTTTTACAATTTTCGCGTCATTAAATGCTTACAAAAGAGAATTAAGGCCTCACGCCGTCCTAACGCAGGCCTACCACAGCTGCCAACAATCTTATTTTTACAAACGTCGCACGTGTTAAGACTCAACTCGTAAGAAGCTGGCCAGGGATCTGCAGGATGTGGTCTAGGGAGAGTGTGGACAATTAATGTGTGGTCAACCCCTGGCGAGGCCGGTCAGCCCTCACTCCCTGACCACCTCGAGGGGCGGGGTGCCCGGTGTCAGGATAGAGAGAGATGAGCGGCTCCACCAGACCGACACTTTCTCCACCTCAATCGTGTAGTTCTTTAATGCCAACCATTATTCCTTGGTATCATCAGGTAGATAAAAAAAAGAGCAAAAACAGAATAGAAGACTTGACCAGTGCAAGAAAGGAGGAAGGAAGGAAGGGTGAGAAGGGGGAGCAAGACAGCGTGAGGCTGCCCCGCTGACCCAGTCACACGTGAGCCTCACCTCGTTTTTGGAAGTGTGTCAAAGATTGAGAGCTAAAGTGTGTGTGTGTGTGTGTGTGTGTGTGTGAGAGAGAGAGAGAGAGAGAGAGAGAGAGAGAGAGAGAGAGAGAGAGAGAGAGAGAGAGAGAGAGAGAGAGAGAGAGAGAGAGAGAGAGAGAGAGAGAATCATTAACAAGGAAGATGATTACCAAAGCTTAAGTTTTATGTTGCTGTGTCGCAACTTAACTCGTGCGTAATTATTATTAGAATGAAGAACACAAGTCTTGTGACTTCCATCCTCCGAGGTGGTATGCAGCAGATGCAAATGTATACGTATAAATGTACACGAACTTACATAAATAATGGTGCTGACAGTGTTCAGAAAATATACAGTGTAATAATGACAGTTCTTAGATAATGTAGTATTAATGGTAATAGTGATATTAGTAATAGTAGTGGTAGTAGTACATTGAAAAACTTGATATAACTCAAAGGAATGTCAAGCTTTTTCAATGAACAGGTTGTCAGGACATGCTCTAAGTTCATTAATATCAAGAACATGCTTTGCTTGTCGTCAGCAAAATTATTATTACATATTAGATGTATCTTTCATACATAAAAAAAGGCATTACATAACTGCTCAAATATACTCACATCCAACATCCACTTTGTGACAACCTTCCTCATATAAGGCTGGATGTCGCTTTGTATGTGTTTGAAGTAGTTCTGTGGTGGGATGGTGAAGGGCTGCAACTGCAACAGGTTGTTAAGGATTCTGGAGTCCTCAAGAAGTGTGTTGTCCTGAAGAGCGATGGGTCCCTCTGAGCAGGCAGGAGCCTCGGAGCAATACAACTCCTCCATCTTCAGCACTGTACTGGGACTAGGAGTTAAGTTAGGCTTAGCCTCAAGTTCAAGGCTTCTACAGGAGCCGAATCCCTCTAGAACATGGGTTGTCCTTTTATGAATTGGCAGCCAACACACGAGGTAACACTTGTGGTAGATTGTCAGACAAAATCCAAACTTGGTGCACTTGTAGCATCAGTCACGTTGAAAAATATTTCTAATTTCGTTGTAAACAATAATCACAATGTCACTTAGATAGCAATATATTGCTAAATTCTCAAATGTCAGTAGCACACAGAAGTATTCGATAACACTTGGGTTGATAATTGCCAAAGTCCAAAGTCCGGTGCACACGTGAGAACAGCCAAGTTATGTTGTTCAGAGAGCGAGGAACACACACCCAACTTCCTCGTCTCCACAACACACACTGACCAGCCCAGGAGTCAGGGAGGGTCTGCCGGGCCGTTCGCTCTCTGGCAGCTGCTCATGTCAGAATCCACCAGACAACGATGCCAGATGTCGCATTGGGAACTCGACATCCTATGCGGTATCTGTTGCCAAAATTTATAAGGAAGAGTATTTAATGTTACATTATATTTGCTATTTACTTCATAGTAGTTACGTGATTATTATTTGTTAAAGTCTTTACAAGCAAGACAACAAAAATAATGAAACTGAAGTACGTAACTCTCACAGACTCCACCACCAACACGCTCATTCATGGCATCGGATTTCTACCATACATTTTCAGCACAACTAAAATGCGTCACAGCTTGGGATATAAATGCTCTACAAACTGTATTTTCAAGCAGATTGTGTAGCAAATCACACAAAATTTCGATGCAAAATAGATAGATATAGGAAAGAGGAATTGACATCGTGACATCATGGTGTGTGGTGAGTGAGGCAGCATTTCCTGACTCTACGATGTTATCACGACCCCCTCGAAGACATCTCCACGAGCCTCCCACTGCATGCAGCCTACAATGTATCAGTGACAATTCCAAGAGCATGAACATTAACAGTAGTGGATGCTGCCGTGATGCCTTAAGAACAGACAGCACAAGGGTGAGAATAGTGCGCCTCAACCACCAGCTGCCGGCAGTGTGTAGTCCCTCCTCAACAGACAATAAGGATCCCTCGGTATTAGGACTGAGGGAGGAAAATACTGCAGCGCCAGGCTCACGGGACGCACGAAGGAAACCGGATGTCAATAAAGTAAATTTCCTCAACACATAAGCGAAAAATTAGTTGCGTGTTCCTGTCACCACACGTCGATATTGTGTTTTCCGGCAAGATTCAATTGGTTTTAGAGCAATAATTATAATCATCGTCATCATCATCACCATCACCATCGTCAGTAAATCAATTTTCTCTCTCTCTCTCTCTCTCTCTCTCTCTCTCTCTCTCTCTCTCTCTCTCTCTCTCTCTCTCTCTCTCTCTCTCTCTCTCTCTCTCTCTCTCTCTCTCTCTCTCTCTCTTTAATATTATACATAATTCATGAAAGCTGTTGAATTAACAACCACATTATTTCATAACTTATATGTAACACAAATATATATATATATATATATATATATATATATATATATATATATATATATATATATATATATATTTGTGTTACATATAAGTTATGAAATAATGTGGTTGTTAATTCAACAGCTTTCATGAATATATATATATATATATATATATATATATATATATATATATATATATATATATATATATATATATAACTGTAATACCTCTTAACTTATATATGCCTAGACTGGCCTAATCCATTTATGTCTTTTTCACATGTTAAAATTGTGAATAAAAGTACTGAATCTGATTCTGAATCTGAATCTCTCTTTCACACACGCATAAAATGAAAAAGAGCTAGAAAAAAATGTTGATACCAACCGCAAAGTATAAGTTCGTGTTCAACCGTTTTTAATGCATTACTTGTCTTATTGCGTATGTATTAGCACTTTGCATCTGGCTGGGAAGTCTGTATGTTCGGGGTGTCAAGTTATAAAGTCTGCGAAGTTTGCCTTCCATATTTCAAATATTTTCCTCATGGTAATAGGACATTATTCTTACTCTACCTATAGTCCGACAGATCTTAGCAGACCTTTTTGGTGGGGCAGAATCCAGTATTCCCATGGGTCCAACGCTGCCATATCTCCTTTACTCTGATTGGCTGGTGAGTGACCTGACCTGTGGTTACCCACATTCTCTCTCGCTCTCACTCTCTCTCTCTCTCTCTCTCTCTCTCTCTCTCTCTCTCTCTCTCTCTCTCTCTCTCTCTCTCTCTCTCTCTCTCTCTCTCTCTCTCTCTCTCTCTCTCTCTTTTCTTTGTTAATCTTATAGTGACAGATATATATGTATATATATATATATATATATATATATATATATATATATATATATATACATATATATATATACACATATATATGTGTATATATATATATATATATATATATATATATATATATATATATATATATATATATATACACATATATATATATATATATATATATATATATATATGTATATATATATATATATATATATATATATATATATATATATATATATATATATATATATATAGAGAGAGAGAGAGAGAGAGAGAGGAGAGAGAGAGAGAGAGAGAGAGAGAGAGATGTAGATAAATAAATAGATAGATTGTTAGATGGACAGTCAGATAGAGAGATTATGTAAAATATATAGAATAACTATATGAAGTGCTACTTAAACTAATCACTAAAACACCAGGAACACTTATCATCAATCCAATTTCACGTATGTAGGATAGTTCTAAATATTCTTCACTATCTTTTAAATAGGACGAAAAATATCTAGATCGATAGGAGGAAAACAAAAATAACCTTTGATTCCCAGGGGCACGGAGGGTGAAGGAGTCGCGCTTGGAGACTGTTGAAACCTCGCTTAACACCCTCAGGGAATTAAAGGAATGTAGTTAAGGTGATTAGCGTCTGGGTGTGGCATGACCCGACCGCGGCCTTGTCTCCAAGCCTCCCGCCGAACGAGGGACTCCAGCAGACCTCACGGAAATTATCTTCGCCCTCCTGCGACTTAGGGTGAGGGTCAGATGTTGCAGGTGGCCAGTTAGAAGGGATTAGAAGGCAGTACTGTCGTGGATCAGCTGGACGGTATGGAGCAAATCTGACAGGTGTGGGACATGGCGTTGTGGTGTTGGTGGCAAAGCGTGAACATGGTCGTTGGTGTGTGTCGAGTATTGTAGTATAAGTAAGCTGGTCTGATGCTGGCTAAAAATCTTTCCTTGCCTTATAAAGCATACTCATTTCGCGTCCATTGAAATGCTTTAACGTAAATATATAAGGACTACAAGAACATAACTAGTCCACTCGAAGTCAATCATCCTACATATGGTAATTATGTTAAACTAGATTTAACTATCAGCTATTAACGTTACCTTTAATTATTTTCATACTTAGCTTTAAATTTCCTTATTCATAGTTACCAAGGGTATTTCCACTCTATTTGTAAACCAATTCCTGTGTGATATACATAAAGAGTATCATAATGTTATGATGAATACAGAGAACAAGGCTTATAAATCTCCAGTAAACATGTATGAAAATTACTATGTATATCTTAAAAAGTTTGTATTTTCTTTAATCAATAATTCAAGAGGCTACCAATATATCATACAGTTTGTTCCTCGTTGGTTGTACTACATCAATATATTCTTTACTAACACATAAACTTAACGAGGCGATGAAGAAAAGCTTACGTAACACAATATCTCCACACCCACCTTTACCTTGTCATTAGCAGCACCATCTATCCATAGCCAACCACTGCCTCTCAGCCACGCCACCGCAACATTCCCCGCTTCGCCGCACCATCACTCCACACCATTATCCCTAAACCATCAAGACCACGACATCAAACCACTTCGCCACTCCACATCCCCACCGTAGCCGCCACCGTCACCACCACCACCACAACCATCACCACCATCACCGTCGCGCCATCTTGCTACAACCTGCCGCGCACCAGCCAGCTTCCTCCTGGTGTTCTGTTTCACCCAAGTATCCTTTTTATCCACCCTATTTTTTGCGAAAGTCTCCTCTCTCCCTTCGCCTCCTCTCCTCCATCCTTCACTTCCCCTCCTCTTTCTTCTGTACTTCACCTCTCCTCCCATCTCTTCCCTCCAGTCTTCCCATGTAACACAGTTTGGTAATCGAGTTACTTACCAATACTGAGTCTGTTTCGCCGTCTCTCACACCGACGAGTTCATGAAAACGTGAGAAAAACACTAAATATATACAATAACAAATAGTGTAATGAATATACGTTTAGATAAGTAAGTGTATTTTGCGTCCGTGATCATAGAGGCTGAAAGCGTTCAATTTGGTCGTAATAAACAATGTTATAAATCGTCACTTCCTCGGTTTAAGTTGTAAAATATATCTCAAGTTCGTCAATGTTATACATAAGCGAGGAATGAACGTGAGTAAAGTGGGCTCGAAGAGGCCTTTGTCCGATAAGACCCAGGAGTAGCCTCTGGTGGTGGTGGTGGTGGTGGTGATAATGTTTATAATCTTTCAATTTTCACTACATGAGTATTCTCACCATGATGACATTTGTGCAATTCATTTTGATACACTGTCACAATTTTTGGACAGAAACGTATACTTCACAAACTTATTATTATTATTATTATTATCATTATTAATATTATTATTATTATTATTATTATTATTTCTATTCATTATTGTCATTATCATTATTGTTATCATCATCATCACTATCATAATCTTATGTAAATTTAAATGCGTGTGTATGTGTGTGTGTGTGTGTGTGTGTGTGTGTGTGTGTGTGTGTGTGTGTGTGTGTGTGTGTGTGTGTGTGTGTGTGTGTGTGTGTATGTGTGTGTGTGTGTGTGTGTGCGTGTGTGTGCGTGTGTGTGTTTGCCAGCTCCCACGTCGTTCCGGGTAGTGTCGCGGTATGTGTTCACTAACCCCAGGTCGAATAAGCTTCTCCCTCACATCGTAATTGCCTCCATCTTGTTTTCTTTGTGTTCGCCCTTGCCGCAGGAAGTCTTAGGTCGCTTCATTCAGCATCTTGGGGTAATCCAGTTTGTTCCGCGGCAGCCTCCTT
>JAPQNM010000008.1:12244769-12259769 GCA_029783475.1 Metacarcinus magister | reverse complement strand
GCGGGGGTGGGCTGGCCTGGGAATCGGGAACAGGTCACGAGGAGGGGAAGGGTGAGGGGAACGATGACAGGTTATGACCCAGCGCGCGGGCGACTCCCAGGGTTGTGGCAGCTACTTAGAAAATTGTTTCCTTCGTCTTTTTCAGGGAAGAGAAGGATTGGGAGGCTTGGAATACCTTGTGGATGGTCCCATTTTTCTTGCTGTAGTCGAGGTTGTCTTCAAGGTGATCGAGTACTTTGTTGATTTTTTGGTACATTTCTCATGGTGGTATGTTTTTGTTAAGGGTGATTTATGGCTCTTCTTCATCAGCGTCTGCATACATGTTTTCTCCGTGTTCTGTTTAGGGTTTGAATGCTATGTAATGAATTCAAAGCATCTTCTACAATTTTCCTTCCATATCACGTTTTCTCTTCCGTCCTCCCTCCTTTGTCTTACGTCTCGTTTGCTGCATCGGAACACCTTGTCTTGCCCATTACAAATTCTTAGCTGCTCCTTAGAGACTTTCCTCATCCTGACTTTTCCCCTCAACCACAATCCCTTACACTCTTGTTCTCCCGAAGCCTTAGTTCCTTCCTCCCTTGTTTCCCACGCCTTACAGGATTCCTCCCACCCTAGAGGGCCACTATGCCTCCCCCATAATGGCACTCCCGACGCAACAGGATGACCCTCAGTGGCACCTGGCACACACCGAAGGACGTGCTAGGGAGGGGACTCATGCACTGGCTGTTTTCTTACCACCCCTCGCTGGCCCCTCCTCTTCCTCCTCCTCCTCTCTCCCTCCTCTTCCTCCTCCTCTCTCCCTCCTTCACCCTCCTTCCTTCTGTTCCTTTCTCCCTACGTATTTTTTCCGCCTTTTCTTTATTCTTTTTTCCTTGTCTCGGCAGTCTGAGTTGTTGTGTTGCTTATAAACTCACTAAAGCGTAATAGTTTTTTTCTTTTTATTCTTTTTCTTTCGTTCTTTACTTTCCTGCAGTCTTTTTTCTTTCTTCATCTGCTTCTCCTTCCTCATTTTCTTGTTTTTCTTTTTCTTTTCCTCTTTTTCTTGCTCTTTCTCTCTCTTTTTCCTCCTCCTCTTCCTCCTTCTCCTTCTCCTATATGGTTCACCCCTTCAACCCTTCCCGTCTGGACACCTCACTTCCTCTTCCTTAAAACTCGACATCTGCACTTCTCTCTTCACACTCCATATCCCTTCACACTCCTTTCTCCTCATTCTTCCTCATCTTTTCTTTATTACTCCTCCCTTCCGCACAACCCAATTGAACCTTTCCCTTCTTCCATATCCTTTCAGTAAGATTTTTTCCCTTTTTCCTTGTTTATAATCTTCATTTAACATTATTATATTTTAGAACCGTAAGAAAAATGGATGAGTATGTTTTGCCAATTTTTTCTCCTACGTTTTCATATCTTGGGTCTTCCTCGATGCCTCCTTCCCGCCCTAAAAACAGTCTCCCTTGGCACAGCACCTCCTCAGTGGCACTCAGTCTCGTCTTCCTTGTTCGCACACCACCTGTTAGAGGCCTCAACAAATATCCATCCGGAGGTGAACGCACGTGCTATCCACCCTTCCTTCCCCTTCCTTCCCCTCGTTTCCCCATCCCCTCAGCAGTCCCTCCATCCTGCCCTCTTTTCCCCTTGGCTTCATGAACACGAGGGGAGCAGGTGTGAGGCGTGGGAATGGTGAAACGGGAATGTTAGGATTGGGAATGTGGTGAAGGTCATTATCTTGAGGGATTAACAGGTGATTCTGGTTAGGAAGGAAGAGGGGAGTGACCTCGAAACTCCCCTCTCTCGTGCCATAAGGAGAGCCATGCGAGGGAGGCAGGAGACAGATGGCAGCCGTGGGAATAGGATGGAATGGGAATTGAAGGGGAGGTCACATGTCAAGTACATTCTTCCTTAATGGCGATGATGTCCACCACTTTTAATTTTCCTGTCACTGCCTTTTCTTTCCGTGTCTTTCTTCCTTCCCTCATCCTCGTAGCAGTTAAGGCATAGGAGGAAAGAAGACAAGGTACTCGGAGGCAATTACTAAGTACCGTCTAAGGAATTAATTATAACGATTGAGACGTGTGTGTGTGTGAGGCTTAAGTAATTTTTCTGTATTTTCTTTATTCATTGATAGTTTTATTTTCCCAATTTTTTTATGCTGTTTTGATATCACCTTTTCAAACAAATTATGATGGAAAAAAGTTATATATATTCACTGTATGACTACTTATATAAGAAAGAAAGTATGACATTATGTATTACACAACTCTTACAAGTGATTATCTTCCCCTCTTCCTCCTCATCCTCGTTTTCCTCATCCTCTTCTCCCTCCTCCACTTCCTCTTTTGCTTCCTCCTTTTCCTCATCATAATCGTCTTAGTTTTACCATGAATACAGTTACACTTCATCTTATCCATCTGTTACAATGCACTACAGACTCAGTTACTATTTATCCAACGTTTTATGTAATTACCTACATACAACATTGTCTCGAGTCCATCCAAGGCCGTTCTCATTCCTTTCTTAGGCGTTGTGGGTAGCCCTTAATGCCTCCTGTGGCTGGAACACTTACCCTCCCCCCCCCCTTCTAAACCGCAGCACCCACCCCCACCCAACCTTACGCCCTGTAATTTCACAAGGCAGCCTCTGTCGCCTCGGTCTCCATCTGGCACGAGACATCAACAATTATATGTCAAGATGTAGACACACGTACTTTTCCTTCTCGTCTCTCTCTCTCTCTCTCTCTCTCTCTCTCTCTCTCTCTCTCTCTCTCTCTCTCTCTCTCTCTCTCTCTCTCTCTCTCTCTCTCTCTCTCGTTCTCTCTTATTGTATCAGTTATTTCCTGTTTTTATTTGCTCTATCTTGTATACTTTTTAAACTCATATATACTCTTTATATTCAGTCTATCTAACTTTTGTTATTCGTCATTTTTTATTCATGGAGTTTTTTTCTCCCTTATTCTTTATGCTTTTGGTGCATCGACACAAAAGGTCTTGTGGTCTCTTCTTTAGTTTCCTTTGCGTCCCGTATGTTCAGGTATCAAATTTCATTGAATATATAATGTATACGCTTCCTGTTTGTCCTATGTTCCTCTTACCTTCAGGTTTTTTTTTTATTTATTTAGTTTTTTTTTATTCTATATCATAAACCGTTGGCGCCAGTATGCTTTTATGGAGACACAGATGGACTTGCCTCTGCCTGCTATTTGGCGTAGGTTTTTTTAGATTTTTTTATAGTGACGCCTCGAAAGTTTGCGTTCTGGCTTGAATATGTTGAGAACGAAGAGAGACTAATCGCTGTCAAAGCCTCAAATGCATATAACATTGTAAATCCCGTCTGAGGACAGTATGGCAGCAATTTGAGCCACTAATTCCCTGAGTTTTATTCACTCTATACACAAACCTTCAATAAGAAAAATGGATATGGATAAGATTTTAAGAGGAAAATAGTTTACTAAGGAAGAGGAATATGAGAGAAAAGTCATAAGAAAGGGAGTTAAAACATAAAATCTTGAAATGTTGGAATAGAAAGTTTAGAGAAAATGAAAGAAGGGAAGGAAGAAAAAAGAGGAATGAAGCATATAGAGAGAGTGATGGATATAGAAGAAAGAAATTGGGGCATGGGGGGGAAGGGGGGGAAGGGGGGGATGAGGAGGAAGAGGGAGGAGACCGGTCAAAGAGAGTGGAAGAAAGACGAATAAAGGAAGGTGAGGTGAGGGCCAGATTGAGGGAGGAGAGAAAGAGAGGCTCTGAGGGGGAGGAAAGAGGGAGAAGGGAAGGTGAATGAAAATTGGAAGTAAGAGAGACGCGAAAAGAAAGAAAAAGTAAGAAAAAAATGAAGTACGAAAAATAGAAAGAGATAAATGGAGAAAACCCAAACAGAGGAAGTAGTAAACAGGAATAAAGGAGAGAATAATTGGAATGGGGAAGGTAAACTGAGGGAAGATGGGAGGAGATAACGTTACGAAGGGAGAGAAGAAAGGCCGAGAGAAAATTAAGTGCAGTAGGAGGGAGGGAGGGAGGGAGGGAGGAAGGGAGGGAAGAAGGAAGGAAGGAGCAGACGGATGGAGGGAAGAAGGAAGGAAGGAATGAGGGAAGGAGTTGGAAAGGAGGGAGAGAGAGGATGTGGAGGGAGGACTGTGGCCCAAAGGGAGGATGTGGTGAGTGATGGAGGAAAGAACAGGAACATTTTTGTAAATCTTCCACACTAGACTTATTTTTATGATGTTATGATGAGGCGGCGAGGGTTGTGGCGCCTCCTGATTGTTGATTGTAGTGTGTGATTTATTAATATTGTATGATTCACTTGTTGTTGTTATTGTTGTCGTTGTTGCTGTGGTTATTGTAGTAGTAGCAGGAATAGAATTTTCATTAATACAATATAAATATAATGATTATTTCTATTTTCTCTCCTTTTCCTCTTCCTCTCCCCTCCCCTCCCTTCCCTTCCTCCCTTGGCGCGCACCCCCTAATCATAACTTGATCCACATTTATTGTATATAACTTCCACTCCAAAGAAAGAGTTTGTCCCCGGTAAGAGAAGAAAAGGTTTGGTGTTTCCTGCTCATCTCCGCTTCTCTTTCTTCCTCTCCAGCAGTGCGAAACATCCTTCATTTCTCACCTGACTGACTGGAAGCTTTTTGGCCATTTATTGAGGTCGAGAGCGGATGAAGTCCCCACCTTGTACACCTTTAAGGGTCAGGGGTCAAGGGTCAAGGGTTGGATTCCTTCAGTTTCCGTGAGGGTGTGGCTCCTTAGGGGTGTGCTACCTGTGTGTGTGTGTGTGTGTGTGTGTGTGTGTGTGTGTGTGTGTGTGTGTGTGTGTGTGAGTGTGAGTGTGAGTGTGAGTGTGTGTGTGTGTGTGTGTGTGTGTGTGTGTGTTTCCTTCCTCTTTTTGGGTAGTTTTTGTCCTCCTCTCCTCTTCCCATATGTCTTGGAAATCTCTACCTTCGTTTCCTTCCTTCCTTTTCCCTTAAATCTTTTGCTCTTCCTTCCTATTTATGCTCGTCTCTGTGGTTTCATGTTTTTCCTCTTTGTTGTGTTTTTTCCCCTTCCCTTCCTGGTCTACATTACATTGCCTCCCTGTAATTAAGGTAAGGCACTGTAGCAAGAGATCTTTGCCTTCCCTGAACCCCTCTCTATGCACCCTCCCCTCTGTCTCCCTTCTGTGGTTTTCTTTCCCCTTTCCCTTTATTTCTTTGACTCTTTCTTTCTTTTTCTATCTCTCATATGGGTGAAAAAAAATTAGTTATCTATGTATTATCACTTTATTTACGCTGCGTCTTATTATTATTGTTCTGTCATAGCTGTGTGACAAGCAGTGAGGGACATAATACCTCCTAAAAATTATTATCATGACCTTTTCCTTTCCCCTCACTTCCTTTATTCGTTTTCTCCCCTTCCCTTCCCTCTCACCCCCGTCTCTACACTTCTTCCCTTCACACTCCCTCCTTCCTTCCTTCCTTACCCTTTCTCCTCTATTGTCTCCTCCTTCGTTCTCTCCCTTCTGCGTCCACCTCTCGCTGACCCAAGTAAACACTCGTGAAAGATGATATAATATAAGAGTTGAGGTCTTGTGGTATAACGTTCAGAGCGTGGAGGACGAGGGGAGAGGGAAGGGTCAGGCTACTCCCTTTCTTTCATTCCTGTTTTCCTTATTATTATTCATAACTTCTCCTCCCTCCTAACCTCCCTCTCTCCATCCCTCTCTCCCCCAACGTCACTGTCAAGCTGCTTTATGCACTTTCTGATTCTCAACGAAATTCTGCACGTTTTTCATTGATCATATGCTCTAGTAATAGTTTTTCATGTTTTTTCGTTCTTATTTCACTTTCATCATCACACTCACGTAGTTTCTCTCTCCACAGTAATCGCCATCTCCATGTCTTCTATATTTCTACAGCTCTATGGGGTCGGAAATTATGTAAGGATGTGATTGTGGGGTCGAAGGGACGAGAAGGGTGGTCTACATGTACCCTAACCCACGGGACGGGGGGGGGGGAAGGGAATAAGGGGGGGGGGATAAGGGTAGACGGAGAGAAGGGACGGAAAGGAGACGGAATAGAAGGGAAGAAGGGAAGCGAAGGAGAGGGGAGTGGTGACGTCTTACCCTCCACTCCCTTTCTCCCTTCCTCCCCTCCTTAGCTTTCCCAGAAGGTCGCGTTTGGCCGAGGGGTAACGAGTGAGGGGTCAGGCGAGGGGAAGTGGAGGAGGAGGAGGAGGAGGAGGAGGAGGAGGAGGAAGAGAAGGAGGAGGAAGAGGAGGAAGGACACATTCATCATAACTCTCACTACTTTCTCATCATCCACTTTGATAACTAAACTCTCTCTGCACCAGCATGATCAAGAGGCCCTTGTGGGGGAGCGTTGAACTTGGAGAAGCGTGGGGCGGAGGGGGAGAAAGTGATACAAATGGTTTTAATACAGTGGAAGTCTGAAATGTGACACTTGACACCTAGGAAAGGAAGTAAGGAACTGGCTGGAGGAGTTGACAGAAGTTGGTCGTCTGTCTCATCTCGAAGCTATTTTATCTCCTAGTCAATGATGCGCGAGAGTGTTAGTGGATCATTTAAACATCATTCGTGGCACTGTTTGCACTCCTCACCGCGTGGTTCCTGGGTCCGGAGGGGGTGGCAGCGTCGGGGAGGGCCGGGAGGCGTGGTCTGGCAGCGTGTGGTAAGTGGAGAGGCGGGCAGAGGGCAGTTTTTATGGGTGGACGGCTCACAGGGCGTGAAAAAGTGGAAACAGGAAGGACAGTCAGAAGAGGGAGAGGGAGAGGAGAGATGGGAGAAGAGGAAAAGAGAGAGAGAGAGTAGCGGAAGTAGGGGGGAAGGAACTATTGATAGCATGGAAAAGGGAGACATAAAATAAGAATCTGTGGTAAACTTAACAACTTAACATGAAAGCAAAGGAGGATGGTCGTGAATAGGAAACAAATCCTATAAAAGTAGAGTTACAATTGAATACATCAAGTGATTCGATGCAGTGTAGACATAAGGCTTCAGTAAGATAAATGTGTTCGTACCCAGGAGTAAAAATGGAATAAGACAACAAAAAAAAGGAGTCACACGAGACCTGAGATGAGCGAAGCTGATTAAGGCGGGCAAGAGACCCTCAAAAGGACTCAAGAAAAGATAACAAAGACAAGATTAACCTCAGTGCCTCCGGAAGGGCAGCAAAAAAGTCATGTTGCAAAGTAGGTTTTTCAGAGAACACAAATAAACAAGCGCATCCTTACATTTTAAAGATAGAAAACGATGTACTAAAATATAAACAAACAATCATACATACATTCCTTACCGCCGAAGGGATAGACAGGTACTAAAATGACCTATATAAAGGGGGGTCAGTGGAACAGAAACGCAGACAGACAGGCAGACTGAGCGAGGCGGAAACGAAGGGAATAAAGAAACTCAGGTCGAAAGAGGAGAGGCCGGCGCGAGGGGCTGCGAGATTAATATAAAGAAAACTAAAGATACGAGAGGCCAAGAGGGGGCAACGCAGAGAGAGAGAGAGAGAGAGAGAGAGAGAGAGAGAGAGAGAGAGAGAGAGAGAGAGAGAGAGAGAGAGAGAGAGAGAGAGAGAAAGAGAGAAAGAGAGTGAGAACGCACGGTCTGAGGGGGTCCGTGGGGCGCTTCAGTGGATGGTGTCGGAGCAGGTCGAGGGAACGCAACAAAAACACGGCAGACACGTAAATAAACAACACTCGAAGTTCGTCTGACGAGCGTGAACGCGTCTGCAAGGCTCCCCTCGCGGCCCCTTCCTCACCGCCCTCCAGAACCGGTTGCTGGATTACACGCGCCGACTGACCCACTTCTCTGACGAAGGGAAGGAAGGAAGGAGAGAGGGACAGGAGGGAAGAAGGAAGGGAGGAACACCACTGGATACGAAAGACTTTAAGGGGGAGAGAGCTGGCTAGATGGAAATGAACTTAGGGTGAACTTAAAGCATCTGTCTGTACGTGAAAACCCTCGACTGGTAGCGCCACACAGGGTACGAAGTGAAGTTATTGGAAGGAAGGAAAAAAATATTGACACGAAAGGGAGTCTCGGCAACACTATGGTTGTCGCGGGAGTTATGCGTCACCGAGCCCTCGCAGGACCTCAGGTGTTGATGTATACGTGTGAGGCGTCTGGGCGAGATGTGATTTGTGATGTAAATAACTTTCGAGATTTCTTTGGGCAGGGAGAGGAGGAGGGCGTGGAGGATTCAGACCGCGTTGGCAGGGTATGATATAAGTCCACCGTTTAGGGAAGATTTAAGTTAAATCAACAAAAAATGGATCTAAAGAAGCTTTGAATAAGGGAAGAAAGCTGCAAAGACGTGAAAAGAAAAAGAATAATGACCTTAGCAGCAAAAGAAGCAGAAATTATTGGACATAGTAAAAACTTGAAGCGAAGAAGGAAAGGAAGGAAAGAGAGGAGGAAGGGGAAGGAAACAACAGACGTCTCCTAAATACACGTCGGCCTCAAGGAGTGTTTTGTTCCTGTGTAGGTCCTGTGCCATGAGAGCTGCCACACACTGGCCACCCCCACAGTCGGAGGTCAACGGAAAAGTCCTCCTCCGTACTTCTCATTCATCCGGCATAATAAAATTTGTCATCCGAAAATTGGGGGGCGACTTGGAGTCCTTGAGCCACAAAGCAGCGTGTGAAAAGTAAAACAAAAGAGCGGCGTCAGCGGCCCCGCCACACCTGTTCCTCTTGAAAAGACATCCCTCAGGACCTCCCTTTACCCCCACTTCCGTTTTTCTCTCGTTTCCTCTTCATCTAATTTGATTTACTCTACAAAGAACAAGTTTATCTAGGAGCTGAAAAGGATGATGAAGATGAATACTAAACGTTATCATTATAGGGAGAAAACGTTAAACAAAAGCCGTTGTTTGTTTTTGTAGGAGCGAACATGCCTTAACAATTCTTGGGATGCTTAAGGTATGAAAAACACACAATGAGACTAACCTTTCTGCTATTTTTGTTAGTGTATAAATGTCATATTTCCTTATAAGCTACTAAGAGAAAAAATAATGCTTTCCAAGGCTAGTATAACGGTGGCAGAAAAAGGCAGGTGAGAGCTAGCTATGCGGAACCTTCTCATTCCCTAAAGCCTCACCTTCGCAACGAGTCTCCAGCAGCCCGCGGGAGGTAGAACTATAGGACTCAGGGACCCTCCAGGACGCTTGGGACTGGAGGCGGCACGAGATGTAAAACGGAAGCCTAACTAAGAAAAGGTCCAAGAAACAATATATATGGGAAAAAGGTTTTGAAGTGCATTATGCAGATGAATAAAAAACAATGCAATATTATGAGGCAGAAGTAGGACGCCACACCAGACTGACTGAAAAGAACAAGTGGAGAGAGAGAGAAAGAGAGAGAAAAGAGAGAAAAAAAAAAAGAAACAGAGATAGAGAGAGAGCATTTCAAGGGCACACACTGGCAACCCTTAAGACTTTGCCAATGACCATAGATTAAGTTTCAGTTGAGGGATGAGACAGCTGATGGGCCTACACTGATATACTCTTGTTTACTAATGCCCCGTAAATCACCCCCTCCTGTTTCCGAGACGAGGGGAGGCCACTGGCGTTAGGTTCATCCTGTGGTTTCGTTTTTGACTAATTTCAACACTTACGAGAATATTCATTACCAACAAATCATCGTAAACTAGAAGGGAGTTATTCGCTCCTTACCACCCGGAGTCTCGGTGGCCAGGACCCGGTGCTATGCAGGGGCAAGGAAGGACCTGCTTTGTTCTGGCGGTGTTGGGAGGCAGACGTGGAGGGGAGAGAGGCCCTTAGGGAGCTCCGTGGAGGCTTGAAAGGGAGACGCCTGTGTAGTGTTTCTCTACATCACAGGAAAAATAAGGTTACAGTCTTACTAATGAAATGCCCGAGGTTAGTTTAAAGATTGTTCGTGTAAATGTGATCAGAATGTATTAATTCAACTGCCACCTTCCCGTCTTCCTCCTCCCCTGCAGGTAATTCAACACCAAGCGAGCAGTCCTTTGTTAATTCTGCACCATGACTCACGGTGCAGGAGAACGAGAGGTGGGGGTGTTGCGTGAATCAGTTCCTCTCAACAGCTCCCTTCCAAACACGTGATGATATTGAAATGTAACTTAGAATATTACCTTTTATATTATGTTGTTATAGTGAGTCTTGCAAATACTGAACACAATCTTCGTTTGCGTGATTTCTTTTCAAACTTCAGCAGAATAATGTTTCTTGCCTACAATACGTAAAGAATGTATGAATTGTTGCATTAGATTTCCACGTTGTTCCAGGGATATGTTTTTACGGCTACTAAATGAACCTCAGAGGTATTGCAGAGGTTTGTGAGAAGTGTGACTTTTTTGCACCATGGTATTAACGTGTGAATAACCTGACTGTGTCTGTAAATTACGTAAAAGCAAGAAGCCTCTGTTATCGACACGTCTTAGTATACTTTTAGTCCATTTCTCCCCTTTTCCCCTCTTCCCCTTCCCTAGTGCCTGCCATCCTCCTGCCTCCCATGGGTCAAGGCAAAACACTTAGGGCCTCAGTGTGTCCGTTATGACGTCAGGTTACCAGTGACCGCAAGCCAGACGCTGACCCCTCACAGCCTCCCACTGCCCTTCCCCTCGCACCCTGCTGGACGCACCTCACCCCCAGCATCCCTCACTCCCCCTTCATGTCCCCTCACTTTGCTCGCCTCACGATTCTTCTTAAAGTCTCTTCTTTATTATCTGCTTATTTCGATTATATATATATATATATATATATATATATATATATATATATATATATATATATATATATATATTCTAAAAACAATACATACATATTTATGTATGTATTGTTTTCAGAAATTTCTAAAATGTTTTTATAATGTTTTGTTTCTTATTAAGGAAAATAAACTATAAATGAGAAATTATTTGACGTATTAAATGACATGTAACCACTCAATACGTAGGTCATGTATAAGGAAAAAGAAATAATGATTGGAATAAAGCATTGAATATTAATAGTAACGTATAGTGTTAATGTGTGGTAAGTAATAGCAGAAGGGAAGGGTAACTATCATGTTCTGCTTTAGAGGAATGAGATAAACAGAACAGTTTGTGGGAAAAAACAAAAGAAATGTTTGAGTGTTTTGGCTGACCCCTTCCTCCCTCCCATCTCGCTCCTCCCTCTACCCTCATTCCCTGGAGAGACGCGAGAGAACAGGGTCAAGAGCTGGTGAGGGGGGTGGGGAGGAGGGGGAGCAATGGAAGGATCAGTGTCACAGTTTCCTCCCACCTCCCTCCCTCCTTTTCTCTTTTTCCCCTCTTCCATGTCCCCTCCTACCTCCCGTCTTCTTTCTCTATCCTGTGCCCAGAAGAGGGGAAAGACAGGAGGAGGAGGAGGAGGAGGAGAAGGAGGAGAAGGGAGCGATCAGCAGGTGGTCCAGAGGGACTCAGGGAAGAGGGGAAAGGAGGGGGTGGAAGAGGAGAGGGAGGGGAAGGTACTGGTGGTAGGAGAGAAGGTGAGGGGAGGAACCTGGCTGGCACTGACCCTCGTGTTATTTGTGGCACCTTTGAGTCGAAGGGGAATTTCATGGTCTGGGAAATCACAGGACAAGTGTGGCAGGAGGGGGAGGTGTGTGTGAGGGAGGTGGAGGGAGGGTGAAAAGAATCTATATATGTACTGTAATCATTATTGAATTTTTTTATGGATATATTTGCGTGTTGCGTGTGTGGTTGTAATGGTGATTGACGTTCTCTCATAACAGGTGCAAAGATGGTTTTAAGGAAAGTAGATAGAAATACACAATTACTTTTGATGGCAGGAAATTAGGCTGTGTATAATTGTGTGTGTATTTTTCCTGTCGGTGTGTGTTTGTGTGTGTGTGGGATTGTTTGGGTGTTAGGTCTTCACTTTCCCTCTTTCCTCCCTCACTTAGCTCCCCTCCACGCCACTCTCCCTCGCTCTCCCTTACACTCGTTCATAGATAAAGTTTCTGAGGTGAAAATGTGGGAATCTTGTGGTCTAGGCTTTGGGAGTCTCGGCTCAACACTTGGCGATAAAAGGAGACAACGAGGCGATAAAAGGGACAACCTGAGGAAAACTGGGAACCGAATAGTCACGTTCGTGGCTTCATAGCGGAAAATAGGGATTAAATTCATGCAGGTTCATAATCTTCCTTTAGTGTAAACATCAAGAAAGTATTTATATGCGAAATCTTGCATGTGTACGAATAGAAAATGAGTCACTATATGAAGTTTTTTCCTATGTAATCCTAATTTAAGTGTAGTATTATTTTTTGCGTTTTCGACGTGAGAAAGAGAACCAAAATCATTCCCTGCTCTCTGTTTTGGGTCACTTAGGGTCATCATGGCACTTCAGCCACCCCTGCCGACGCTTATGACCCGTCCAAGGGTCACCTGCCCCTCGAGGGCCCCTACGTCAACTCTGGGAGCCTCGCACATAAACTGTTAGAGAGGCGACCACCGCGACGCAGCTGGAAACTCATCAATAACACACACTTAAAAAACACTCAGCCTACCCCCTCCACCGCTGACCACTGCCATGTGTATGAGTAGTAAAGGTTAAATTATGTTGTAAAGAACCTATATTTACTTAAAATTTAGTAACCTACAGTTCGCGATCATCTAAGGTAAAAAATGCAAACAATTAAGGAAGATAATTTTCAAAGCTTGTTGTAGATGAATAGCTGTGCATAAGATTTATCGTTGTGTACAATGTCCATAATATATATTCCTTTTGCTAATGTCCAATGAGAGTTGCGTTGGAGAGGCGGCCAATAGAGGAAGGAAAGAAGCATCCTGGGACCGAGAGGGAATGAAATACTGGGTGAAGACGAGTGCGACAGCGAGATGATGGAAGGGTGAGGAAAATGCATGGACTATGGGAGGGAGGGTGAGAGGGGTTGACACAGATGGGCAGGAAGAGGTATGGAGGCGAGGGTTTTTGGGGACGCAAGACTAGAGGACCATGGGAGACAAGACCTGCCCAGCGTGGTGACCTCGAGCACACTGGCGGCACTGATGGCAGGAAAGTGGAGCCTCACAGTGCCAATGACTCGTGAAGGCACCGCGGCGACAGGGCGGGGAACAGCTAGTCTGGGCGGGGCTGAGGGTGTGTTGGAGGGCGGGGAAGCAACCACTGTGTCACAAAAAAAAGGAAAACTATCATAGAAGGCGCTGAAGTAGTGTGCAAATATACAGGGGAATAATTAGCAAGTGTGGCCTTAAGAGTATAACTTAGCCTTAGTGATGGTATGGGGTACGGGTATGGGTGATGGGTGGTAGTATAAGCCTCGGAAGTAGACATGGATATAAGCCTGAATAGTAGTGGGCGTGACGAGTATATGTCCTGTGTCTGGTGGGCAATAATGAAGGGAAAAGGGAAGCAGAATGGGGTTAGGGGAAAGGTCTAGGGTAGCAGGTGGCGAGGAGCAATGGGGACTAGGAGGAAAGGGGACCGAGGAATGGGAGAGAAGGGTAGCAGCAGCGAGGGGAGAGGAGAGAGCAGGGAAAGGGAGGCAATAAGGACTAACATGGGAGGGACAAGAGAGGAAGGGAAGAAGGGGTTCACGACCTCTGACAGGTGGTCTCTTTCCCTCTGTTATTTACGAATGAAGGAGAGACGGGAGAAGAAATATATGGCGGGAAGAGAGAAAATGGGGGAAATAAGGGAAACCAGTGCTGTAAATAAGAAGAGAGAGAGAGAAAGAGAGAAGGACAGAAATAGAGAGACTATAGTAACAATGAACTGTTATTCTTATGCAGTACCGGGAAGAAAAAAAAAGGTATGGGAGGAGGATGTCATCTGGACGTCCGGATGTAGAACGTGTAATGGAAGTATATAAAGAAAATTTATTTATACTGATAAGGACGAGATAGTATTTAGATAAATCACATGAAACTTTAACTAATGGATGCATCTTATTACAACAGTTTTATATATATATATATATATATATATATATATATATATATATATATATATATATATGCAGTTATTGCAAAAAATAAATGGTACTCAACAGTTTTTACCAAAGATTCATGTTTTCCCGTGTGAGTATTGACAACTCTGCTCATTATTTTACCTTACTAACATTTGATATGCAGTAAACTGATCTACAAATTGTTTTAAACAGCTATAATGAGAGAAAGAAAAACACACACACATACACACATACACACATACACACACACACACACACACACACACACACACACACACACACACACACACACCCACACACACACACACACACACACACACACACACACACACACACACACACACACACACACACTGGAAAAGGTCACATGTGATGCTCATACTAGATACAAAAGTAATTGTTTTAATTAACTATTGAATGATCAATTAATTGATTGTGCCATTGAAGCCTCAAGGGGAGAAACACCTTAGAGTCATCACAACACGTCTTTAGTAATGATTCTTTTTCTCTTTACTTTCTGAATGCAAAAGTACGAAAAGATTGTTGTGACTTGCTTGTTATTAAGAATTATATATCAATGCATAGAACTGAACGTGAGTATGTTCAAGGAAACATCTACGTTGAATAACCAAATTAACGTGTGCACCTATTAATCCAATCACCTATAATTAAAAAATTGATGAAATAAATGTTATCCATTGAATCTATATATATCCAGTTTTTGATTACCATAAGATTATCATATTTCAATCAATAGACAATTTTATCATATTTTTTTTCATTCCTGATTGAGTGTTCCGTGGGTCACTTCCTCCTTCCATGCTTCCTCCTCCTCCTCCTCCTCCTCCTCCTCCTCCTCCTCCTCCTCCTCCTCCTCCTTTTATTTATCTACATCTATGTTCACTCCCTATAGTTTACATATGCAGCTGAGCCTGCTATTACAGTTAATGGGGAAACTTTTCTCTCTCCTGCCATTTTTCTAACTCGCCAACAACACTGACCTTCCAGCGGACCCTCTAAATGGCTAGAAATTTTGGTCACTTTTAATAGTAAGTTTGCAAGCGGGATCATCGGG
>JAPQNM010000008.1:12212269-12239769 GCA_029783475.1 Metacarcinus magister | reverse complement strand
TCCTAAATCTGTGTGCCATCACCTTCACCTGTTGGGTTTCATGGTCACACTGCCTCGTCAGAAATGGTATACAATGCTAGCTTACTGGCTTGCCCTTGACCTCAGAATTTCCATCCGTATCTGTATGTTGATTACGTAACTGAAATATTTTTTGCCAGTCTGCAAATAATTTATTTCGTTTCATTAGATTAGAGCAATAAAATATTTTCTCTTCTTGGTAATGAAAGTAATAAATGTTAATGATGCTATGGTGGTGTAATTATGATGTGTGTGTGACGTCATGCATTCACTGACAGCTGCTGCCTCGGAAGAACACACGTCAGTTTTCCTCTCAATTTCATATTTTCAGGTAAAAATATAAAAAATAATCTTAATTTTGCACGTCTTCAAATAACGAATATTCTTTTAGTTGTTTGAGCTGCTGTTACTTTTCGTTAAATTTTCTCCTCTTCCTTTTTGATTATAGAACTTTGCTCACCCTCCCCATCTCCGGCTCATCATCCTCCCTCCTTCCCATAGTCTCTCCTCCTACTCTTCCCTCCCTCGTTACCTGTCTTTATCCCCTCACTTAGCCTCTCCCTCACCTGCTCTCCCCCTCCCCCTCCCCCCTCACTGTCTGCTGCCCCCCACCTGTCCTTAATAATCCGTGACGTCAGTGTTGTGGTGTGTCGAAGTACTTAATATTTTTTACGAGGATAGAGTATTTTTTTTTGTTCCATATATATTTGCGATACGTTATTTAGCTTTCGATTTTTTTTTTTTTATCCTTTTTCTTTTTCTTCTGCCTTGTTTCCTTTCTCTTCCTCATCCTCGTGTTTTTTTCTTTCGTCTACTTCCTCTTATACCCTGTCCCATCCTCTGTCCTCCTCCTCCTCCTCCTCCTCCTTCTTTATCTCCATCCCTTGTCGACTCATCTCCCCGCCACCCTCCCGTTCCACATCCTTTCCTGACATTCCTTTCTTCTCCCATGCATGACCTTCCTTGTCCTTTCATTTCCTTCCTCTGCCCTTCCTCTTCCTTCTCCATGTCCTTCCTGTACACACCTGTCTTTCCTCCTCCTGTGCAGCCTCTCCCCTTTTTAATATCTTCTTCCTATTTCTGCTACTTCCTCCCTCTATATTTGTCTTAGTTATTTCTCCTAATTTTTCCTTCTTGAGATCTTTCTTCCTCTCTATTACTCTTTTGTTTTCTCTATGCCTTCTCTGTTGTCCTTATTCCCTTATTTTCCTATAGCAATTTTCACTTTCTTTTATACTCTTTCCTTCCTTTTCTTAAATTTACTCAAACACTCATTGATCACCTATAAAATATTCTCTCCTGTGATAATTTTTCCTCTTTAACATCCATCCTCCCTTTTTTCCTTCCATACATTTTCCCACAATTTCCTTCCATGCCCCTTCCATGCCCCCTACATGCCCTCCACGCTCTGAGGACGAACGTAATGGCGTCAGAGATGAGGTGATAGCGATCGTATGTCCGGCAAGTAATGATGCGAAACACAAAGAGATGAACGGAAGTGGACGCTGGAGGTGAAGATGACGCCCGGGCACTTGGGCAGGTGGACAGCCGGAAGCACACCTTTGTTCCGCGTCTGGGCTGAGGCAGGTGTGTTAGGGAGGGGCAAGGGAGAGGGAGGGAGAGATGGGATGTGTGGGCGGGTGAGAGCGTGGGATGAAAAAGCCGTGGGAGTCTTGCTATATTGTGAGGTTATATATTTTTCTTTGTCTGTGTCAGTGTCTCTGTTATGTTATGTTGTCTCTGTGTATTGTATGACTGTGTTTCGTTTTGTTATTTTTGTTGTTGTTATTGTTGTTATTATTATTATTATTATTATTGTTTGTATTATCATTATTATGACTATTATTATTATCATTATTACTATTGTTATTATTATTATTATTATTATTATTATTATTATCCTTGTGATTATCATTATCATCATCATGATCATTATCATCATCATCATTGTTATTGCCAATATTATCAAACGTTCACTTTGCCACGAGTGTCCCTTCATAATGCTCCTAAAACTAACTCTCCGGACTTCTTTCTTCTTATTTTGTCAGTTAGCCACCACCATCACCACCATCACCACCACCATCACCACCACCATCACCACCACCATCACCACCATCATCACCACCACCACCACCACCACCACCACCACCACCACCACCACCACCACCACCACCACCACCACCACCACCACCACCACCACCACCACCACCACCACCACCACCACCATCACCACCACCATCATCACCAAACAGCAACAGCAACATTAGTAACAACAGTAACAGCAACAACAGGAGCAGTTACTATAGTATTAATAGTAATGATCACAATAATGATAATAGTAATACAAATCATACTACTACTACTACTACTACTAATAATAATAATAATAACAGTAATAATAATAATAATAACAGTAATAATAATAATAATGATAATAATAAATATGATAATTATGTCGAAGGTAATGATAGTAGTAATAAAAACGATAATACGTAATCATGATGATTATGGTTATCATTATTGTTATTGTTAACATTAATAATTATAATATATATATATATATATATATATATATATATATATATATATATATAAATATATATATATATATATATATATATATATATATATATATATATATATATATTCCTTTGTTGAATCAAAATGTCTGACACAGAAAGTTTTTTGTCACTGACATTTTGCGACATTTTAAATTCAATAGCAATTTTCTTTTCTCTCCTGAATTATAGTTATACTATATGTTAAAGGGAGAAAAATCGGAGCGCCATTTAGAGACGAACACCAGAATAAACAGCTGTAAGTGGCTGGTCCTCCATTAGGGCCACACAACCACCGGGGAGGAGGCGAGGCCATGGGCCGACAGGAAAAGTTGTCGCGCAATTATGCTGCCATTTCCTTTATGAGTTATGTCACCGAGGCTTTCTTGCAAAGTTCTCACCGCTGATGTTAATTTAATATTTAAATAACAGTAATGATAATACTGTTTCCACTCTCCTAGTAACAGAGTAACCGAGGCAATTGAATTGTGCGTAATTGGGGATTTTGTAGAGATAATTACTGATTTAACACATCACTTCTTTAATGTTTTTGGCTGGAAAGAATAGGAAGGGTTGAAGACAATAGATAAAAGCTGTAGTGTAACCACATCCCTGCAACAGTGCATGCACCTCTGGCCTGTATTACACATGCAGCTCCAACATAAAAGTTAAATTCGAAATCCAATATTGCGGTAAACCATTTAAACAGTGCGCCTCTTTCAGGACCCGGAACTGACATTTGTGTGCTGGTTATGACATTTGTAGCGTGAAAGGAGCGAGTCTTGGTGGCGGGGTGCAGAAACCAGCGTGAGGGATCAGTTTAGTCTCCAGGAAGGTTGTTTAATGCCAGGCAGGGCTGCGGAGGGCGGCGGGGTGGGGCAAGAAGGCGGCAGGCTGGGTGTGCCTTCCTCATCTTCCTCCCGCTGCCACTGCAGGTTGCATAACCTTTAAAAGCAGCTCAGTGGTTTGATTGAACTTCCTTATTTTCTATACGTACATGCACACGCACACACACACACACACACACACACACACACACACACACACACACACACACACACACACACACAACACACACACACACACACACACACACACACACACACACACACACACACACACACACACACACACACACACACACACACACACACGTCGGTAGTCTAACAATTATAATTAAACAAAAGAAGAGAAAGACGTTGAAGGAACCGGCAAGCAAGATGAAGGAGATGCGTCCTTCCCCGCGGAGCCTGGCGAGCATCACAGTAGCAGCCACGTCGTCAGCTGCCTCATTAAGCAATAAGCTAACTACAGTGTGAACGGACGGAAACAAACGACCTTGGGTACGCCCGTTCCCCCTTGAAGCTGCTGGCTCCAGGGGCTGCCTCAAGCTCCTCCGCTGTGGGCTTGAGGGGGAGAAGTTCCCGGATACTCACTTGCTGATAATTAACTCTTTTGACTCGACACGCTCCGGTGACATAAAGATGATTGACCTGATGATTCTCTCTCCTCTCTCTCCCCCCCTTCTCTCTCTCTCTCTTTTTATTTTTTAATTATTATTATTATTATTATTATTATTATTATTATTATTATTATTATTATTATTATTATTATTATTATTATTATTATTATTATTATTATTATTTTCATTATTATTATTACTATTATTATCATTATAATTACGAGGTTGGAGCACGACGAGGTTTCAGAAAAAGTACATTCATGGCTTGGAAATGAAACTGAACAAACGTAGACGTGGAGGCAGCACAAGCTTAAGTCCAACCCTGTCGACAATACTAGATACACAACTTAATCAAAACGTATCTGCACAAACATCACCAAGAGGAAGAACTGTAATAAAAAAGTAATGTATGAATTTTCCGCTCGGTTGGTCTCCGTTGTCTTCCTTGATGTGTTTGCAGCAACGCACACCAGGGTATTGCAGCCTCGGGTCGCCTACCTCTCGGCTCCTTACTAAGCGGAAGTGTTTTTCTAGATATTTTTCGTTTACTCTTCGAAATCTTGCACCATATCGAGCATTCCTTCTGTTGGGTTAATCGGTCAAGAAAAATACTGAAGTTTTAATGTATTCCTGGAGGTAAAAATCGCCCGAAAACAGCGGCAAGGAGGGTGGGAGGAACTGAGGTGTAACAGAAAACGGAGGAAGGGCGGAGTCCCCCTTGAACAGTGGTACTACGCGTGACCCACCGCCGGGGTCAGGCCAGGAGGTCAAGGAGAGGAAACCACCCATCGGAAGTCCGCTTGGCTGCTCGCCTTCCCTTATTTTTTTTCTTTCATTCACGTGTACCACTGCTATTCTTGTGTTTGATGATTCTCGATCATTAGAGTGACGGTTGTTTCCCTTCGGAGACAAGATCACCTATATAATTTTTTCTACATATCCCTTTTCATCCTGGAAGTGCAGTGCCCTCCCATCAAGGAAGGGTAAAGCACCTGCCTTCCTGGCGGTGACTGGTGACTCTGGTGCACCACATTCGAATCACCATCACTGTCTGAAGAATATAAGTCCTTCACACACAATATTTTGAAAGCTGCACGAATTACTGAGGCTTTTCAACCTTACCGATTGTATGCACTGGACTTAAAGCCCCTAATGGCACGAGGATACGATGGCTACCGGGAGGAGCAAGCAGTACCTGGCGGGAGGCAAGGAAGCAATCAAGCAAGTCTGCGGCCGCGAAGTTTCCCCAACGTGTTTACTGTGGGCCGTGGAGCGGAACAGTCCGGGCTGCCTTCCTGTTGCACAGACCCATCCTGGGAAACCTGCAGCCGGCAAGGACACAACACATATGGCTCTGGCCAGGGTTGAGGACCTTCCCGCCCCATCTGCCTGACAGGTGGCGTACGAAGGCCCGTGAGTGAGGAAGCTAAGGGTAGGAAATTATATGGTATGTAGGTAAATTCATGAATACGACCATAGTAAGGAAGTACATTAGGTTTTCTTAGGTTTGATGGTATCTTTTTCATATGATGTTTGACCTGAAGGCATATTTAGTTGATCATTATGCGATGCAGGATGGACAACATTGATAATATCTAAGCTTGCACTAAAACCAAATACAATGTGACTGTCATGAGAGAAAAGAATGGAGGGTGATGAGTATGGTTGTGGTGAGAGCGGCAAGGAGAGGCGAAGGCCATCAGGCAGGTGTAAAAGTAGGGAGGAAGGCCAGGCTCTTGGGGTCAACTGGAGAATCAGGGGGTTTCTAGGCTACACTATTTAGGTCAGGGAACGCATCACTTATATATGGGCCACGTGGCAAGATCTTATGTGGTATGGATCAGAACTTCATTTAAACTTGCAAGGTATGAGAGCAGAATGTCAGGCCTGATAGTGATTAAACATAACTCCTTTGCGTCTAAGTGTGTCAGTGTGAAATTATTTTCTATCAAACATACGTCTCACCTGCAAAAAAAATCTTAAGTATTTTCTCTAAAGGATGAAATAAATGTATCATAACCTCTCTCCAGGGCCTCTTAGGTGTGCGTGTGGCCCCTCGAATACCCTTGCAACACACGTCTTTGCGTCACGCCTACAACATCAGGGCCTCTACTTCCCTGTCCTGCCAGCCCCCTTCAGCCTTGGGAACCCACAATTACTCGGCGGTCGTTAAACTATGGGTGGTTAATAGAGGGTTCCGGTGCCCTATGTTACTCTGCAATGATCACTTATTACTTAGGTCATGCCCCGCCGGCCAGGTGTATGCTCAACCTGCCTTTTCATAACTTTTGTCACGTGATTCTGTATATAAATGTCTTAAAGTTAGTCATGATCTATCGGGATAACTTGTTCTTAAATTTCAGCATCAAATCATCAACATGCAAAGAAAAAGTGAAGGTTGGGAGCAGCAAGTATGAGATAGTATTGACGGGAACTCATGTCAACCTTAAGCAATGTCACGCTTCCTTGATATCGATAGTACTCGTTTGTGAACGCATTCACGTTTTACACAAATCAGTATGCTTAAGAAATTCCACAAAGAAAAGCATAATATACAAATTTTACCTGAACCTTCTTTTGACTCCCTGAACATAGAAAGAGAGAAGGAGAGAGGGAGAGGAGGAGAGTTACACGCATGGCTGTGCTTGTCCCTCTGATGCACGATGGCAGGCGAGGGGAAGGGCAAGACCCGTGCCACATGCTGCTGCTGAAGGCGAGTTATTACTCTCAGCATGGAGAGTCGACAGAGCGAGAAAAGAAATCGGTCCTCACATCGACAGTGACCAGTGCTTGGATCCCACGGCAGAGAGAGAGAGAGAGAGAGGGAGAGAGCGAGGTAGGGAGGGCAAGGAAAAGGAAGGCTTGTAGAGAGAACTGATGGATGGAAGGGGCATGGGCAGGGACAGGCAAGGCAGGTGGAAGGAAGGTTTCAGGTACACGCGAGGACTGACCAAAGTAAAGGCGAGAGGGTGAATGACAAAGAAAACACATAATGGAGGATTAAAGGACAGGGAGACGTCGAGGGGTGGCCAGGTGGGACGGACGGAGAGCGAGATGGTGAATGGACACAGGTATTCTTGGCGTCACTGTCTTCAGGTGAGCCCACGAGGCCCCATGGCAACCCTGACGGAGTGGCAGGAATCTGTTGAATTGGGACCTGTTATGTACACGTTCACAGATGTATCTTTTGATGACTAGAATATCGAAATGCTCTTCCTTGGAGTTAAGGAAAAAATACTGTCTTCGTTTTTTCTCCCTTATTGGTGTATATCGTTGTATCTCATATTTGTGCATATTTTCATTATTTTTTTCTATTTCACACCTACTCTTTATCTTGAAATGTTCTCCTTATTCTTATTTCACCTTTTAATTGATAATACTTATTCATACATCATTCACTCGTCACTCATTCCAGTTCGTTTCTGGTTCCCAAGTTTAACATTTCCTGCATTCTAATGATTCCCGGTTATTCATCCACAAAATTACCTTTATTCAGATTCACACACCCCTTGGTTCCCTTCACTTTCAATTTCTCCTCCCATACCTTGCCCCTGTCCACCCCTCCTCAAAGCC
Source organism: Metacarcinus magister (assembly GCA_029783475.1). NCBI lineage: Eukaryota > Metazoa > Arthropoda > Malacostraca > Decapoda > Cancridae > Metacarcinus > Metacarcinus magister. The sequence goes on along the minus strand of JAPQNM010000008.1, from coordinate 12,232,158 downwards.
ACAAGACCCTGCGAGTCTCCATGGGCGCCGCCAACCCGCCATCCTTCCCATCAACTTGCTGATCTGCGTGCCGTCTCCACTCAGCTGGACAAGACGATAAAAAGCCCAGCCACTGGTAACTGCTACAGGAGACCCGACAGTCGGTTGCACGAGGCTTCTCAACGGTCCTCGCGTCGTCCAGGAACCGTGAGAGGCGAGGCAGTAACCAAAAGGACGTAAAAATGGTCTGATCATTGTTATAAAAGACAGAAAGCAAAAAAACTAGATCAATAAATGGACAAATCAGATCCCTGGTATTGCTTAACATTGAAAGGACGTATTTTCTCATGGCTTTACTCCTTCGTGAGATTATCTAGTTAAGTTATTCATATGTAGCGTGGAATATGTTACAATAGTGATGTGTTGCATACCTGAGGAGAAAGAAGTTACCTGTATTTCAGTTGGTTTCTTTGTATCCTCTGTCCTATCTCCCCAGAAACCGCGTGACGTTAAGACAAATGCATTTTCCGCAAGTGGTTCCCCCAATGAGGCCATCAGTGTGACAAATGTAATAACTTGTTCCGTGATGAGCGAAGTAATGGAGTCACGTGGCGAGGTGACCGAGGCAATCACAATAGAGTTAGTTGCTAGTGTGACTGATTGATCAAAAAAAGAAGTTATAAATGAGTTTTCTACAATATTGTTTCTAATTCTAGTGATTGATAATTACTATATTACATGATTGTTGGGAATTATCTAATATTCATGGAAGGTCAAGCCAAGAATTTCGTCGTTTTGTTTCTATTCCCTGTAGGTGTTTGTTGTTTCTTCATTGTGTCCCAAGAAATACTGTATTGTGAAGGGAAATGTGTTTGTGTATATTATTTATCATGCGCTTTTTCTCGTGTTGTAGTTATTATCAATGGCGCATGAGGAGTATAAATGTTTCTGTAAAATATCATTGGATTACGATTATTTCTTACGTTTTATATTTGTAGTGTTTGTTTTGAGGAATTAAAAAGTATGTGGATGGGGATGTGACTGACTGGCGTTGTGTTGCAGTGTGTTGGTCAGAGCCTTGATATCCATGTTGTGTTGTGGGTTTGATATTTTTTCACAACACATTCGCAGTATCAAAACAATTCTGTAATGCGCACAACGTTGTGATGATGTATTGTTTTTCTGCGTGCTGTGTATCGATGACATGTGTTGTTGTGGTGCATTACTAACGAGATAACCTTGGTAGGGGCCTCACGTGCTGCACCGTGCTGTGACGTGCTGTGACGTGCTTCCTGGTGCCTTGTAGTACACCTTATGTGCCAGCCGAGTAACATGAGGGAGGTGGAGGAGGAAGTTTTGAAGAAGAGGAGGAGAAGATGACAGTGGTTCAAAAGGAAAAGGAAAAGGAGTTGAGAAGGAGGAAAAGGAGGAGGAGAAGGAGGAGGATCCGGCAAGAGGGCCACGCTTCGTTGCCTCCCCCGGTCCGCCTCCATTACCGCGGGTGCACAACATTCCCACGTGGCCAACAGTTTCCTGGCGCCCTCCTTCCCTCCCTCGCCAGGCTGCTGTGTTTTCCTCACCACCGCTGCACTGCTCAACAACACCCGCCGCCCTCCATACCTTCGTGTCGCCACCGTTTCTTCACGTCCCTCTGAGGTCCCGTGGTCATCATTTGGCCTCTGTCTCTGCTCCTTAGTGTTTTTGATATCTTCTGTATTACACTTTGAAGGACTATATTATTTGTTTGCATGTAGTTCTTCAGTATTTTTCTTTATTGGGTTTATTTTCATTTAAGGATTCATTACCGTTTTCTTTTTCCTTCGTATCTTGTCATTACCCTGAAAGAGACGCCGAAAACACTCATTTCCTCAATAGTTTTTTTTTATTTTAAAGAGTGGATTGTTAATTGTATCTTTTTTTTTTGTAACCATCACATAGTTTTTCACTGAGAACTTTCGGCTTTTTATGCCACTACGCAGCCCTAGGACGTGACTTACCTTTGGAAGGCCGATGGAAGCGACATTGTACATGACTTTATTTCATTCATCGAACTCTTTCTCTATTTCCTAGAACTCTTTCTCTAATTTCTCGAATCATGGCGATCTTCTTCAGGCTGCTTGTGTGTCCAGGGCGCATTCGGCCAGACAGCCTTCGTGGTGCACACCCAAGGCAGGACACACCAGATAATCAACAGAGTATCCAGTATTTTTTTTCACTTTTAATTAATTATAAATCCTCGGAGTCAATGAGGATATCTATTAGTAAGCGTAGAAACAGCAGTTTAAATGCAGGTGTATGGTACGTGGGAGAGTGGACTCGTTGAAATCTACGGTTGTCTTACTTCTCATTACAGTCATGTATTCATGTTTGCCTTTACTTGAATTACAATTTCTATATTAGTTATGCTTGTTAGTAATATGGCAACAGCTCTTAAGGCATGCGCTTCTTCTCGGCATAAAAATATAGTTTGCTTTCCCTTCTTCTTCTACTAATAAGACCATGAAAGCTATACGCAGAAAGCAGTTATTTTATATATAAAGGAAAACGTTTTACCAATAGCAAATTTGCTTTATATTGTCATCTATTTGTCTTTTCAATCCAAAAGGAGTTGCCACGTCGTGTCTGGAGCTGGCCGGTGGCGTGTCTAGAATGGCCAAACACCTCCGGGGCCCCGGGGTCGCCAGGATGAGGCACATTTTCTGCCTGAGAAACATGATGCATGACGCTGTGCTGCGTGCAGCGCCGGTTTTCCTGTGCTGCTGACCACAACTAGAAATGCTTCACTGTTTTACTATTAAAATATAAAATTAATAATTATGTAAATATACACAAATAATACGCAGAAACTAAAACAAATCAAGAAAATGTTCAGGCTCATCCAGTCTAAGATATAGCTATCAATAAGGAGGCAATAACTTGAACATTTGGTGTCTGAGGATGCAGACTGATGGGACGACGCCCCCTTTCCTATATACTTACTCTCGGGCGATGACCGTGGCGGCGACGGAGGCGGCGGGTGGTGGCGGGGAGGGTCAAGGTGAGGGCCATCAGGAGGCACCACCCAGCCGTGACGGACACTCCGCCCGCGTCCGCGTCCGTGTGTGTGTGTGTGTGTGTGTGTGTGTGTGTGCATGTGCGTGTGCGTGTGCGTGTGTGTGTGTGTGTGTGTGTGTGTGTGTGTGTGTGTGTGTGTGTGTGTGTGTGTGTGTGTGTGTGTGTGTGTTGCATCCCTCGTCAGGCCTCTGATGACAAGGTGTTGTCGTGGTGTCGCCTCAGGGGCAGAATGGACCAGCGCTGAGTGATAACAATTCTAAGGAGTTTTAACACATGTGATTAATGGCTTGTGGGTGGAAGGAACATTTAGATTTATCCAATCAGTATAATAAATAGTAATATTTTCTTTACCGGTCGGACGCTTTTTCATTCTCCACTTGTATTTTTACCATCAATATTTATTTTTATCATCAATATTTATTTTTATCATCAATATTTATTTTTATCATCAATATTTATTTTTATCATCAATATTTATTTTTATCATCAATATTTATTTTCATCATCAATATTTATTTTTATCATTAATATTTATTTTTTATCATTAATATTTATTTTTATCATTAATATTTATTTTTATCATTAATATTTATTTTTATCATTATTATTTATTTTTTATCATTATTATTTATTTTTATCATTAATATTTATTTTTATCATTAATATATATTTTTATCATTAATATTTATTTTTATCATTAATATTTATTTCTATCATTAATATTTATTTTTATCATTAATATTTATTTTTATCATTAATATGTATTTTTATCATTATTATTTATATCTATCATTAATATTTATTTTTATCATTAATATGTATTTTTATCATTAATATTTATTTTTATCATTATTATTTATATTTATCATTAATATTTATTTTTATCATTAATATGTATTTTTATCATTAATATTTATTTTTATCATTAATATTTATTTTTATCATTATTATTTATTTTTATCATTAATATGTATTTCTATCATTATTATTTAATTTTATCATTAATATTTATTTTTATAGTTAATATTTATTTTTATCATTAATATTTATTTTTATCATTAATATTTATTTTTATCATTAATATTTATTTTTATCATTATTATTATTTTTTATCATTATTATTTATTTTTATCATTAATATTTATTTTAATCATTAATATGTATTTTTATCATTAATATGTATTTTTTAAAATTAATATTTATTTTTATCATTGATATGTATTTTTATCATTAATATTTATTTTTATTATTAATATTTATTTTTATCGTTAATATTTATTTTTTATCATTAATATTTATTTCTATCATTAATATTTATTTTTATCATTAATATTTATTTCTATCATTAATATTTATTTTTATCATTAATATATATTTTTATCATTAATATGTATTTTTATCATTAATATTTATTTTTATCATTAATATTTATTTTTATCATTAATATTTATTTTTATCATTAATATTTATTTTTATCATTATTATTTATTTTTATCATTAATATTTATTTTTATCATTAATATTTATTTTTATCATTAATATTTATTTCTATCATTAATATTTATTTTTATCATTAATATTTATTTTTATCATTAATATGTATTTTTATTATTAATATTTATTTTTATCATTAATATTTATTTTTTATCATTATTATTTATTTTTATCATTAATATTTATTTTTATCAATAATATTTATTTTTATCATTATTATTAATTTTTATCATTATTATTTATTTTTATCATTAATATTTATTTTTTATCATTAATATGTATTTTTATCATTATTATTTATATTTTTCATTAATATTTATTTTTATCATTAATATTTATTTCTATCATTAATATTTATTTTTATCATTAATATTTATTTTTATCATTAATATTTATTTTTATCATTATTATTTATTTTTATCATTAATATTTATTTTTATCATTAATATGTATTTTTATCATTATTATTTAATTTTATCATTAATATTTATTTTTATCATTAATATTTATTTTTATCATTAATACGTATTTTTATCATTAATATTTATTTTTATCATTAATATATATTTTTTATCATTAATATTTATTTTTATCATTAAAATTTATTTTTATCATTAATATTTATATTTATCATTATTATTATTTTTTATCATTATTATTTATTTTTATCATTAATATTTATTTTAATCATTAATATGTATTTTTATCATTAATATGTATTTTTATCATTAATATTTATTTTTATCATTAATATGTATTTTTATCATTATTATTTATTTTTATCATTAATATTTATTTTTATCATTAATATGTATTTTTATCATTAATATTTATTTTTATCATTAATATTTATTTTTATCATTAATATTTATTTTTATCATTAATATTTATTTTTATCATTAATATTTATTTTTATCATTAATATTTATTTTTATCATTAATATTTATTTTTATCATTAATATTTATTTTTATCATTAATATTTATTTTTATCATTAATATTTATTTTTATCATTAATATTTATTTTTATCATTAATATATATTTTTATCATTAATATTTATTTTTATCATTAATATATATTTTTATCATTAATATTTATTTTTATCATTATTATTATTTTTTATCATTATTACTTATTTTTATCATTAATATTTATTTTTATCATTATTATTAATTTTTATCATTAATATTTATTTTTATCATTAATATTTATTTTTATCATTAATATGTATTTTTATCATTATTATTTATTTTTATCATTAATATATATTTTTTATCATTAATATTTATTTTTATCATTAATATTTATTTTTATCATTAATATATATTTTTTATCATTAATATTTATTTTCATCGTTAATATTTATTTTTTATCATTATTATTATTTTTTATCATTATTATTTATTTTTATCATTAATATTTATTTTAATCATTAATATGTATTTTTATCATTAATATGTATTTTTATCATTAATATTTATTTTTATCATTAATATGTATTTTTATCATTAATATTTATTTTTATCATTAATATTTATTTGTATCATTAATATTTATTTTTATTATTAATATATATTTTTTATCATTAATATTTATTTTTATCATTAATATTTATTTTTTATCATTATTATTTATTTTTATCATTATATGTATTTTTATCATTATTATTTATATTTATCATTAATATTTATTTTTATCATTAATATGTATTTTTATCATTATTATTTATTTTTATCATTATTATTTAATTTTATCATTAATATTTATTTTTATCATTAATATTTATTTTTATCATTAATATGTATTTTTATCATTAATATTTATTTTTATAATTAATATTTATTTTTATCATTAATATTTATTTTTTATCATTAATATTTATTTTTATCATCAATATTTATTTTTATCATTAATATTTATTTTCATCATTATTATTTATTTTTATCATTAATATGTATTTTTATCATTAATATTTATTTGCATCATTAATATTTATTTTTATCATTAATATTTATTTTTATCATTAATATTTATTTTTATCATTAATATTTATTTTATCATTAATATTTATTTTTATCATTAATATTTATTTTTATCATTAATATTTATTTTTATCATTAATATTTATTTTTATCATTAATATATATATTTTTTCATTATTATTAATTTTTATCATTATTTTTTATTTTTATCATTAATATTTATTTTTATCATTAATATGTAATTTTATCATTAATATTTATTTTTTATCATTAATATGTATTTTTATCATTATTATTTATATATATCATTAATATTTATTTTTATTATTAATATTTATTTTCATCATTAATATTTATTTTTATCATTAATATTTATTTTTATCATTAATATGTATTTTTATCATTATTATTTATTTTTATCATTAATATTTATTTTTATTATTAATATATATTTTTTATCATTAATATTTATTTTATCATTAATATTTATTTTTATCATTATTATTAATTTTTATCATTATTATTTATTTTTATCATTAATATTTATTTTTATCATTAATATGTAATTTTATCATTAATATTTATTTTTATCATTAATATTTATTTTTATCATTAATATGTATTTTTATCATTATTATTTATATATATCATTAATATTTATTTTTATAATTAATATTTATTTTGATCATTAATATTTATTTTTATCATTAATATTTATTTTTATCATTAATATTTATTTCTATTATTAATATTTATTTTTATCATTAATATTTATTTTTATCATTAATATTTATTTTTATCATTAATATTTATTTTTATCATTAATATATATTTTTTATCATTATTATTAATTTTTATCATTATTATTTATTTTTATCATTAATATTTATTTCTATCATTAATATGTAATATTATCATTAATATTTATTTTTATCATTAATATTTATTTTTTATCATTAATATGTATTTTTATCATTATTATTTATATATATCATTAATATTTATTTTTATCATTAATATTTATTTTGATCATTAATATTTATTTTTATCATTAATATTTATTTTTATCATTAATATTTATTTCTATTATTAATATTTATTTTTATCATTAATATTTATTTTTATCATTATTATTAATTTTTATCATTATTATTTATTTTTATCATTAATATTTATTTTTATCATTGATATGTATTTTTATCATTATTATTTATTTTTATCATTAATATTTATTTTTATCATTAATATTTATTTTTATCATTAATATTTATTTTTATCATTATTATTTATTTTCATCATTTATATTTATTTTTATCATTAATATGTCTTTTTATTATTAATATTTATATTTATCATTAATATTTATTTTTATCATTAATATGTATTTTTATCATTATTATTTATATCTATCATTAATATTTATTTTTATCATTAATATGTATTTTTATCATTAATATTTATTTTTATCATTAATATTTATTTTTATCACTAATATTTATTTTTATCATTATTATTAATTTATATCATTAATATTTATTTTTATCATTAATATTTATTTTTATCATTAATATGTATTTTTATCATTATTATTTATTTTTATCATTAATATTTATTTTTATTATTAATATAAATTTTTTATCATTAATATTTATTTTATCATTAATATTTATTTTTATCATTAATATTTATTTTTATCATTAATATTTATTTTTATCATTAATATTTATTTTTATCATTAATGTTTATTTCTATCATTAATATTTATTTTTTATCATTAATATTTATTTTTATCATTAATATTTATTTTTATCATTAATATTTATTTTTATCATTATTATTTATTTTTATCATTAATACTTATTTTTATTATTAATATATATTTTTTATCATTAATATTTATTTTTATCATTAATATTTATTTTTATCATTAATATTTATTTTTATCATTATTATTTATTTATATCATTATTATTTATTTTTATCATTAATATTTATTTTTATCATTAATATTTATTTTTATCACTAATATTTATTTTTATCATTATTATTTATTTTTATCATTAATATTTATTTTTATCATTAATACTTATTTTTATCATTAATATTTATTTTTATCATTAATATTTATTTATATCATTAATATTTATTTTTTATCATTGATATTTATTTTTATCATTAATATTTATTTCTATAATTAATATTTATTTTTATCATTAATATTTATTTTTATCATTATTATTTAATTTTATCAATATTTATTTTTATCATTAATAATTATTTTTATCATTAATATTTATTTTTTTCATTAATATTTATCATTATCATTATTATTATTATTATTATTATTATTATTATTGTTATTATTATTATTATCATCATTATTATTATTATCATTATTATGATCATTATTATTAGTAGTAGTCGTATCATTTTTATTATTATTATTATTATATTTATCATTAGTATTATTAGTATGTGTATTATTATTATCATTATTATTTTTATTATTGTCATTATCATTTGTGGTATAATTTTGACTAACAAAACGAACAGAAACACAAAAGGACTGCCACGTTTGTAAACACACCACCCAGCGACCCAAGAAAAGATAAATAACTTATCACTGTAAGGAGTGGGTGGGTGGGTGGATGGATGGTGGATGGTTGGGTGGTATGATGGATGAACGGTGGATGGGGTTGCTGGGTGGATGGGTGAATGGGTGTGTGGGTGGGTGGGTGGATGGATGGGTGGGTGGATGGATGGGTGGGTGGATGGGTGGGTAGATGGGTGGGTGGGTGGATGGGTGGGTGGATGGATTGATGGATGGGTGGGTGGATGTATAGGTGGGTGGATGAATGAATGATGTCAGGCAGGCAGGCTGTACATTCAAAATGTTGGTGCTGTGTTCAGTGTGGATAACGACGCTAGCCTATCCGATGAGCTGCGTCAAGTTGCCAATGGCACATTTTTACAGAATATTTGCATCCAAGATATATTGTGTATAGAAAGAAAAATATTTTTCCTCTATTCTTCAGATCGTTGTGAGTTGATAAAGAAAAATTTGAATAAAATCATAATTTTTTAAAAAATCTATAAATCGAACACTTAGAAAAGACCTCGGCAGTGTAAGGGTTAAGATCCTCAATGTGAACTTACCTAACCTGTGTCAAGGAGGAGGAGGAGGAGGAGGAGGAGGAGGAGGAGGAGGAGGAGGAGGAGGAGGAGGAGGAGGAGGAGGAGGAGGAGGAGGAGGAGGAGGAGGAGGAGGAGGAGGAGGAGGAGGAGGAGGAGGAGGAGGAGGAGGAGGAGGAGGATGGGGAGGGGAGGAAAGTAAATATCAAGATTGATCGATCCTTACAGGGTTGGAGTTAGAGGACCAATGAAAATCAAGATGGATTGAACCTTATCAGGTTGGAGCTAAATCTACCTTAATACTCACACCATCGCGGTTTAACAGCTACGCTAATCTGTATATACAAATCATGAATAGTGAAAAGCAAATTATTGTCACCAGCAATAGCATGAGTGTTAGTGAACGTGATGCCGTGAGCTTGGACAACTACTTGTCCAAGCACCACGCTGTGCTACTCACTATCGTGGAGGAGGAGACTCCTAAGAAGGGCTGTTTCGGGTGGATCCGTTGCTGCATCCCAAAACGGTTTAAAAGGTGGTGGAAAAAGCGGTCACAGCGGCAGCACCACACCGAGACTGAACACGCGGAAGAGGAGGTAAATATCGCTGAAAAGGAGATAGCCAAAGCTGAAGAGGAGATAACCATCGCTGAAAAGGAGATAGCCATCGCTGAAGAGGAGATAACCAACGCTGAAAAGGAGATAGCCATCGCTGAAGAGGAGATAACCAACGCTGAAAAGGAGATAGCCATCGCTGAAGAGGAGGAAAATATCGCTGCATTGGAGATAACCATCGCTGAAGAGGAGGAAAATATCGCTGCATTTGAGATAACCATCGCTGAAGAGGAGGAAAATATCGCTGCATTTGAGATAGCCATCGCTGAAGAAGAGATAACCATCGCTGAAGAGGAGGAAAACATCGCTAAAGAGGAGGAAAATATCGCTGCATTGGAGATAACCATCGCTGAAGAAGAGATAACCATCGCTGAAGAGGAGGAAAACATCGCTAAAGAGGAGGAAAATATCGCTGCATTGGAGGCAATCATCGCTAAAGAGGAGGAAAACATCGCTAAAGAGGAGGATAATATCGCTGCATTCGACGCAACCATCGCTGAAGAGGAGGAAAATATCGCTGCATTCGACGCAATCATCGCTAAAGAGGAGGAAAACATCGCTGAAGAGGAGGAAAATATCGCTGCATTGGAGGTAACTATCGCTAAAGAGGAGGAAAACATCGCTGCATTCGACGCAATCATCGCTAAAGAGGAGGAAAACATCGCTGAAGAGGAGGAAAACATCGCTGCATTGGAGGCAACCATCGCTGAAGAGGAGGAAAACATCGCTGAAGAGGAGGAAAACATCGCTGCCGAAGTGCCCACCGTCACTGCGGAGGCCGGAGACTCACCAGTAATAGTAATGAAGTCTGAAACGCTCGATGAAGGAACTAACCAGATAAAGGAAACCAAGAAACGTCGGCGCCGTCATAGGAGGAAAAAGAAGAAGCGTGAAGAAGTGACGCTAAAATCCGTCACTGCTGAGGAGGTGCACCTTGCTGAAGAGGTTACGTCCGTTATTGCAGAGGACTTGCCCATTACTGAACACATAAAGTCCAGTACTGAAGCCCTGCCGTCTATATCTGAAGAGATGACGTCCATTACTGAAGAGGTGATGCCTGCTTCTGAAGAGGTCCTGTGCGCTATTGCAAGCGGAAATGTTCCATCAACTGAAGAGGAAGTGTCTAAGTGTGACCAAGACAAACTGACGATTGAGGAGGAGTCTGAATCAATTATGCAAGAGATTATACCAGTTAACAGTGACTCTTACGCATCCGATCAAGAGGCGGCCATAGTAAACGAAGTTCTCGGCAACACCAACGAAGATGTCGTGCAAACAGTTCAGGAAGAAATTGTTCAAATTGACGTTCAACAGAAGAACAACGAGATAAACGATGATTCTGATTCTGATGACGGCATCAACGTCATTCTTCCGTCCGTGGAAGAGCAGCCCAAGATTGCCAAGTCTGTGTTGTGCGTCGCTGACCTGCGGGCGGCTTTTGAACAATGGCGGAATGTTCCTCAAGGACACGTCATCAACGAAAACGTTCACTCAATTCACGAAAAACTGTTCAAGGTTAACAAAGAAATGCTTCCCATTAAAGATGAGTCCGAAGCAATTACAGCTGATATCATACCCAATAATTATGATACCTACACATCAGATGAAGAGGCGGCCATTGTTAATGAAGTTCTTGGTAAGACAAACAAACAAATGCCCCAAAACACAGACGAGACGAGATCGGTCAACGAAGCAACAACCTTTCATTGCGATGGCCAAAAGAAAAAGGTGAACAAGTTGAAGAAGGTAATGAAGCGTCGCACACCTGTTAACACAACAGAGAACGAACACAAGGACTCCAAACCTGCAAACAATGAAGCCGACCATGATTCCGATTCTGATGATGACATCAACGTTATTCTTCCATCCATCGCAGAGCAACGCAAGTTTGCTGAGGGTGCGTCCCACATCGCCAACCTACAGAAATTCCAGAAAGTGTTGGAGAAGGTTGGTTTAGTTGATGTGATGAGGAAGTACTACGTGCTCAACTACAGGGACGTGTGGGTACGGGCTGCCGGAGGACAGTATCAAGGTTATGTAGGAAGAGGCAACAGCGGCTGGAACTGGCCAGGAAGGGGACGGGGATGGAACAGAGGAAGGGGCATGGAGAGTGGAACAGGACTTGGACTGGAAATGTCTACAGGACATGGAATGTTCAGGGGAAGAGGAAGGGGACTGGAAATGTCCCGAGGAAGTGGAATGTTCAGGGGAAGAGGAAGGGGACTGGAAATGTTCCGAGGAAGTGGAATGTTCAGGGGAAGAGGAAGGGGACTGGAAATGTTCCGAGGAAGTGGAATGTTCAGGGGAAGAGGAAGGGGACTGGAAATGTTCCCGAGGAAGTGGAATGTTCAGGGGAAGAGGAAGGGGACTGGAAATGTTCCGAGGAAGTGGAATGTTCAGGGGAAGAGGAAGGGGACTGGAAATGTTCCGAGGAAGTGGAATGTTCAGGGGAAGAGGAAGGGGACTGGAAATGTTCCGAGGAAGTGGAATGTTCAGGGGAAGAGGAAGGGGACTGAAGGAGTGAGATGTGAGCCAAGACACTTTAGAGACAAACAAAAACAAAAAGGACCACCAACATCATTATTGATGTGCCATAATTATCAAAAAACCCTAAAATAATGTAAATCTTTTTAAGTTTATAATTACATTAATATTTTGTGTTTCTATGTTTTACTATTAAGTGTTTGCATTTATATTATTGATTTATAAATAAAAAGTAAAAAGTTAAATGATTTTTTTTTTATAATTCATATCCGTTTTTATTCATTGATAAACAAAATCAAAGAAATAATAAATGAATGAATAAAATACAAAGTGTAGGTCAGCAGGACACAGCAGGCAGCAGTGTGCAAGGTGCAGATTTTTACTACGTGTATAACCCCCCCAATTTTTTTTTATAGTCTATCCGATGAGCTGCGTCAAGTTGCCAATGGCACATTTTTACAGAATATTTGCATCCAAGATATATTGTGTATAGAAAGAAAAATATTTTTCCTCTATTCTTCAGATCGTTGAATTGATAAAGAAAAATTTGAATAAAATCATAATTTTTTAAAAAATCTATAAATCGAACACTTAGAAAAGACCTCGGCAGTGTAAGGGTTAAGGAGTTTTTTTTTTACCTTACCATTGCTGAGGATGTGTGTAACGTGCCTGTATTGAGTGGGAATCAGGTGGTGAATACCTACCATTACACCGATGATTCTTGAGTCTAAATGCTGTAGTGGTTGGTAAAAAGATTTTTAGGAAGAAGGCGGGTGAAAGAACTTTCCATCTTCCTCCTCGCCTCCTTTGACCGACGGTAAGGCGCCGTCGGATACGGGAAATTGTAGGGCTCCAGAGCCCCTCACAAAGCCTCCTTCCGTCCTTCTAAATGTCAGAAGGTGAGAAGGTTCTACAGAGGAAGCAACGACAGAGATTACCATAGGAAAAGAAGTACAGGCCAAGAAAGAACAGGATGAGGCTCAGCTTTACGTAAGGAAATTGGAAAATGATGCATTGACCCTTTTATTTGTAACTTCTTTTTTTTTCAACAGAAAGGGAAAGGTTGAGTGGAAATTCAATTTATATGCGCAAAGTCTGCAAATGATGTGGTTACGACGTGATTTCTCTACATCAGGAATTTACCTTACTTTATACTTTTAATATGGACTCTTCTCTATATTTTAGGTTGTAGGGCATAACAATTCAAATAATTTATAATTTCAGTTTGTGTACATATACTGAAGGAACTAAATGTGTCATATATATTATTTGTATTTCAAAGTATAGTTCAAAGTGATTCATTAGTTTGTGTGCAATTTTGGGGAATGTTTAGGTGTGTTTGGGGGTAGAAAGTGTTTTTTGGGGGTATGTGTGTTTTTTGGTATGTTTGGATGTGTGTTTGGGGGTAGAAAGTGGGTGTTTGAGTGTGTTTAGGTGTGTTTGGATGTGTTTGTGTGTGTTAAGTGTGTTATTTATGTAATTTTTCAGGTTTCTGTAACAATTGTAGATTTTTGATTTTGTCGCCCAAAATTTTTCCGTGTAAATTTGGTCGAATGTGTTTTTGCCATTTTACTCGGAAAATATTTGTTGTACAACAATAATGTATCTAAGTTGATATATTAAGTTTGATGTTGTCTATTTAATGGTGAAATCAGATTTAAAATATACCTTATAGTTTAGTAGGAAATTTAAGTTTTGTTGACATTTTATCAAAAAAACTAATATAGCATTTTCTCAGTTACTAATAAACCAATTTCATTCTACTATATCTCAAAAGAACGGGCGTCTCCTGTTCTTTATTTACTATTGTATAAATTTTTTACGTAAACCTCATAGTTTTTGAGTTATTTAACAAAACGTGATTTGTTAAGAAAAATCTAAGGGTGTTGCCTTGGAAATTTCATGAAAATTTTGACACCTCAGAATCTCATAAAAAAATTTTTTATATAGGTTTTCAAGGATAAAGAACACGAATATAGACTCAATTTTATCATTACTATAATATTAAACACTATATAAACATTGTATTTTAATTATTTATTTATTTATTTTATATATATATATATATATATATATATATATATATATATATATATATATATATATATATATATATATATATATATAGGAAGGAAGGCAAATGTTTATTGATACTAATATCTCTCTCTCTCTCTCTCTCTCTCTCCTCTCTCTCTCTCTCTCTCTCTCTCTCCTCTCTCTCTCTCTCTCTCTCTCTCTCTCTCTCTCTCTCTCTCTCTCTCTCTCTCTCTCTCTCACTGAAAGTGACGAGGAGGGAGGGAGGGAGGGGGCTGGGGAGGGAGGGTGGGGGCTGGGGAGGGAGGGAGGGGGCTGGGGAGGGAGGGAGGGGGCTGGGGAGGGAGGGAGGGGGCTGGGGAAGGAGGGAGGGACGCCGGGATGCGGAAAAATTTCAGCGATCAGCGGGAAGTTTGAAATTCGATCCCGGGTGCCCGGAATAATTGCCGTTAGATCTGAATTTTGGATCGTTAGATTGGAGGTGGGGTAGAGCTTCAAAAGGGTCGTTAGATGCGAATTCGTTAGATCCAAATGCGTTAGATGAGAGACTCCACTGTATGTATTTCATATGTTCTTTTTATTTTTCAGGTAGAGTGTCTGGCGGCCATGATCGTCTCCGGAGAACTGAGTGAGTACCAGAGAGTGATAGCCTGTGCCGTGAGAGAGGTGTTAAGTGAGGAAGTTTTTTTGTTCTTGTTGTCCCATGGAGCTGCAAACACCGTGAATTTCTGCAGAAAAAAACATTAATTTTGTAATTTCTTCAGCACACTGAAGGCCTGTCAGGTCTTGTTGCTGATTGGTTGTGGAACTTTAAAAACACTATCATGGTGGCTCCTTCTCTGATTTAAAGAAAAAATGTGACCGCTGGCAAATTTTATTTTTTTGTATTTTTCGTATACATACGTAGTTTTTGTTTTATTGATATCCTTTTTTTTCGTTCTTTATTCACCGCATTGAATGTTCATATCGCTTTGAAAATAGATCTTTAGTTTATCATTTGTAGTCTTGTAGAATGTTGGTGGAGTTTATGCATCTTGTTGAGCATGACTCGTGTTGTTGCTGCTCATGTGAAGAAAGTTGTGTGACGTTTGTTGTGGGCGTGTCAGACTGTGCAATACTGTGTGTCCGGAGGAGCGGCGGCGTCTCATTGGCTCTTGCCTTCCTCTTGGCCACGCCTTCTCACGCAAAACACCTTCGCCATTTCATTCATATCTTCTTCCGACGGCGCCTCGACATTCATTCATGCGTGAGCTTCCCAAGGCCAGGATGATCACCAGCAGGACGAGTCTGCCACTAAACCAGCCGGTTCTTCCTCCCTCGGTCCTTTCCAGCTTCGCCCTTCCTCCCCTCTCCTCCTTCTTCCTTCCCCCCTTCTTGTACACAGTCTCGGCTGGCCAGCAAACAAACTGATGGACTGGCCAGTCCCTTGGCTTTACAAATCTCGTAGCAAATCATGTCACAATCAATAATCTCTTAACCTAACATGGCATTCATCTTCCATCCCTTCGGACAACTGTTTATTCTTACACTGTTATATGCAAGCCTGCTGGAAAGTTTCAAATGTGTGTGTGTGTGTTCACGTGCATCTAGCGAAGGGGAAGAAAGGTGGTGGCCGGAACTCGCCTGGCCCTCAGCACTAGTCTTGCAGCACGCCGGCGCCTCAGGACTTGCCTACCGCCGGATGTTACATGGGACGAGGCGACCACATGGGAGAGTCCTGGCTCGCTGATGACCCAATTCCTGTAGCGAAGAACCGCAGAGTTCGAGTGCATTGCTAGCCGCAAGTCATCGCTTGGACGTCGGCCAGTTGTTCAATCCCTGCATTTTGATCCTTACCACATCTGCCGTGAAGACGTTCTTCAGCTCAGACATCGACCGTCGGGGTGAAATTTAATTCGTGCATTCTTGGTTCACTGAGTTTTAAACCTGTGGTCATTCCGGCTTCGGAGCGTCTTGATGGTTCGAATTGTTGCAAACAGACGACTGTCACGGGAGGCGAGCAGGAGCAAAACCACAGCGGCGGACTTTGCTCCAGACACATTGTTATATACAAAGGGAGCAAAAAATGAAGCAAAATCAGAGGAAAAATAACGTGAGACAACGAGATGAAACTCAGTTTGTTATCAATTGTTCACAGTAACGGCTCGATGCTCTCAAAGACCTGCCTTCACATTGCCAATTTCATGAACAACTTCTGCCACAAATATCTATTTAATGTTATCTTTCCTGATAAACAAAATATTGGAGCACGTCAGAAAATTCACTAGTGTTAAACGTTGCAATGGCGCCATAACAGTAAGCGCTGCGAAGCCCTTTAATAAAAACATGAGAAGTGGCTGATAAGTGTGCAAGATTCATGCAGCATTAGTACCAAATTGCCTCAATCCTGTCATCTTGTCTGTCTTCAGTGTAACTTGATACTAAAAGTTTGTGCAATATTTACCAAAGAGAAAGAAAGGAAATTGGCTAAGATGTCGGAGCTTATATCAGTGTGTTTGACCTTCGTAATTTCACGTGACCTCACAACCACACCACGTGACCTATGCCACCGCGCTTCACAAGATTGTAAGCAACATTATATTGCCACGGATTTTATATACATGACTTATAATACATTAATTTAAATACTATCATATACTTATAATCGTAAAATATTATTATTATTATTATTATTATTATTATTACTATTATTATTATTATTATTATTATTATTATTATTATTATTATTACTATTATTATTATTATTATCATTAATATTATCAACGTTATTATTGTTATTGTTATTATTATTGTTATTATTATTATTATCATTATTATTTATCATAGTCATTATCATTATTACTTTTATCATGTTATATTTCCTTGAGTTTCTTACACCTTATCCTCTTCGCACGGTTGGTTGAAGTCATTATCAATTTAAATCATGAATAGTTTCCTGACACCGTTATGTAAGCCTTATTATTTTCTTTCTCCATGTTTTTGTCCACTTAACACTTTTTGCGGAGTCTTTGTTGGCGCGGAAAGATTCAGTAATAGCGCTTCATGGTGTTCGTTTAACCTCCACGCGAAGCTTCACAGTGAAAATCAAAACTAATTGTTCACGCGAAGATTATTTAATTTCTCAACCACTGGCACGAGACATAGTTGACCTTGGGAGTTAAGTTTAGAGGCACGTGCTCTACCATCACGTCTCCATAACTATGAGTAATTTGCCAGTTTAAATGATGAAATGCCTGAAGACCTGGCAACAGAAACAAGTAATGAAGCACATTACACAATATTTAATGTGTGGGAGAAACCATAACACTCCCTGTTTACCTCTTCCTCACAGTTTGTCATTCTTCATAACAAAAGGCAAGAATGTAAAACTAACATGATATATATATATATATATATATATATATATATATATATAAATATATATATATATATATATATATATATATATATATATATATATATATATATATATATATAAATAAGAAGCCCTCAAAGTATGTTAGACCAAACATTATCATCAACATTCCCCCATGAGTCTGAAATGTTATCAGAGGCTGTGACAAGGAGGCCATAACACATACATCACTAGCCAGCCGCGAGGGTTGTTTGGCCGCCGCTCCTCACCTGGCTTGGTCCTGGCATGCAGGTAGACCCTCCAGTGCTTGTTTTATGAACTATTTATTATAGTTTTCCTTTAACTTCTAGTAATTATCCCACCATGATTAGGTGTTGTTGTTATCATCATTATAAGTGCCCTCATCATCATCATCATCATCACCGACACTGATCGTCCTCTCCATGATAAAGGCATTTCCTCGTTTTCTTTGCTCATCCCTCTCCAGGCGAGTAAAAACTCAAACACGCTGCAAGCACTCCTTCAGGCAACATTACTTTCAAGGTTCCACCACGCGCAAACCACAAGCCTCTTCCTGTAGTCTTTTTTCCTTTATTAAACTAGACAGATAAGTAAGCGAGAAAAATGGTGAGGGAACCACGATGAAAGAACAAACAAGACTAAAAACACATGAACGCCAAGTATCGTGGTCTGTTCTCCCGGCGTGGGATGAAGCTGTCATATCAAGCAGCTTTTCTGCCTCATTTTTTGAAGCTTGTACGTGTTGACAGCGTCCCTAACGCCCCACTACCCTCACTTTCCCACTCCCTCTCTCCTCCAGGAACAGCGTCCTGCTGACCCACATCTTGTCGCGCCCCTAAAGTTTTCCAAATAAACAAAACTGACAGAGCTCTTAAGAATATACACCGAGAGGAAGTGAGGGACAAACGGAGCAAGAGGAAAGAAAAAAAACTACTATTGACAGGAAAAGAAGAAATGAAAGGAAAAGAAGAAAAGTTTATGTGGGAACTATTCTTAAGTATATGGCACCAAGTAATTGAATACATGAATGAGGATACAGTAGTGAGGACACATTATGAAGGAAAGGAAATATTGCAAGTAAAGGAATAAGTGACATGACAGTTGGCACAGAGACAAAAAGAATTGACAACGCACTTCATTATAACTAGAATAACTTTTACCCCGCGGCGCCAGAAATGAGGTTGCAGATTCCTTGATTCAAAAGTGTGACAAAGTAGTACAAGAGTCTTTCAAATACCCCGCTTCTTTTCCTCTCCATCCTTGTCCTCCTCCTCCTCCTCCTCCTCCTCCTCCTCCTCCTCCTCCTCCTCCTCCTCCTCCTCCTCCTCCTCCTCCTCCTCCTCCTTTTCCTCCTCCTCTTCTACCACCACCACCGCCATCTACTGCTGCTGCTGCTGCTACCATTGCCGCCGCCCCTGTTCTTCTTCGTGTTATCCTTTTTATTTTCGTTCTTCTTGTTAATCCTCCTGCTCCTCCTCCTCCTCCAACTCGTCGTCCTTTTTCCTTTTATCTTCCTTCTCCTTCCTCCCGGATTGCAGGCGCATCCGGAGGTGGTCGAGCATGACGTTCTCGAGGAGTAATTTGTTGTGGTGTGAGAACTGTGGTGCTGGACGACGGTCGTTCATCCGGTGTGTGTATGTGTGTGTGTGTGTGAGAGAGAAAGAGATAAAGAAAGAAAGAAAGAAAGAAAGAAAGAGAGAGAGAAAAAAAAAAGAGAGAGAGAGAGAGAGTGTGTGTC